>JAYKKM010000193.1:447500-855000 GCA_035772405.1 Chrysogorgia sp. JL179-B06 | reverse complement strand
GGTTTATCTTTTTGGTTAAGTTTTCAATATGATCATGCCATGAAAGATCCTCACTGAGAGTGATGCCGAGATATTTAAACGAATGTTCTTGTTTGATTTTCTGGTTATGATTGGTGATTTTTAAGTTGGAGTAAGACTTTAATTGATTTTTGTTAGAAAAGATAAGGAACTTTGTTTTTTCAAAATTAAGTGTGAGGAGGTTTTCGTCGATAATAGTTTATATATATAATTGTAAATTTATATATATAATTGTAAATCAGTGTTCATGTTACTTTGAAGTGATGATGCTGTTTTGGCAGAATAATGCAATAGGGTATCATCGGCGTATAAAACTGATTTGCTGTAACTAAGGCATTTTGGCAGGTCGTTTATGTATATTAAGAAAAGCAAAGGACCCAGTATACTTCCTTGTGGAACACCGAGGGTGATTGGTCTTGAAATTGAGCAGCTGTTGTTGACGGTTGTTACTTGAGTGCGTCATGATAGATATGACGTGAACCAGACAAAAAAAAACCAGACCCGCCCAAAACAAAAAAATAATAAAACAGACCCGCCCAAAACTGGAACACCTCCCTGGATTCTAACATGATTGGTTGAATAAAATATTTCCAGCACGCTGATTGATTGAGAGCTAGTGCCAGGCCCAAACACATTTTTTTACTTATTACCATTAACTACTTGCTTCGTATACGTCTTCATCTGGTATCTCGCCCCAATCTTCGCAAAATTTCTGGTAAATATCAAGCACAAAATTGCCATACGATGCCGCCGAAGTGTTGTTTCTTTTGTTGCTCTGAGTTTTCAATTGCTGCACGAAGTCTAATCTGGTATGTCTTTGTGTTACTGATCAAAAACGAACTCCATTCGTTGGGATACCCATCATCCCAAATGTTTCTCCATCGAAGGTAAAATCTATCGTTCTCTTTTTAGCACGAACTTTCCATTGCTTAAAGACGGAATAATTTACCTCAGACATGGATATACATGCCTTTTAAAGTTGTAAAATCATTATATGCAATCTGCACGATAAATTAAAGAATTGGGATAATTGGGATAAATACAGATGGAGAAGTAGATGGATCGATGACTATATAAGGATGGATGGAGGAATGAATGATTGGATAGAAGTATCTACATATATATATAGATGAGTGGATGGATAGAGGAATGAATTAATGGATATAGAAGTATGTACATATGGATGAGTAAATGGATATATGAACAAATTGGATGGAAGTATGGACATATGAATGAGTGGGTGGATGGATGGAGGAATGAATGGATGGGTGGAGGTACGGATGAGTGGATGCTGGAACTACCAACTTTTCATGTTCTGGTAAGCTCCTCCATGTCTTGGAAATTTTGGTGGATATTGTTTTCGTTTTAAGTTATCCCGATGCAAGTTGACTACTTTCTTCCTTCCAAAGCGAACAACCGGTTTTCTTATGCTTTCTTTGGACATGTACAATTTCTTCTATACCATTTTTGACGGTGTAAGTCCATTCCGACGCGCAATCTTGCGAGTTTTTTTTTATATTTTAAGAGGTTTATCTTCTTCTCTAATGTGTGTTTCTTTTTTACATCTTTTTTGTTATTTTTGGTGTAGATGTTGTAGAGCTGTCTGGTTCCTTTCTGTCAACAATGGGTGACCAGATGGTTATTGGCGTTCCTAGCTCCTGCGCACGCTTGAGCGATATTTCCAATTCCTCTGAAATACATCTCATTGTGTCATAATCAGATTGATATGATATTTTTAAATACAAAGCTAATTATATTTAATTTGAACAATGGGCACACACGGATACATATAACTATATGACAACAAGCTTACCTTCAAATTTGTTCATTCACGAAGATCAAATTGTCTTTCGGGAACCTCGTTTCGTAAGGGATGTTTATCTAAATAGCGAAAATGCGTATCTACACATGTAGGTATAAATAAAAATTATCTTTAAATTTAGATGGATACATACAATTCATAATTTTGACAACATGTTACAAACATACTGTATCACCGGTTGTAGACCAATTTATAGATTTTGTTCTAATTTACCTGGTACTGGTGGATCACATATGGTGTTAGGTTCTGCGAAACCAATCCATGTGTATGACTATAGCATCGTTGTTGTTTTGAAAGTTTATAGTCCTGCGGTTTACCAGGGCTCTGATTTCATGAAAAACTGAGTTTTTGGAGATTTCAGTGAAGGGAATCTTTCGCAATATATCTGACTGGTGGACTTCAAAATAATTAACCGATGGTATCTCGGTGGAAACAGGCTTTTTCGGGATTCTGTTAACTGCAGGTGCGTTCTTTAAGAAATTTACCATCCAATAGCGAATGTTGTTCATGTCTTTGCTTGTATATAGATACTGTATAGGATTATTTGCTTGGTTAACCAAACAAAAGGCATTCATACAAGCATAAACTCCACAGTTATACGAATTGTACTGACCCGGGATGTTCAGTATCAGGAGCTACAGTATAAACATCCAATTCTCAAAAAACCCAAGCGTGAGACCAAATGTTCTAATGTTTACGTTTAACATTGATCAGTCAAAATAAACAAGAACAGGAGATCTTGTATAGCATGCCATTAACGACCAGTGTAAATTGTAGTTGATGGGGAATAATAGTAATTCGCAATCCATTGAATCAATAGAAAGCGACAACCGCAAAATACTATATTTTCATGAACCGGTTTCCAAAATAGTGTACAGGTAAGTGGAAAAGGCGTGTGTTTTTGGTTCGGAAACTGAACGCTCAGCTACTATTCCTTGTAAAAACGCGTTGATGACATCATCACTTAACCAGTAAAGCTTGAGGGTGACAAGAGTCATTAGATGAACAGAGGATACTGCGCCACAAAAAACGTTTTTCTTATATTTCCGTATCTGCTTCACTTCTTGCTGGTCATTGGCAGATAGTATCCAGTTATTTTGTCATATATGTTATCAGTGTGTAAATGCACCGTTATGTCCTCAGCTTGACCCCCACCGAACACCTTGGACGTAAAGGCACATACATGTATATATATTACGTTCCTCATAAATTCGTCAGAAGTGACAAGATTCCTGTTATTGACCACCTTGACAAACTCATCATCGTAAAGGATTGCAGTGTGTTCTGTATTGAACACATACGAAACAAAGTGACCACAATTTGTCTCTGGTCCGGTCCTTTATGCAGATTGCTGCATGTAACGTAATGCAGCATTCCTCTCAGGTTAATTATTTTGTCACAGCGAATGGGTGTATAAATTCTCCGTGCCTTGTTGCTGAATTCAATGCGATTAATCGTAAATGTTAGTACATTTGGTATAACTTCAATGAATTCAACGGGCTGGCAATCGCAACGTTAGCATACTTTTTTTAGCTTCGTCATCTTCTGTCGTGAAACGACCATTTGTATATGGGTCCAGAGCAACGATTGCAAATTTATTGTGCTTACGTTTGCCGGTATTTGCACGGGATAATTCCACATTACAATACTGCTGCCAGTTATCTTCTCACAATCTGGAACAAGACATCTGTTCAATGAGAGTATTTTTCATTGGAAAAGGGATCTGACTGAGTGCATCTTGTCCATCCAAAGGCATTTGAGAACACAGATTGTTTAGGAGACTGTTGAATAATTCAGATGCATCTTCATGCTCTGCTTTACTTGGAACCATTCCAATGGCTCTTGTGATTGCTAATGCATGGACCTTCATGTATACAAACAGCAGATTCCTTGTTGGAACTACTTCTTAGCCTCTGCAAAGTCGCTGCTGTGAAGTGAAGAAGGCTAGAAGGGCCTGAAGATGCTGCGTTACAGTATTTAGCAAATCCATTAATGGCGTCGACGTCATACAGTGTAAAACACTGCTTTATAGCCAGCAATTTCAACGTTTGTTCTCTTGAGCTCAATATGAAGCTTACAAATGGGACGTTTATGACGTTTATATAGAAAGACTTTCGCAGAATTCTACACAATCACAATGGAATAGTTCTGCATGGCATATCGTACAAGAAATAGTAGTGACATTATCTCGACGTTGGCGACATATACAGCATAATCCCTGATACATTATTTTTCATTCCAACGCAGTTATGGTTTTCATCCGATCGTTTAGGTATAACCTGTTCATCACCTTTTTCATTGTTAAAGATTTCTTGAAGATATTTTTCCTTGTGTTTGATATTGAGTTTATGCCACATCCTCTGAATCTCTTTTTTATGGTGTCTAAGTTGGAAGATATTTTTTCACGACTAAATCAAAATATTTTGGCATGAAGTACTTGTTAAATTCACCAACCTCTATTTCATCGACCTCCAATTCCTTGTTCCAGTACCGATGCCGATTGAAATGCTTGTAACCTTCTCCGTGTCTATGTCGACGTCTGAAAATTCTCTTTCATTTTATCGTATCCCTAAAGCTGAATTCAACTGTCACCATTTGTGGCAGATAACATATATAAGGTCTCTAAAGGCATCTTCTGAAATTGTAGGTGGTTCTATAGGTCTGAATGATAGAGTGTGTCAATACATATTTGAATAGTTTCATCCAACGGCATATTGTGAATAAACTAACAATATCGAAAGAACACATTGTTAGATTCATGTGGAATACTTATTTAAAACAGGTTCTAAAATTAATGAAAGTTGTTTAGCGAGGTTATGTCATAGCCAGAATCGGGCGTAAAGGTATTCCCTCTTTATGGACTTTTGGTATATACATACGAACTATTTCATAGATATATATCTTATTGGAACTCTTTACCTACAGATGTAGTTATAGGGACACTCCGGCCCAAATACAAATGCAGTTCATATGAAAGATCTTACTGACTTTAGTTTATTTCCAAAGTTTCAGCATTCCTATCAATTTAGTTGAGAAGATATTGCTAGTTGAAGTTGAAAATTTGTGGATTTTGACGCCATATTGGTTTTGAAAATATGACGTCATTGAGTGATTCTTTATCGTCAGTGGAGTTGTTTTGATGGCGATCACATAGTGATAGTTATTGTGAATGGTCTTTGGACGAAAATTAGTCGAAATAAACTATTTAGTTCATCATGCAGGAAAGTAGAGGAGCTTCTTAGGCATAATACGAGATCACGTCACTCAGTGACGTCATATTTGAGAAACAAAATGGCGTCGAAATTGGACAAACTCTCCAACTTCAACTAGCCACATCTTCTTAACTAAATTGATAGGAATGCTGCAACTTTGGACATAATCTAAAGTCAGTAAGATCTTTCATATGAACTACATTTGTATTTGGGCCGGAGTGTCCCTTTAATGCATCTTCTTTGCTGTCTTTTAAGGCTAGGTTATTGAAGGATCTTTAGTAAAAGTAATTGAGTATGTTCACTGTTCAGTATAATGTAATTAGCTTGTATGACAATCCATACATTTTTCTTTTTGTTTGTTTGGAGAGTAGTTTTTAAATGGGAATTAATTTCCCCCTACTATTAGCCATCAATTCATGTATTTTTTCTTCCTTTTATGTATTATGAGTGGTACTGTATGTTATTTATGTATAGACAGAACACAAAATCCTCAGAGAATAATATTTCAGCTGAGGAAAATCCTCAAAATCTGGAACTCAGTCAGTTATGTTGCTTGGAACGTCTGCAAGAAACAAAATAATCTTCAAATTCTGTTAACAGGATATGAGGAACACTGCACAATCTCAAATGATAGATAACTGAGTGTGATTCCTCAAAATTCGCCTTGTGAAGAACACAAAATGTTCCTCAATCTTGTTAGCTAAGGCAGATATTCCTCAGGATCCCGAAATCACACTTTTTTCCAGGTATCAGTTCTCAACTTCTTCTATTGTCACAATGTCAACATGTGGTACGATCTTGAGTTGATCTTGCCTTGTTCTACCTGTAAAATAATAAAATATATTGTAATAGTATAGTAATGTAATAATCGTGCAGAAACCAAAAGTTAAAATTATGTTACGACGTACGAGGTGTGTTTTGGCTTCTTGCTACGCGAGGCCATCGACGAACAGAGCGGGATCTTATACCCAGCAGAAATAGCAGAAATCAGGGAACTGCAAAATATAGTGTTGCTTAACAATTAATCAAATATGACGAACCGTTGATAATAAGCCGTTAGAAATTTTAAATATACTATGGAGGCGAGGACGTTTTGACCTGAGACCCTTCAGTAACGGAGGTCGCGTTGCCGTGATATTGGCCACGAGTTGAGTACATATGTATAGGATATATTGACTACACATGGACGATCGTCAAGCTCATATCCTCATGAGAAAAATTATTCTGAGTCCCGTACAGGAATCGAACCTGTAATCTTCCGATTGCCGGTGAGACGCTCTAACCATTGAGCTAACGAGACTCAGATGGAGAACGAAGGTTACAATGATGTACTGGTTCAATTGATATATGCACTGCCCATGCGGCAGTCACCATAGGATTAGGAACCGGGGCGCTGGGGGAGCTGAAGCCCCCCAAAATTTGAAATGGGGGGCTGAGCCCCCCCCCCCCAAAATCAGGACAAGCGTTGCTAAATTGAATGGGGTTTTTCTCAATTGTATTAGTACGACTATAGAGGCTAGGAGAGAAGCTACTTAAGAGTTAAGATAATCTACCTACGGGCTTCATCT
Source organism: Chrysogorgia sp. JL179-B06 (assembly GCA_035772405.1). NCBI lineage: Eukaryota > Metazoa > Cnidaria > Anthozoa > Scleralcyonacea > Chrysogorgiidae > Chrysogorgia > Chrysogorgia sp. JL179-B06. Next base: position 848,380 of record JAYKKM010000193.1, on the reverse strand, counting down.
ACACGAGATTTTACAAACGGATATAACCTGACCCCTATAAACCCTTGTCACGTGAGTGTTAGATTGATTCCCAGACCTTTCTGTCAGTACTAGGTGCAAAAATGGCGTTACCTGGTAAGAGACAGCAGGCAACTCTTGGATTCATTTGAACTATGATCGCTGTAGAATTAGATGAAAAAGTTTGCTCAAATTTCTGCAAATTGGCTTTCCGAGCTTCTAGATTTCAAAATTTTCCGGGGGAGAACCCCTGCACCCCCCTAAAAATGCGGTCACTGATTCCTACGCCTCTTGCAGTCACTTCCTGTATATATCAGTAATGCTGGGATGCGTTAATATACACAATAGTGAATGTGGGAGAGCTCGGAGTAGACAGACGATACATGGACGATCGTCAAGCTCATATCCTCAGAAAATTGATTCTGATTCCCGTCCTTCGCTCTCCATCTGAGTCTCGTTAGCTCAATTAGAAGGTTACAGGTTCGATTCCTGTCCGGGACTCAGAATCGTTTTCTGAGGATACGAGCTTGATATGAGCTTGAATATGTATCATCTGTCTACTCCGAGCTCTCCCACATTCACTATTGTGTATATTAACGTATAGGATATGTTGTTCGCCAATAATTAATGAAAAATCGCACGCGTAATTTGGCGAAATATTAATAATACCCCTTGTAGTAATCCTAGTATATTTTAGATAACAATTTAAGTTTAATACTGATGTCATTAGCCAATCAGGAGTAAGTAAAATTGATTGAAATCTTGTTAAGGTGGTAATCTAACCGATCAAAATCTCAGTCGGTTAGAGTGTGTGAGGCCTTCTGCTCATCCTTTTAGCGATATAGTCGAGTGTAAATGTCAAATACTTATTAGCTTTCAATATTTCATTGATAAGTTTTCTTTTTAACAGCGAAAGAAAACGTCGCCACTGAATTGAACAAGGATTTCAAGCCTAATATTTTGAATAAGTTAGATGTGAAGTCATTTAAGATGGATGGAGCCATAACAGTTGAAGTAAAAACCTTACAACACAGTCACAAGGAAAGCAGTGTGCGGGCGCATGTTTTGGAACATTTTCTAAGTCCTTATGAATGTGATTCACTAGCCGATGTCCACGACAGGCACGTTAGTCACATCTCCAAACTTGATCCATTGCTTTGTTTCGATTCTCTGGCGACATTAAAAAGAAACCTCAAGGAAATTGGCTTGAAGAAAATCAAAGTGAGCCGCGAAGATTTTGTCGAAGGTACTACGTGCATCAACGACAGTTTATCTTCGTTGCTAAAGAAGCAAGGCATGAAGTGGAGCTATAGTACGTCTTTCTATCCAGGAGAAAGTTCGTTTTCCTTCACCCTGGCTAATAGGATAAAAGAAGCAACTGGTCTTTCTCCAGAAAATGGTGGGAAATTTCAGATAACTTCCTATCCCCAAAATGTTGGTAAGCAAACGAATTTTTACAGACCGCGGAGCAATATTGAAAGTGTGTGTGCGTGTGAGGTGCAGACTCATTAGATTGATCATCCCCCCGATTTTTCATATCATTTTATGGATAAATCGTACCTGCATGCACGATAGTTTTGATGGCGAATTTATTCGTTAAATAGATCTTATTCAACAGTTATGTTATATCGAGTCTCACAAACCAAAGTAGAGTAAATGGTTTGAACCTAGGAGTATGATTAGATGCATGTGAACTTGATCGTCCAGGTTGTTGTACTCAGTAGTCTTGAGAAAGACTATTGTTGGTGACTGACGTTTCGACGGCCTCAGCGGCGGTCATCTTTAGAGTCAAGTAAAGCGTGTTTGTCAGGTTTGCCTATATATACGTGTGGTTCATTACGTCATCGTGTGTTTGTGTCATAATTAGTGTGAGTGGGTGTTGCGTCATGCGTTAAGCGTTGGCGAATATTGTTTGTCGGTAGGTCTATTGTTTGTATGGTGTCGGTAATTGTTGTAATCTGTTAAGTTGTTTATTTTCCAAGTTGGTATACCAACTTTCTAATGTAAGTCGCTGTTTGTAGTTTGTGTTAAAGGCGATATATTCAGCCGAGTCCCAGTCAATATCGTGTTTTGTTTGTACGTGGTGTTCAGCTGTGTGATTAGTCCTGTCCCCGTTTTCACTTACAAAAACATTACCTTTTTTGGTTTCGTTACGTTGACGACACCATTACTGCGCTACATGAAGACGACGTCGTCGATTTTCACAAACATGTTAACAAACAGAACTGTGACATACAATTTACTAAAGAAATTGAGGAGAATGGAGCTCTTCCTTTTCTAGACTGTTTGGTAACACGTGACAAGAAACCTAAAAATCAGACTAGCTGAACACAAACGAGCTACTAGAAACGGGGACAGGAGTAATCACATAGCTGAGCACCACGTACAAACAAAACACGATATTGACTGGGACTCGGCTGAATGTATCGCCTTTAACACAAACTACAAACAGCGACTTGCATTAGAAAGTTGGTGTACCAACTTGGAAAATAAACCACTTAACAGATCACAACAATTGCCGACACCATACAAAAGACTTCTTCGCACGCACCAACGAACAATAGACCTACCGACAAACGATATTGGCCCACGCTTAGCGCACGACGCAACACCCACTCACACTAATTATGACAAACACGACCGCCGCTGAGGCCGTCGAAACGTCAGTCACCAACAATAGTCTTTCTCAACACTACAACAACCTGGACGATCAACTTCACACATCGAAAGTAGTATATCATCACATTAGTTCATTTCTAAGACGATTCTCTTTGTACATACCGCAATCATCAATCCCGTTAATGTTTTGTATACAGAACGAGAGCGGTGCTAATCAATTATAAGTTATAAACTTATTCATGCATAAACTATATATATCATCCCAGAGATGTTAAATAATTTATTCATGAATACGTTTATAATCACTGCCCGTCTTTTTGGACAGAAGATATTCTAGGTAATTTAACAGGATTGATGACCGTGGTACACTTAAAAATGAACCTCAACCTCAGTAGCTACAGGTATGTTGGTTATTCACCTCGATGCTACGCGCCTCGGTAGCTATATACGTATTATATACGTACTGAGATCTGCACTAGTGAAAATATCGTATCAGCGTTCTTATTGGTGATACGATACAAAGTTTGTCTATGTTATAGCAAAGCCGAAAAGAACGGTTTACGATGCCGAAACTAGAGCTAAGAAAATAAACTTCAAGGTCCGTAATCCTAAAAAAATCGTGCTATCTGATTGGCTATCAGAAGAGTATGGAACAACTCGAAAACCAGAAATCGGATGAAAATGCAAATGTGGCTTTTGAATTAGATGAAGAATTAGGCGAAGTAACAAACAGCGACAATATATAAAGAAGTATCGGAGAAAATTTGGAAGGTTCGTACCGGTGAAGGGTATACATTTATCGTTGTGGTGTATTATAACTTTTATGATATATTTACGAACCTGCAGTATATTAACAGTTTATTAACTGAGCGTGAGGTCAGAGGTCTGTACATTGAAATATCGAACCGACATTTTTAGTACGGACCGAGCGAGCCGGGGGTTCGTGAAAAAACGTTCGGAAAAAAAGGTTCGATATTTCTCTGTATACCAGACCGAATAAGCGAGGTCAATAAGCTGTTTGTTATAGGTGGAGGCTATTTCTAGAGCACCCAGTCACTTGGACTTTTTTAAATTTCTGTTTCGATTCAGAAAAGCAGGGTTGTTAAAAGCAGGGTTATTACGGAATCGAAACAGAAATTTAAAGCGGGGTTTTTAAAGAACGAAGCATATATGTATAAACAATCTGTGCTCTACCGTATCTGAAATAGCCTCCACCTTTATTATATGGCCTCAATAACGAGAACTTTTGAGCAGTCATATGTATGGCTTCGCTAGCATGTATTTATTAGCATGTATTTATTCGCTATCATGTATTTATTTCACTCTCTGACGAACGGCCTTTGCTCGAAACGTTACACGCTATTTCGGCGGTACACCAACGTTTTTAGATATTTGATTCATGTATTTATTAGATTCCTCGCTTTCTTGTTTAGTTTTTTAAAATGTAAAAAGATGAACAGCTTTCATTTATTATTTACATAATTTCTTGTTTCTTTATGAAGTTTTCAATTTCTTACTGCATGACTGTTTAAATCTTTTTTGTGTATACACCAGAATAACAGAAGCCTGAAACAACAGAATTCAAGCCTGAATAACAGAATTCGCTTTCTGAATGTTTTTGTCACTCAAGATTTTAACCAGGAAAAAAATAACAACGAGTAAACAAGCTGCTATTAAAAATTTTCTGATACTTTGAATACATTTTTCGCGGACTTTTTGTATTTTGACTTTGAATTCCTAGGCATTAACAATGTCCGTAGTGCCTCTGACCAATCATATTTCGTAATTTTCCCAGAAGTTACTTATGGCATAACATTTGCCATCTTAGTTCATGTAGCTCATTGGTAAGACCATTGCATTATAATGATCAGAAAGTTGCAAGTTCGATTCCCGTCAGGGATCCAGAAATTGTCAAAGTGGAGAAAAGCCTTCAGAAGCAAATAACTCATAATTATAGGCCCATGCAGTTGCATGACATGAAGCAGAGTGAGTGCTCAAGTTAAATCTCCACTGTTGTTTTCCCTTGTTATGTTTACACGAAGAAGGTATTCTGTTTGGACTATCCTACACTGATCTGGATAAGCTACAACGTTTCCAGAACACTGCTGCTCAGTTGTTTACCAGAGTGAAGAGGTCCAAGCATATCATCCCTGTACTTTGTGAGCTGCGCTAGCTTCCTGTTAGGTCTATAATTGCTTATAAGTCAGATACTGTGGGTGAAGTTTCATATCAATCCAGAAATGACACCACATAGACTATCTAGGGTTAGTATTAGGGTTAGGGTAAGGTTTGGAGTAGGACTGTTTTGAACTCGGGATACTTATATGAAATGTCGGCCGATACTTTTGATAACTTGCAAGCTCGCCGTGGTCTGGCACCCACTTATATGATTATTATTACTCGGCCTACTGCGGTAACAAGCACAAGTCTTAAATTCGGCTTCATTTTTATTTTTGGGGTTCCACAAATTTGCAAAATTGCGCAACAATATTTCCCGTCAGGCTTTTGCGAACCGTGAGGCATGTTGCGGTTCATGATAGCCGAGTTCTTTCTTTTCGACAGCTTTGATTTTGGTCGAGTTGTTCTCTGACACTGTTGGCAGATTTTGAAAGTAACTGACTTGATGTGTACGCTCACTACGTACGCTCACTATACTTACAACTCATACACACGCTGATCGCGGTAGAACTTTTAAAATGATAAAGTAACTTCTTTTGAAAATTTTCGTTTCTTCACTTTCTTTTTGAGATATATCAGTTTGTTTGATATGCAAATGTCCGGAATTTACGTCGCATGCATGTGCATAATGATTTATTGGAGAAATGTGTGTATCTCTTTCATTCTCGAACGAAATCCTTTACAATCAAGAAGTTTGGTGTTGTTGGAGAAACACGCACACGTGTTATTCACACTTTAGTGTTTTTATTTGGTGAACGCAAAGATATATAACATTCTCTGATAACTCATTATGCATGTGTGACGTAAATTCCATACATTTGCATATCAAACAAACTGATATATATCTCAAAAAGAAAGCGAAGAAACGAAAATCTTCAAAAGAAGTTACTTTATCATTTTAAAAGTTCTTCCAAATAAGACAATAAAAAGTATTGAGGTTAGGGGCACTTTATAAGTACTATATTGAAGTTCTCTTATTTCTTTTTCACATTATATCCAGTTCTTTTGAGAACTTAGTAGCTTTTATTTTTATTTTTCTGACGTGACTTCCGAAAAGTCTTGTTCTATTCGCCATCGGTAACGTTCTGTTAACTGTAGACGAAAAAAGAGAACTCGTCGACTCGACTAGCTTTATCCATCTACCTGCACGTCGCGCTATGCATGTCAACATTTGTATATGTAACAAGAAACTTTTTAAATTTCTCATAGGATATAAAAACCATACTGATTGTGTTGAAGATCAAACAGAAAAACGAGATCGGTTTGCAACCATTTTGGTTTATTTAAAAGATGTTGCAGAGGGCGGCCAAACCATGTTTCCAAAACTGGGATTAAGTGTGACGCCAAAAAGAGGACTGGCGTTGGTTTGGAACAGTATGACGGCAAACGGAGAGTGTGATCCAACTTCACTTCATAACGCTGCGAAAGTTGTGAAAGGCCATAAATACATATTGCAAAGGTGGTAAGTGAATAGATCTTGACCCTATATATTGCGTCATTTATTCAAAAACAACAAATTCATGTTTGAAGCGGTTGTTATTTCAGCCATGACGATTTCTTTTGACTAAATAAAAAATCCCTGACACTATTTTGCTGGAAATTTATCTCGGAGCAGAACTGTGAAAAAATATGTTGAACAAAGTAAAACGCTTTGTTTACTTATTTGAATTGCGCCGAGTGAAGCCCTGTGGTTTTACTTCACAACTATTATTGGTTTGCGTTTATCGCAAAATCAAATACAACATTGTATTCTACAGATTAATAGCCTTCTAACGATATCTATTTTATTTTTGTGGCATAAATTCTGACGAATTGAGAGCGCTTTACCGAAAAAGACTGTGCAAACCTTAATGAAGACTTTAACATGTGTGAAGTTGATCGTCCATGGTGACTGACGTTTCGACAGCCTCAGCGGCGGTGCGCATTTGGAATCCGTAGACGGTCGGTAGCATCTTTGATGGTCGGTAGCATCTTGGGACTTTTTTACGCGCGACTATTTTTTGATAATATTCTAAACCAAACACTAAAACTAACCCTATTAAAAGAATAAAAAGTAAAGTAAAAATTTAAGAAAAATGGAAAAAATCTTACTTACCCAACACTCGAACCCCGACCTCACAAGTAAAAATCAATGACACAGACCACTCAGCTATGCAAGCGAACTTGAAATATTCGGTTGATAATCAATATTTATGCAATCCCATTGTAAGTGAACTATATATACATAATAAAAAGATGCTACCGACCACTAAAGATGCTACCGACCATCTACGGATTCCAAATTAGCAGCGGCAGTCATCTTCAGAGTCAAGTAAAGCGTGTTTGTCAGGGTTTGCCTATATATACGTCTGGTTCATTACGTCATCCGTTGTTTGTGTCATAATCAATATGAGTAGGTGTTGCGTCATGCGTTAAGCGTGGGTGTATTGTTTGTCGGTATAGGTTCGTTGGTGCGTGCGTCTTTTGTATGGTACGTGTCGGTAATTGTTGTGATCTGTTAAGTGGTTTATGTTCCAAGTTGGTCAACTTTCTATGATGTAAGTCGCTGTTTGTAGTTTGTGTTAAAGGCGATACATTCAGACGAGTCCCAGTCAATATCGTGTTTTGTGATGTTCAGCTATGTGATTAGTCCTGTCCCCGTTTGTGTTCAGCTAGTCTGATTTTTAGGTTTCTGCCGGTTTCACCAATATAAGTGTCCTGGCAATCGGCGCATTTGATCTTGTAAACTGCGCCTTGTCTTCCGTGAGGCTGTTCTAATATTTGTCTTCCACGTTAGTCAGTATATGTTGCAAAGTAGTCATAGGTTTGTGTGCTACACGTATATAGTTGTAAGGTCGTAAAATACGTGCAATAGTTTCTGATGTACCTTTAATGTATGGTATTGTTGCTGTTGTTTGTACTGCTGTTGGTCTCGTTGATATTGTAGTTGTTCCGTTCAATAAAGTTAGTATTGTATAGTTACTTGTTTTTGCGAAACGCGCACCGAAGATAGTCGTTTTCGGGTGAATCGCAAATAAGTTGTGCTCGTCTTGTCAAAGTCTTGATGGTTGTTGCTTTGTGTACCGTTGGGTTGTAAGATGATTCATGCAGTAGTCTATAAGTGTGTGTTGGTTTTCTGGACAAACACTTTTGTCACGTGTTACCAAACAGTCTAAAAAGGAAGAGCTCGCGATTCTCCTCAATTTCTTTAGTAAATTGTATTTCACAGTTCTGCTCGTTAAGGTTATCATGTTTACGAAAATCGTCGACGTCGTCATCATGTAATGGTGTCGTCAACGTAGCGAAACCAAAAAGGTAATGTTTTTTGCAAGTTGTGAGGGCGCAACCGTTCATGAGACCTCTCAAGTTTGGCGAATTCAATATACATTTCAAGACAATGTCTACATGTTTGGGTGTTGTAATCGATTACAAATTAAACTGGAAGTTGCAGATAGACAACCTGCGTATGAAATTTGGTAGGAAACTAAAATTCTCGAAAAAAATGAAAAATCCTCCAACGCATGTTTTGGAAGAATTCTATCACAAAGGTATAATTCCAAACATTGCATACTGCATTGCAACAGTTTGGAAGATTTGCATATTAAAGCAGCCAAACTTATATATATATATCGTATGCCAAGTGAAACACCAGACTTATAGACATACTTGAGATTGCAAAATGGAAACCTCTGAACGATATATTGGTCGTGTAATATTTAGTTTCTTTATGATGGTCAACAAATTCTGAATTTATCGCATTACGCAATTGATCTTTATGTTTAAAAATAGGAATTTTCAGTTTCAAATCAGTTAGAGTTACTTTTGCATTAGCAGCCGTTAAATTAGCATGATCAGCTCCTGATAAAATAATGCTGTCTATATTTAAACACAGACGGGAAATAAACTTCAGATCCTCCTTCACTAAATAATGTACAATCAACATCATCTATATTAATGTTGTTGTTTTAAATTTCATCATCTATGTTAATGTTGTTGAGTTAAACCCTGTACTCTTAGTCGATTCGTTAACCTGCGTTCGTAACCTAATTCGTTTGTCCATTAGTGAATCCAACTATAATGTCCATATTACCCGCGCAGTATGAAGATATGTGGCATATGTAAGATTAAGTTCTTTCCAATTAATGCATAATCTACAAATCCTTCAGAGTAAAGCAGCAAAAATAATTTTGAACCGTCCACTGTATTCGTCTGCCACTGAAGCACTTAACAGTCTGGGCTGGATGGATCTCTCTCAGCGGAGACGTTATCATAGGTATCTTCACATATTTAAATGTATTAATGGTTGACCCCTTCTCTAATTTAAACTTAATTACAGTTAAGGAAACGCATAATTATAATACTAGATCGAAGAACAATTTGCGTCTGCCTGTATAGAGTTAAGAGAAACTGGGGTAAGCAGAGACTAGCTTATCATGCTGTTAACGATTGGAATAGCCTGAATGAAAATATTAGAAATTCAGAGAACCTCTTACAGTTTAAAACCAACTTTAAAAAGCATGTTTGAATGTATTTTTATCTATAGATTTTTATACGTGATATTTTATGAATTTTTATCTTTGTCATATATATATATATATATATATATATAATTATATATATATTTTTTTTTTCTTATTTATTTTATGTATCCTACTTATAGTACTGTACTTATAAATATTTTGTAATTTATTATTCGAATTCTCAGGACCTCTCTGAAAATCACTAATGTGAGAGAGTTTCCTGGCAATAAATATTATTATTATAAATAAGAGTTAAATTGACTCCAATATCGGAGTTAGAATAACTCCGTTTATAGAGTTGTTTTAACTCAAAAATCAGAGTTAAATTGACCCAAAAATCGGACTTATTTTAACTCCCAAAAGCGAGTTAAAATTAGTGGAGTTAAAATAACTTCGAAAAACTGGGGCGTTTTGAACCTTTTTTTAACTCCATTTTTGGAGTTAAAATAACTCCTTGAAAATAACAGTGTGGTGAGTGTCAACCGTAATGCTTTGTGTACTCATTTTTTTAAGCACGAAATCATTCGTAAAATGCTCATAAATATCATGTTATAATTCAAAGAAGACATATCTTAGAGAGAATTATTTCTTCATTTTTGACAAAACTCGACGTTTTGTTGAATTTCGAATTATGTCAGGTCGATTGGCGTGAAACGTGCTATAACCGACTGTGAGCTTAGCCACGAGCTTATGGCAAGATCAAGAAACGATGTTCAAGCCAAAAATCAGGTTCCGAGTGTACGTATTTGGATTCTCTCTAGGATTTTCAGAGAAGACTCAACTTGCGGAGTATTTACTACGTCAAGTTGTTAAAGTGGTTACTACGATCAAATTTTTACCTATCGATATTTTACCCAACCTACGGCGCCCGCCCTCCCCGAACGCCTGAAACGCAGGCTAATACTACCATTCTAAAATTAGTGTATATCAGTAAGTGCGAGTACCCAAAGCACCTCTTTTTGTAACCCCTGTTTATTATGTTATTACTATTAGTTTATTATTATTTTATTACCTCTTGTTTGAAACCCTTGCTTATTGTTTACTTTGTAGGTATTATTATCAAAATTTTCCCAGTCTTGGAAAACGATTCTCAGAACCAGCTCTGCCATCAAGAAAACCAAATCAACCGAGAGTTTCTTGCGATGAGTACGAATTTGGTAGTTGTCGGTGGTATGACGAGTGGAATTATGACCATATTACAGAATATGTTCGGAATAAACAGAAATATATATAAGAAAATGGTTAGGGAGGAAGTGTATCGAACTTGTGTTGCAACTTAAACACATGCTTTGGGCGGAACATCTAGGAGGTTCGGAAACGCTATTTGCTGCATTTTGGAACGAGCTTTAAGAGGAATCTAAAGGTTATAAATCACACAATTTCACATTCTGTACAGTTATGATTATACCCACTTTCATAAGTGCACGACCTAGTCGATATGCACTCGTTTCGCATTATGGTCTCGTTTCGTTTCGGTCTCTGATTAGGTTTCACAAAAAGGAAATGTCAGTTAAGAATATCAACGAAAATCCATGTGTGTGATTCTATATAACATACAAAACAATGGACGCTCCGAAAAGGGTTAACATTTTATTCAACATTTCGACTAACTTGCAGTCATCATCAGGAATGGTACTAGTTACGTGTAACGCGATCTACTATATATACATGAGAGGTGAAGTAGTGATGTCATACATGCAAATTACTTAAAGGGGAACTGTACCCAAAAAATAAATTACTTTTAAATAAAAGGCCTTTAAGTATAATGTTTAGAAATCTTAATAGTTTTACGATATCTGCTCTTGTACTCGAGAAATAACGTTTTCATTCTCGTATTTTATGCTTCTGGACGCCGCCATTTAAGAGTTTGCTCGACGGCTCAAGATTGATGTACAGCGGTGATTTTCTTTTCAATTTTGACACTCAAGTCATAGAGATCATAAATAAAACTAGAGGGGGCATCCAATCTTCATTTCAGTCAATCCTGGGTAACCAATTGGACGCTGCCATCTTGGATAAATTGGCGGCAAGATAGCACACCCGGATGTAAAAAATATCTGGTGATCGTGAGGTCAAAGGTCGCTCGTTGTTTTTCATGTCTTTTGACAGTGTAGAAAACAAAAACCGTGTTGAAACTGCACATGTGCTAATACACCTTTTTTCCCGGAAACCAACCATGGTAAATTCATGCTCGTTTGTAGACTGCTCAAACAGGTACTGTAGACATGAGAATAGAGGACAGATGCACGGTCACGTCAGCTCACGCCACACGTCAGCCGACTGCTTTTATCTTTTTTCATGCCCCAGAAATCGCCAAAGAGCTAATAGGCCCTAATAAGCTTTTGAATGGTTTGTTTCCAATTTTTATTGTATAAAACAAATTGATTCCATTTTGCCGTTGTCTGTTCAGTTATAGACGTCAGACGTAATGTTAAAAACATTAAAATTCTCCTCCTACTTGTGGTCTAGGCAGGGTCTGGGAACTGGTAATTGTACATCCGGGTGGGCTATTTTGCCGCCTACTGCATAGAGATCATAAATAAAACTAGAGGGGGCACTTTGAGGAAAATCGGGTAGCCAATTGGGCGCCGCCATTGCTCAGTTGGCGGCACAATAACTCACCCGGATGTACAATTACCAGCTCCCAGACCTCTGCCTAGACCACAAGTAGGAGGAGAATTTTAATGTTTTTAACATTACGTCTGACATCTATAACTGAACAGACAACGGCAAAATGGAATCAATTTGTTTTATACAATAAAAATTGGAAACAAACCATTCAAAAGCTTATTAGGGCCTATTAGCTCTTTGGCGATTTCTGGGGCATGAAAAAAGATAAAAGCAGTCGGCTGACGTGATCTGGCGTGAGCTGACGTGACTGTGCATCTGTCCTCTATTCTCCTGTCTACCTGTTTGAGCAGTCTACAAACGAGCATGAATTTACCATGGCTGGTTTCCGGGAAAAAAGGTGTATTAGCACATGTGCAATTTCAACACGGTTTTTGTTTTCTACACTGTCAAAAGACATGAAAAACAACGAGCGACCTTTGACCTCACGACAATCACCAGATATTTTTTACATCCGGGTGTGCTATCTTGCCGCCAATTTATCCAAGATGGCAGCGCCCAATTGGTTACCCGGGATTGACTGAAATGAAGATTGGATGCCCCCTCTAGTTTTATTTATGATCTCTATGGCCTACTGAGCAATGGCGGCGCCCAATTGGCTACCCGATTTTCCTCAAAGTGCCCCCTCTAGTTTTATTTATGATCTCTATGACTCAAGTGACGTCAAAATTGAAAAGAAACCCCCGCTGAACCTCGAGCCTGAGCCGTCGAGCAAACTCGAAAATGGCGGCGTCCAGAAGCATAAAGTACGAGAATGAAAACGTTATTTCGAGAATACAAGAGCAGATATCGTAAAACTATTAACATTTCTAAACATTATACTCAAAGGCCTTTTATTTAAAAGTAATTTATTTTTTGGGTATAGTTCCCTTTAAAAATGACAAGTTCCTTTGAAGCTTTTGTTCCGTGATTAAGGAGCGGCTTTTGCATGTTGATGTATATAAAACGCTGCTTTGAGAAGTAACAGTGACCAATGTCTAGATTTGTCTATTATTTGACAACTGTTGAGAATAATTTGTGATAAAATGGTAGGCTCGTCAATATCAAGAAGGTTAGAAGGTAAGTTTAATAAAGTTAGTAAATATTGAAAGTGTTCACAACAATCGATGTGGTTGTAAACTTCTGAGTCCTTTTTGGTGGTATGTTCTTTCAGACGCGTGATGAGGCAGCGGTCAGTTTTGCCAATATAGGAGGCATCATGGCATCCAGGGCAAGTGAACTTGTAAACGACAGAGCTTTGTTGTTCTTTGGGCGTCCGGTCTTTTAGAGATAAAAATGCGTTGGCGTTGGTAGTGTCCCAGAGTGTGATAAATTTAGCACGCGGTCTTTCAGCAGTCGTGATAGTTTGATTGTGCAAGCTTCCTATTGAACGTACAATTCTTGTGATCGATTTTATGAATTCTTTGAAGCGAAGACAAATTTTCTTGTCAAGGTAAGATGACAACCTAGTCTCCACCTAGTTAATGTAGACAGTCTACATTGGTAACATGTAGCTGTTAATGTATGATGTCTACATTAACTCAACTCGCGCTAAAATAACGATAGTAAGCGCATGCGTTTAACAGTCAATTTCTAATCCCACATGCTTAGTCTCTCTCACTAGTCTATTAATCTAGCAACCCAAGTAGGGGAGTGGCTAAATTCGCTACATGACGTCACGGATTAGTCCCCAGGCTCCTGTAGTATAAATAAGCTCCGAATTCTCTGGAAAAACACGAAAATAAAAATAGAAGGCCTAGTGTCTAGGCTGGGGGATAGGCATGGCATGAGAACCCGGGGGGTAGGGTTAGAAAACTCGTTAGGCGGGGGGTTAGGATCTTTGTTGTTTTGGGGTTAGCGGTTATTTGTTAATGTAGACATCATACATTCACAGCTACGTGTTACCAATGTAGACTGTCTACATTAACTAGGTGGAGACATGGCCTGACATGCTTTTTCTAAGAGCTCGGCACTTTGTTCCTTGCATTGCGCGAGCGCGCGCTGGATGTTTCGGTCGAAGATGACAAATGACTAATGATTTGGAATAACGGCAAGACTCGTCCCAGGTTTAAATACCGAGTTCCAGTGGCTCAGTCTAGCATTCAGAAGCTTACGGGTTCGAGTCCTGTCTGGTGCTCAGAGTATTTCTGAGCATTGACAACTTAACACAGCTTGCACAGCAAAACCTTTACAACTTTACGTATGTTGTGTTTAGACTCGGTAATAATTCGAAATCTATTTTCAGAATCGAAATCGGTTAAATATTGATCGATATAACGTTCAAAATGTACGTACGACGAAACGGCCTTTTGAAATCTACAAATACACGGCGTGAGAGGTCTGGGGACCATGGATGGGGGAAATCCCGCATGGGTAGGTTGAAACTCTAGGGGATATTGCGGATATTTCTAGTTTATATTTATTCTTGTGACTCAACTAAGTAGACGCATGTACGCGCTGCGTGCATATTTTTTCTGAATTAGATTTTTTAACAATTAGATTTTTACATAAGCGCCGCTCGTCTTTCATTAAATAAAACATCAGAATTTCCATAATATAGAATAAAACAGAGAAACACACCACAGGCGTCAGAGTTGGGCTCCTTTTGCTTACACGTCACTCGTCGCTACTCGATGGCATCAACGAACTAGTGGTCTATTACAAATTAGGCATTCTGATTGGCTGAATTACTAGTGGTCTATTGGTGATAGACCACTGGTAGCGTTACCAATCACAAACCTTATAACTGGAATATTCCTTTCCCGACATTCACGCTGCAAGCAAAACCTGAAATCTAGTCCAAACATGGCGCCCGCTAAAATTTATATACGAGTGATGAAATCATGAAAACATTGGCCCGAAAGTAATGGCAAATTGTTCAGTTTGACATTTTCGAATAGGAAAATGAATTCGCTTATGCCTATGGAGTATATCTATACCAAATGTGAAGCAAAGTAATTACAATCTCGTTTTTTGTGAGCGATTGTTTATCATGTGCCATCGAGCAAACTCTACATTTTGAATGGGGAGACTTCTACAAACAAAAAGGTAAAACTATCTGAAAATTTGGAACAATGTTTAATAAGACTTTTTTACGTTAAAGAAAGGTTGTTTATGGTTGATACTAAAACAATTAGACAACGAGATCGACAAAGAAGCGCTTGCTGGTATGGGGAGTGAAGAAGTTTTATTTATACCTGTTTAGTCGACATTTCACCCTCATTGTTACAGACCACAAACCACTGACTTCGATTTTCAACCCAAAGAAAAGCATACCAGCCATGACAATCGCACGTCTTCAACGCTATACGCCTTATTTCATGCTGGTTTTGATTACTGTATTGAATACAAGAGATCTAGTGGATTAAGAACCTACAGCCTGAAATTTGCCATTTAGACACCCATTTTTATAAGAACCAATTCAGCCTGAAATTTGGAAAAGGTTCTTATTTGGTAGGCATGTAATAGTTATGGAATGAGAAATAAGACTGAAGGCTTGGCAGTGATTTATACAGTTCCAGATAAATGTGTTTCAGGGTATTAAACTCCTAGACCGCAAAATTTACTTTCATGGAAGTGTTTCAGACTTTATATGAAACAGCACTTATACTTTCAAATTCTACTGGTATAATAAAATTGTCAACAAAACAAAGCAGTACAGTACTGCATAGAAACGGATGTAAAATAATTTAAATTGTATTTAAAATTTCATGACCTGCACCAATAAGAAAATATCTCTTTGAAATCCGCAAAACTTTTTCAAATCCACAAATCTTTTTTCAAAATCCGAAAATTGTTTTTCAAAATCAAAATATTTTTTCAAAATCTGAAAATATTTTTCAAAATCCGAAAATATTTTTTAAAATCCGAAAAACTCTCAAAGCCTGCGCCAGCAATCATATTCAGTCAGAGATTTCCCGAGACTTCTAAAGAATCACCCTAACATAGCTATGCTGTGGTCTAAGCATAGACTAAATTAGTAGACTAGTGAGTGAGACTATGAATGTGGGACTAGTAATTGACTGTTACACGCATGCGCTTACAATTGTATGACAATCCAATAACTTATTGGTTATGCTACAATAATGCCAATAATTTATTGGTTACAACGTGCGGAATGCGTGCAGCAACAAACCCCGTGGTTTTCAAATCACGTTTTTAATATTTTCGCTCTATGTAACTCCCTGTAAAATTGTTCGTCATTTTCGAAGGATCATCGACGGCTATATTCCGGCTATTACGTCACGTACACGATATAAATATTCTCGGTGACGTGTGTCGAGCGGCGACGTTGTCCGGTAAATGTCAAACCATTCATCATCTTTGTTTTTGGATAGAAATTTTATTAAAGATCAAAGAAAGCTACCTTGATCAAGAACGTGGATGTCAGTAATTCGTAATTTTGTTCAATGATAAAAAGCCCACTTCTTATCTGATAGTCCCTCTCTCGTTTGCCTAAGTTCCTTATTTTGATCCTTTAAAGTGCCCCTAACCCTAAATTTTTTTATTGTCTTATTTGGGAGAACGTTTAAAATGATAAAGTAACTTCTTTTGAAGATTTTCGTTTCTTCGCTTTCTTTTTGAGATATATCAGTTTGTTTGATATGCAAATGTACGGAATTTACGTCACGTATGCATAATGAGTCATTAGAGAATGTTATGTGTCTTTGCGTTCATCAAATAAAAACACTAAAGTGTGAACAACACGTGTACGTGTTTCTCCCACAACACCAAACTTCTCGATTTTAAAGGATTTCGTTCGAGAATGAAAGAGATACACACATTTCTCCAATAAGTCATTAGTGTGACGTAAATTCCGGACATTCGCATATCAAACAAACTGATATCTCAAAAAGAAAGCGAAGAAACGAAAATCTTCAAAAAAAGTTACTTTATCATTTTAAAAGTTCTTCCAAATAAAACAAAAACATTGAGGTTTGGGGTACTTTAAATGGTCAAACGAACAGCCAAATTTGCGTCTACAACCACTGACCTCTATATATAACTGGACTGTGGGGTCGATTACCAATAACTCACAAAAAGTGTCGTAAGATAGATGGCGTCAGCTTGGGTCCTTTTTTCTCATGCTCGTAGACCCAAAAGCAACACAGTAAATTACGGCAAATTGTAACAGATGTTCTTTATAACCACAAAACTTTCCAAAAAGACTTCAACACTCGGACTGACATATGAAAATGGCGACTACAGTTATCTATACACCGCTACAATTTAAAGGAAAAGGACTCCAGATGACGCTATCCTTTTTACGACATTTTTCGGGGAGATTCCGCAGTCCAAGGCCTGGTTGTATAAAAAAAGTAGTTAAAGTGCCCATAACCTCAAAATGTTTTATTGTCTTGTTTGGAAGAACTTTTAAAATGATAAAGTAACTTCTTTTAAAGATTTTCGTTTCTTTGCTTTCTTTTTGAGATATATCAGTTTGTTTGATTTGCAAATGTATGGCATTTCGTCACATGCATGACTTATTGGAGAAATGTGTATATCTCTTTCATTCTTGAACGAAATCCTTTAAAATCAAGAAGTTTGGTGTTGTTGGAGAAACACGCACAGGTGTTATTAACACTTTAGTGTTTTTATTTCATGAACGCAAAGATATATAACATTCTCTGATAATTCATTATGCATGTGTGACGAAATTCCAGATATTTGCATATCAAACAAACTGATATATCTCACAAAGAAAGCGAAGAAGTGAAAATCTTCAAAAGAAGTTACTTTATCATTTTAAAAGTTCTTCCAAATAAGACAATAAAAAAATTTGAGGTTAGGGGCACTTTAACTTTTACTATAGTTATCGTTAACTATACACCTTTGTTCTTAACAAGTGGTTGAACTCAACTACGATTTAATCACCCAACGAGTAGTTAAATCGTAGCAAAGAGTTTTATACAACTGGGCCCAATAATATATAGAGATCATGGTCTCCGATAGATCGTTTTCACTTAAAGTGCAGCTGACCCCAAAAATGATAATGCTATATTTGAAAGAGCACTTAAAATAATGAAGAATGGCGCTAACAATTCTTCGATATCTATTTTCGTTTTCGAGCTATTCAGTTATATGTGATATGGCAGATGATGACGTCAAAGCAGGCAAACAACATTGTGGCAATTCTAAAATTCGTGGATATCTTCAAAGTTATCCAATGAAATTACTTGATGCTTTGCACATGAATGCATACTACCAAACTAAAGAACATGGTTCATGTTGTGTTGTAACCATAGTAACAGATTATCTTCCAAACCTCTCCGTTACCAAACAGAAGTCTTCATTTTCTTCCATTGCAAGCACCGTTTTCGATTTCAAACTTCGGTATTGCATTGGAAAAGCTATTGAAAAAGATATTGAGAACTGCCAATTTCAACATGTTCTGCACATGAGAGAAAACAAATTATCTTGTTTTAGAAACTAAGAGGTCTGAAAGCTAATCTGTTACTACGGTGATAACATAACTTGAACCATGTTCTTTAGTTTGGTAGTATGCATCCACGTGCAAAGTTTCAAGTAATTTTATTGGAACACTTTGAACTTTGAAGATATCCACGAATTTTAGAATTGCCACAATGTTGTTTGCCTGCTTTGTCGTCATCACGCACCTCATTAACATATCACATATAACTGAATAGATCGAGAACGAAAATAGATATCGAAGAATTGTTAAAGCCATTCTTCATCATTTTAAGAGCTCTTTCAAACATAGCATTATTATTTTTGGGGTCAGGTGCACTTTAACGTCATGTTGGTGTTCCTGGGTAATAGATTCTTACAATGGTGCTCGCTAGAAAGTACACTTTAAAATAAGGTTTTCGGGAAAGACTGGAAACTTGAGTAGTTCTTCAGCTTCGTGGTGCCATTTTGAACAAAACACTCGGGTGAGAACTAGTACCTAATCGATGTTCAAATATACTGATACAGTCAATTTGCAACGCATGCATTTGCAATAGCGACGCGCGGTAATGACGTCAGTATGTATGTTTGTCTGAGTTTGCTATAAACCTTGCATTCCAAACAATAGAAAAAGAGTCCGTTAGCAACCCTTGAGTCATTTCGGTTTGTTTGTCTGAGTTTTGGTTCTATAAAAAGCATTAACGATTCTTAATGGACCTTTCCGCACGGCAGTTACCACTCATGTGTGTCTCCTTTTGATTGGGTGTTTGTTGTCCGAACTTATTAAGCAGCCAATCAAATGGCAACACGCGTGTCCGAATTTATTAAACAGCCAATCCAAAGGGGAAACGGATGAGTGCTAGTTGCCGTGCGGAAAGGTCTATTAGCATCATTTTGTTAGGTACACCAATATGGCCGCCACGCCCTTGGTCATTTGGATCTCAGACGAGCAAGTTAAAACGATCTATTTCAGACTGATCAACCTGAACTTGAAGCTAATATATTTTGCAGGCACTTGGCATGGATGTGTAAAAGTTTGCTCTTTATTTTCACAACCAAACGTTCGAACAGGTAAAATATGACGGTTTTGACAAAACCATGTCCATCTGAGATCCGTTACGCTATACATTCTGGTCTTGATTGCGTATGATTTAATGATATATACATATTTATATAATATACTGTTTAACCAAATATTTAACCGTCCAGGTTCATCATTAAACATGTAATGCAATTACATCTCAACGCTGAATAAAACTATGTGTTTACATTTCACAGAAATTATTGTTTAAAACGAGAAGTCTCGTTGGAAGATGCTTGAAGCATTTTGTTCAAAAATTACGAGTGTCGTTTTTCAACATACACAATCCATATAACACGGGAGTAAGCGACAAATCATTAATATAGAACAAATATAAACAATATGTAAGCTCACTATGCTAGTTGAGTTTGGGGCTGTTTACATCCAGATTGAGTTTCATTCCGGATTGAACTCATACCGGTTCTGTTAAAATCCCTTTAGGTGTTTACATGAATCCAGAATGAGATGCAGCTCAATCCGGATTGAGTTCATTCCGGTTCTCATTCCGGATTGAGTTTCATCATGAAAATTTCATGAAAATTTCATGTAGAGGCGGTGCGAGATTTCATTCCGGAGTGAAAAATACGCGCTAGAGGACTGAAACAAACAACATGCGTGTTGTTAACATTTATGGACGACAATTTCCATCTAGAGACAGGAACTGCGCCGACGTCATACTGTTTAATATAAATAGCTCTCTTTGTTGACGACATAAATTAAGGCGAATTAACTGCTTGTTTTACTTGCGACCGCATCGATTACTGTTGCTAGTAACGCTTTTCCCATTTTCTTTATGTTTATCCTGCGCCAAATTATCAGTTTAAGGCACATGTTGAAATGTACAAGCGCAGAAATCGTTGAAAGAAACATACCCACTATAATGTTATTGATCGCCATCTTGAAATTTCAGATTTCGCGCGATTTTCGATCCTGGGATAGAATTCCTATGTAAACGCGGTTTGAATTCACGTTTAATCCAGAATGAAACTGAATCCGGATTCATGTAAACAGAGCCCCCAAGAGTTCGATCAATCGTAACCGTTTAAAGTACTTATAACCCCAAATACGATATGCCTGATATAGATTCTACATGAAGTGAATAATTGAATACCAAAATGTTTGATGAGCTTTGCATTTATGTTCTATATAAAGGTTTGTTTATCCGAAATGCTAATAAATGTGATGTCAAATCAGTCATCATTTCCGATACAATATTCTGCTGCTAGAGAAATTTTACCTAATTCAAACGCTGATGATATACTTGAACGCTATACTAGAGATTTTATCAACTTTTTCACTCAAAATCCTCAACCAGCGGAAAGCAGAAAAGAAAGCCAAATTGCAGATTTGACGTCACAGTCATTAGCATTAGGGATGCACCGCAACCAAATTTAAAAGTTCCGGTCGGAACCGGAACTGAAATAAGTTCCGGCCGGAACTAACCGGCCGGGAACCGGTTCAAACGGAAAGATACTACTCTGATACCCAGTAGCTTAGTCTGACATTCTCCTTGTGGAATGAAGTGGTCAAAAAGTGAAAATAACCCCTCATTAAACAATACCAGATAGAAAATTATTAAAATTGTCCTTCATATTTCCATTACATACAAAACTAGTTTTATAATGTTTTAACTTTTTGTTTTCCATACTGGTATCATGAACATTTTTGTCCGATCAAATGTGAATACTGAATATTCTCAAGAAAGTCCTTTTTTTCCTAATAGTTGATCTGTTTTTAATCGCGTTGACGCCGTGCATAATCTTAGAAAGCCTGAGAACTACAGATCAACCGCTGACCATATTTTGACAAATAAGTTCCGGCCGAACATTTTCATGAGTTCCGGCCGGAACCGGAACTTGGAAAAATCGGAGTTCCGGCCGGAACCAAGTTCCGGTGCATCCCTAATTAGCATTTCAGAAAAATAAACCTTTACAGATCAACGCAAAGCTCGATTCATAAAACATTTTGGTATTCAATTACCTTACTTGTATTTAAATTCGCTTAATACTAATTTTCGCTCAGTCATAAATTCGCGCGTTTTAATTTCGAGCACCCTGAACACGATATATTCGTTCAGTTTTAATTTCGCGCACCTTTCAAAGAGAGCATACTAGTAAAATTCATTCGCGTGACAAGTGTTGGCCTGGTTTACCATTTTTGGTATATAATATACAAAGCGTGACCGCATAAAGAGGTGCCCGCAAAGGAAACCTGTGTATGGCATAAACAAGCAAGTCAATCTGTACATGTACCTATGCAACTTGTCAGTTGGGACAAAAGAACACCAAGGAAGAACCTAATCCGCTTCAACGTGGTTAATTTTCGCTAAGTTATGTAGATCTCCTAACTATACGAATACAGAGAAAATATGGGCATCAAAGATCAACCAGTCGTTATGCATGACGAAAGCAGAGATTAAAAAGAGATTTTATCTATATCCCACATGCAATTGATTGGTATACCAAAATCAGATTAGGAAAGATCGAAAATATGTCCTTAGTATAGGACATTTACCTAGATAAATTTAGAGATTTTGCAAATTTTATTTTGAGTATGAATTAGAATTCCGACTGCAATTGTGTGTGATTTGTGTGTGATTCAAAATTTAGGAGATCTTTACCCCAAGGAGGTCTCAGAGATTCGTATTAGAATAGGGGTAGATGAAGAGGACAGCATATTTGGGTTTTAACGATAATGGTGTATAATGCATTATTTTGCGTTCTTTTCCTGTTCATCTCCCTTTTTTTTTTGCCGACTTTTTTTTTTCTCTTCAGTTCTCTTTGCCTTTTCGCGCGGAATATTTTTCGCCCAGTTTTAATTTCGCGCACCTTGGCTCTGCGCGAATTCTAATAGCGCGCGAATATTAATATAAGTAAGGTATTCACTTCATGTAGAATCTATATCAGTAATGTCGTATTTAGTGTTATATATATGCACTTAATTAACATCACTACAGGAAAAAGTGCAACCGATGATGTAGCTGCTTGCCTGTTTTCGTTTGCAAACAATTTCCTTCAGGTTGGTTTATCCTGGGAATTCTCATTCCCTCTGTTACAAGTGGTAAACTAAAGAACATTGACAACCAAAAGTAACTACTTTTTATATAGAAGTATATGACTAATGGCTGGTTTCCACTCAGGAACGGAAAGTTTCATTTGTATTAAAGTCATTAGTTCCTACCGAGAGATCACAAGACAAAGGAAACTTTCCTATCCGTTCCTGTCCTGAGGAAAATTTAACTTTGTGGAAACCAGCCTTTAGTCGGAATATTGTAGTTTGGTACCATGAAAATGCTCGTAACACATTTTAAAAGTTAAAAGAACCGCCATTTTGAATATGATAGTGACGTCATATACTGGTAAGTGTTGTATTTCGTTGATACCTATATCGTCATATGTACTTCTAGTACGTATTCCATATAAGGAAGTGGCCTACGAGCAAGAATATGATAGTGACGTCATATACTGGTAAGTGTTGTATTTCGTTGATACCTATATCGTCATATGTACTTCTAGTACGTATTCCATATAAGGAAGTGGCCTACGAGCAAATACAAGATACATGGCACTCGTACCAGCCCACTGGATGTGGGATTGTTAACACGTAATACGATATGTTCGATTATCCGCTCTTTTTAAGAAAACTACATTCGCTAGCCCGATAAGCTGTACGCATATTGTAAACAGATAATTTATCTTTGTTTTAATATATATTGTAGCTTTGGGAGTTGATTATTTCTCAAGAAAACGTTCGTCGAAGACAGCCGAAAGTTCGTGTTTTTGTTTACAAGATAGTATCCGTATTACGAAAATTATATTTTTGGGCATGTTCGATTATCCGCGCTTTTAAAGAGAACTAAGTTAGCTACCGGGATAAAGCTGTACGTATGTTGTAAATAGATCATTTAACTTTCCTTCGATATATTCTATAGCTTTGGGGGTGGTTTATTTCTCAAGAAAACGTTTGCCAAAGGGTTAGGACCTTTGTTGTTTTGGTGTCGATTAAAATCCAATTAACTAGGAGGCTGGCACGAGGGTTCAACGTGTCAGCTATTTGCTCGTTAATTCACTCTATTTGCTCGTCAATGCCTTCTATTTGCGCCTCCTTATAAGGAATACGTACTAGATACCCTATCTATATCGTGGTACCATGTATTGCCCAGTTTTTGGATGTAATAGCCATTACAAAAATAACACTGAGAAGAAGCTCATTTCTTTACATTTCCGCCTACATTGAACGCTTTACCAGTACATGACGTCACAGGTCGTTAAAACCTCAAACTACTATATTCCGGCTATTTAAGTTACGTACTTTAATGTTAAAGATACTTACTTTTGATGCCAATGTTCTTTAAATGAACTTTTCCAGCCTCGCTCTTGCTTTTGAGATGGAGGCTGGAGATGTTATTTAAATGGACGTAGAAGATTATCAAATTAGCCGTCATTTACAAATGAGCTTTGTTTATTTCAACATTGTTCACAGTTGGCAGCACAACTTTGTTTGCAGTTGGCAGCACAACTTTGTTCGTAGTTCGCAGCACAACTTTGTTCACAGTTGACAGCACAACTTTGTTCACAGTTGGCAGCACAACTTTGTTCACAGTTGACAGCACAACTTTGTTCACAGTTGACAGCACAACTTTGTTCACAGTTGACAGCACAACTTTGTTCGCAGTTGACAGCACAACTTTGTTCACAGTTGACAGCACAACTTTGTTCACAGTTGGCAACACAACTTTGTTCGCAGTTGACAGACAACTTGCAACAGGTTGTGCGTTTTTATGCGCATACACCATGGAATTTACCAACCAAGGAAACTGTTCGAAAATCATCTGATATTTATGTTCGCGACACAAATTTAATAAATCGCTAGTAATCACTTGATTTCCGAAGAACTCGACTCGAATTTGTTACATCCACACGAGAACAATGTGGGTCACTCGGTTGCATTCATGAAACATTTTTAAAATGGAATACATTAAAATCTCACCATGGTGTGAAAGTATGGATAGAAAATAATCCAAACTTAAAACAACACTACTATAAATACCAACACTATTGCCAAGAGACAATGACCACAAACCCTGCATATAGCTTAGCAACCACGCAGATTTAAAACGTTGACCCGATGCTGTTTACCTTTACATCTTGACGGTGACTATCTGACAAAGGTGCCACTTTTGAGGGCAAGATAGAATGGAAGGGAGATTGGGTGCTAAATTTTATGGTTCCTTTAGATTTGTCCGGTCCTGAAACACAAGGTTTGCATTCCTCCCTAAAGAGAAAAATAAGTCATCTTATACATGTATTGTCTACGTGACACCCTCTGCAGGCAAACTCGGTATTTTAAAGTCCATATGAACTCTCCAGTTTTCTGTTTTCTATATAGAGGACGCTAAAATAGTTTATAAGGTCTTTTCCAGTTTTTGATTTGGTCCATTCGTTTCGGAGATAACTCTCTTCGAACATTGCTAAAAAGTGCTATTTTTAATCACCCGTGATAAATTTTCGCAAATGGCAAAGGGTCTTAAGGGACGGAAGTCGCTCAAAAGAGATCATTTCTCGTCAGCATATTCTCTCCTCCCTAGAATTACCAATAATCAGTAAGTGTACCAGTGCGTAGAATTACCAATAGTTGTTAAAGTGCCTATGAAATGATCCAGTTTTCATGTCTTTCCTTCGTAAGTAGATTTTGAATAATGACGTTTAAATGTTTTCTTTATCATTCACCATTGTCGAGATATAAGCATATGAAATGTTAGCGTGATGACGTCACAAAGTGGACATGCTGTAGCAGAGAAATATTAAAGTATTGCTATTTTATAAAGTGTTTTCACGAGAACTACAAAACTTAGTAGCATTTCAACTACCACAATAAGCTATGTGATAAACTACTTTTCGTCTGTGAAAACTCGCATGATAGCTTGCCGACCCCCCGCTGAGCTTCTCAGATTTTGATTGTCCAAATCACAACTCTTGTCTTATTCCAGTTACAATTGGTTCTCTGGGCATTCTTGTGAGATCAAATAATCCAATCAAATAAACAATTATGAATGATATGAGTATTAAACAACTCAAAATCTACTTCTTAGATCTGAGAAGCTCAGTGGGGGGTCGACAAGCTATCGTGCGAATTTTTACAGACTGAATTACAGGTGTATACTCAGGCTGTACACAGGCTAGTTTCATCAGGATACCATATCCAAACACCGAGACGTTTGTTGAAAACCGAGGCGAAGCCAAGGTTTTTTAACAAACGTCGAGGTGTTTGGGTATCCGGATTAAATACTCTTCCGAGTGTTTCATATATTACATCTCATACAAATCAGTATTTTAAGAGAAAATCGAGGTGAAAGTTGGCTAAATTTATGTAATTTCTTCCTCTGATATCCAAACCACCGTTTCGGTGCTGATTTCCTTTGTTTTAGGCTCATGAATTATTAATGAGTTTCAGATGTAATATATCATACACGAGAAGGCATTTATTACCTGATTTCCAAACACCGAGACGTGGGTTGAACGTGGTTTTTAGCTTTGAGTCTTTGACGTCACTTCCGGAACATGCTTGTTTGAAGGGGCTATGTCACGATTTGCCTGGTTACTCAGCCAGCACTAATTTCAGCCTCTTGTTCAAGATAGTATAGACCTCTTTCATAATGGCGGCTAATTTAAATATTCCTTTATGTGCATCTAAATTAGCCTTTATGGCCTCGTTTGTATGTCAGTAATTCAAAAGAATCTTTGCTTCCCAACGAGGTTGTAAAGGCTAATTGATATGCAGATAAAAGAATATTTAAAATGGCAGCCATTATGAAAGAGGTCTATACGGCAATCGTGGCCTTCCATCTCCTTCTCGTTTCCTACCACGATTAAACATTAAATTGTCATTACGTTTTACTTATAACTCGTCCAAAAATAACCCACCAACATGAAAATAACAAATACTAATCGAATAAATCGTTTAGCTTTCGCTTCGCTTTGATTTTGGATTCCGAATAAAAAAATAAAAAAGTACGCTTAGCTGGGTGGTCGGGGGGGGCGGTCGGGGGAGCGGAGGTAAGACCCTGGGTACGAGGTTGCGCTTAGCTGAGTAACCAGGCAGATCGTGACATTGATATTTACGAATATGTAAAAACACAGAACACAAAAAGGAGCACTTTAAAGATAGATATCTCCGAAACAAATGCACCAAATCAAAAACTGTAAAAAACTCTATCAACTATTTTGGCATCCTCTATACAGAAATCTAAAAAATGTGGAGGGTTTATGTGCACTGTAAAGCATGGTTTCTATTTGGTCGCCACGATCGCAACGGTGTCATAGTGGTCGATGTAATAGAGTGTCGATCTATCTTGTCTTTTGTCTGCGGTATGGAAATCAGTCTAGATAGATGAACACTCTATTACATCGTCCACAATGACACCGTTGCGGTCGTGGCGACCAAATGAAAACCAGACTTAAACAGGGGCTCTTATTTACTCCATAGAAAAGGGTGACATTACTTACGCCGCTTCGTCCACTTGTAAAGGAACTTTCTCAGCACCATCTGGGGGCTCCCTTCCAAACAAGTACGAATTATTAGGTTTAGGAGATGAGGCATACTTGAATCCCGAGGGAACATCTGGTGAACTACTATCTCTGCCACTGAGTTCGGAAGCAGACGTACGAGGTGTCTTGGACTCTCCCGAGGGCGTGACTGGAGGTGACCGTGTTATTATTACGCCATTGTTGTAGCTATCCTGGTAGTCATACATGTCGCCTGGTGTTTGAGTGCTAACAGTGCCTGTAAAAGCTTTAGGAGGAGGTGCACGATGTCCATCTGGGGTTTGCTCATACTGTATTCAAGGAAAAAAAATTGTGCAACAATTACGGTACTTTATCCATATCGCGGTTGACAAATTCAGAGAAAGATAACATTTGAGAGTACAGTGGCACATAATTATGAAGGTTTGGTTTCAAATACTACAACCTGCAATCAGTGAACTCTATTAGAGACTGGTTAAAGTAGTCGGCCTGCCAAGACTGCAAAATGTTATCGTTGATGCATTTTTTGTTACAAGCAGGTAACCAACATAATAACATTTGTGTTGAAGGTGAGGTGGTTGGTTACCACTCGCGTTTTGAGCTTTTAAAGTGTATCTGACATGAAAATTTTTATTGCTTCATTTGAAAGAGCATCAAAAAGTAGGACGATATGCTGTTTACCGTTCCTTGATATATTTTCTAGTTCCAGAGTTATAAAGATTTAAAAGATGTCAAATCAAGGGAAAATATATGAGCATAAACAAATTGCTGATTCAGCACAAATTATGATGTCATATGGTTTGCATGTTAGTTTGGTGAATGTTTAGATGAACTATAGCTAAGTTACTAGTATGTGTCAGAATCAAATGATAGTGCAAGATGAAACACAGATGATAATGTCACTAATTTTTTTGTCACTGTTGTACCCAGGCTCCTTGCACGGATTTTATAAAACACACTGTATTTATCACTGGGGGTATAATTTTCAAATTATTATAGTATAAATGTATTTTAGGCATGCATTGGTATGACAAGCACACGTCTGATATTATTTTATCCTTATCAAGACAGAGTATGAAGGTGTTTTATAAAATCCGTTCAACGGGCCTGGGTACAACAGTGTTAACTTGACAACAAAATTAGTGACATTATCAACTGTGTTTCATCTTGCACTATCTGTGTGCAAACGATCATTTGATTCTGACACATAGTAACTGAGCTATAGTTCATCTAAAACATTCACCAAACTAACCATAACACATTATGGTCACATTAATCATATGACGTCATAATTTGAGCTGAATCAGCAATTTATTTGTGCCCATATATTTTCCGTTGATTTTGACATCTTTAACTCTGGAACTAGAAACGATATCAAGGAACTGCAAACTACATATCGTCCTACTTTTTGATGCTCTTTCAAATGAAGCAATAAAAATTTCATGTCATATACACTTTAAGGTAAAATTTGGAGTCTTTTCTACAGCCTCCGTACGCATTTCGGATCCGATGAGCGGTTTCAAGCGGATTTCTCGCAATGAGCGAGTATTGAATATTGATTGGCTACTTTGAAACATTTAGCCAATGAGCGCGCGTTAAAGCCCCGGAAGTCGCTTCGCAGTTCACAACAACAACAAGCCAGAAATGGAGGAAGAGTGTCAGATATACACTAGAAACGAATGAACAGTAATAATACGGTAGGTTTTTGAAACCTTTTTATGTTTCATAGTTAAAAATATGCACACTTGTTTTATGGTTAACAATGCTGTAACAACATTGTCATCACGGCTGAAGAACCGTGTACGTTGACAACATTGTTCACGGGTGCAACACAACATTGTTCACAATTGGCAGCACAACATTGTTCACGCTTGTCGACAACTTGCAACACGTTGTGTGTTTTTACGCGTGTATTTATTATCGTATCGTGAAAAGTACGTTCTAAGTAGACAAACTTCAAAGGCGTTGCGCTCATGGCGGCAATTATGTCACATTGAAAATTTTGTACTTATTGGAAGAGTCTATACAAATACAGAAAAAGTTCAAAATAACAACAAAAACGTACAATCATACCCTGTTTCTGAATGATATTTTAATTTACGTATTAAGTTTGTTTTACACTAACCCCACGGACGTCATAAGATAGAGTACAAAAAACGACTAACCCTAGTCTTCGATCTGAAAATCCATGTTTCGGCGAGTTCAGGCCTGAATATTACCGCCGGACACCGGACATTGTCCGGCGTTAATTCGTCTTGTGACCGGCAGCTTGGAGCTGCTGCCGGACATCAATGTCCGGCCGACTCGACCACTTACCTCCCAGTAAGTTAAGCGTTTATATGACAATCCAGCTACTTTGATATTTATCGACCAACGTACACATGACATGTGGCTCAAAATGATTTTTCTCACGTATCACGCATTGTGTGAATTCCATGCGCAGTCAACACAGTCATGACCTGTAACCGCTTTATGATCGTTAATCACACAAAGATGGCGATTCAAAGTGAGATCTAACAGCGTTGTTCGCTGTACTGGCGACAAGGCCATTAATGTACAACATCAAACTGCATTACATAACGGCAAAATTATTTGGTGTCATGCTTAAACGATTCGGGGATAAAATTAACAAACCGTGTCCGACAGAAAAGTGGTCTTGTCCGGCCGATTTACTCTGTGGCCGGACATCGTGTCCGGCGAGCTCCAAAAAATTATATTCAGGCCTGCGAGTTCTATTTTAGAACATATACCTCACCAAATAAACATTTTCTTGATCAGTATAACAATAATATATAGTACTTACAGCAGATCTGAATACAGAGTCTTCAAAATCAGTAACAACAAGACCTTGGATCTCAGAATTGAAACCCTCCATGCTGCACCTTGCTTGTATGGGTGTTTTTGGTACAGTAGGTATAGGTATGGAAGAGGAAGCTACTGCCAAGTTTGGTACAGCTGTATGGTCACCAGCAACTGGCGACTTTCTGCCATATAACTGGCTATTTTGCTTCGTTCTTTGGCGGTGTTGTCGAAATTTCTAAAGAATTAACATAATGAGTATATCAATGTTGGTGTAGTTTGAAACCTGGAGTTTCTTAAAGGCCTCTCATGATAGTGAGGCTTAAAGGCCTCACTATCAGTATACAAATTGGTCTTATAGTACTATCTTTGGTAATCATTTCCTTTATTCTCATTACTTCTATACTTGGTTAACCATTGATATTCAGAGATTTTAGGTATTGGTCACGGCTGGAGCATAAAGGGTTAAAGTGCACCTAACCCCCAGATTTTTTCATTCAATATATACATATATACATCTGAAATTAAATATTCCAACACTCGAATTTTCCTTCACCATAAATCGTCAGAACATGCAGTTTAATATTAATTAAATATTACTTGTAATATACACTATCCAATTCTTCTCCCGGCATTACCACCATTATACAACTCGTGACTAGGCTCTCGGCAACTGCCTCCGTAGATCGATAGTCCAGCCGGAAGGCCTTGTTGTTGCTGTTTCGCAACTGGTCCCGGTTCGACTCTCGTAATTGACCACGACCACTGTTGTATCTGTTGAATACTATATAATCTTATGTATTTATTTTCACTTTGAATGCTTTTACGCGGCTGCTCTCTCGACTTCGCTCTCACATGCACACTACATTTCCCACATGACCATAATATGTACTTCTAGTACGTATTCCATATAAGGAAGTGGCCTACGAGCAAATACAAGGCATTGACGAGCAAATACAAGGCATTGACGAGCAAATACATGGCATTGACGAGCAAATTCAAGGCATTGACGAGCTAATACATGGCACTCGTACCAGCCCACTGGATGTGGGATTGTTAACACGTTACGATATGTTCGATTATCCGCTCTTTTTAAGAAAACTACGTTCGCTAGCCGGATAAGCTGTACGCATATTGTAAAAGATAATTTATCTTTGTTTTAATATATATTGTAGCTTTGGGAGTTGATTATTTCTCAAGAAAACGTTCGTCGAAGACAGCCGAAAGTTCGTGTTTTTGTTTACAAGATGGTATCCGTATTACGAAAATTATATTTTTGGGCATGTTCGATTATCCGCGCTTTTAAAGAGAACTAAGTTAGCTACCGGGATAAAGCTGTACGTATGTTGTAAATAGATCATTTAACTTTCCTTTGATATATTATATAGCTTTGGGGGTGGTTTATTTCTCAAGAAAACGTTTGTCAAATGGTTACTTTGTTATTTTGGGGTCGGTTATAATCCAATTAACTAGGAGGCTGGTACGAGGGTTCAACGTGTCAGCTATTTGCTCGTTAATTCACTCTATTTGCTCGTCAATGCCTTCTATTTGCGCTTCCTTATAAGGAATACGTACTAGATACCCTATCCACATGACACTCTCACTCGTTCCCACGCTCTCGCTAGGACACTACAACTTTGTGGTTGGATTTTAGACTTTTTTTAGTTGTTTTTCTTCTCTCGTAAGCGACCACCCCAGAGATTATACAGATTATTATTCTATTAACTACACTAAACACACAACTTTGTGAATACGTGGTTTTTAAGCTTTGTTAACGTTCTATGTTCGATAAAAACGTGTCTGTGATTTTTCAAAGACAGTTTGGTTCAGTTTTTATCAATTGATTTGTATCAAGTCGCTACAAATTTCACATCTTCCTAATTCAAAACGGAAATACGCAACATATCAAAAATCGCCGACAACGTTTCGGAGATAATTTATCGGAGAATACAAACAGTATCAATGTATTATTTTCTTTTGGTAAATTAAAATAAAACAGTTGGCCAAAATGTTTTTCGTGGAAATTAGATTTCATAACCATCTTCTATGATCAATTAGCTTTAAATTTATATATGATAGGTGATGGCATTAATAGGGGCGCAATGCAAGCTTTTTTACGAGGCGATAGAGGATTACCCTATAGACGAGTTTCAGGGTCATGCGCAGTAGCAACTTTATATCAAATTTTCATATGAGGTAAAAACAACTGTTTTAGCTAGAAAGATCATATTAATAATAGTAAAAGTGCAAAGTTTGAGACAAATCGGGCAAATAGTGCGAAAGCTACACACTTCGGAAGTTATGCTCTTCACTATGGATTTAATAGGGATTTTGGCTTGGTGTGCAACGCCCGCCCGCCAAGCCAAAATCCTTATTAAATCACTAATAAATCCCTTTTGAAATGGCCAACTTTCTGCTTGTGTAACTTCTTCCTTTTTTACACAATTTCTTTCAAACTTTGCACTTCTACTATTTTCAATGCGCTCTTTCCAGTTAAAACAGTTGTTTTTACCTACGATGAAAATTTGAATATTTAACTTACTAACTACATTACAGTTGCTACTGCGCATGATCGTGGAAGTCGTCTATTGCTACCTTATTTACTGGAAGCCTACTTATATTCTCTTGGTAAAAACGTCATCGAACGGCTTTTCCTTGAATTTACGTCAGTTACGTGTTACTTGTTAGCTGGGAGTTTACGTACCTCTTTAAGATTATCTGCACTGCCCCATGAGGCAGACCTTCTGTGTTTTGAATGCTCTCCAGTCTGATCCTCCCACCCTCCGGGAGTCTAAATTAAAAAAGTTTGATAAAATAAAATTTTAAAAATAAAATGTCAAATCATCAAACGTGCAGGTACGTATTCCATTGTGTGAAAAGGTGTGTTCTGATTGGCTAAAAGCCAGCCATGTTTCTATTTAACAAATAGAAGATTGCTTGCGTGTCTCTGTACTGATGGAAACATGAATGACGTCATTTTAACAGGAAAGTGAAAATTGGTATTTTTCAGGTATATTTCCAGTTCAAATGGAATGATTCACGTTTCTATCACAGTACAGAGACATAAAGCTATTTTCTATTTGTTTTATAAAACAGCAAGTGTCTTACGACAGTGGCAATCTAATACAAAATGAAAATTACGTACACACTGCTGTAGTGAATGTGGGAGAGCTTGGAGTAGACAGACGATACATAGACGATCGTCAAGCGCGTATCCTCAGAAAAATTATTTTGAGTCCCGGACAGGAATCGAACCTGTAACCTTCCTGTCATTTTTCTGCGGATACAAGCTTGACGATCGCCCATGTATCGTCTGCCTACTCCAAGCTCTCCCATATATCAATCGAACGAGTACATCATTATAACCTTCGCTCTCCATCTGAGTCTCGGTGGCTCAATGGTTAGAGCGTTTCACCGGCAATCAGAAAGTTACAGGTTCGATTCCTGTCCGGGACTCAGAATAATTTTTCTGAGGATACGAGCTTGACGATCGCCCATGTATCGTCTGTCTACTCCAAGCTCTCCCACATTCACTACAGCAGTGTGTATATTAACACATCAAACATTACCGATATATAGTGACTGCCGCATAGGCAGTACATATATCAATCGAACGAGTACATCATTGTAACCTTCGCTCTCCATCTGAGTCTCGGTGGCTCAATGGTTAGAGCGTCTCACCTGTCCGGGACTCAAAATCATTTTTCTGAGGATACGAGCTTGACGAGCGTCATGTATCGTCTGTATAATCATGCATTTCTTGTCGAACGAGTTGCTTTTGCTTTCACAGTGCAGTCGCATTGATAAGCGAGAGTGATATTTGCATGAACAAGGATCATTTGCATTTTCATGGATTCAATAAATGAACCTTATACCGGTATTCCTGGTCAAATAAAATAATTTCAAGTGTACAATTATGCTGTATATGCATTTAAGAAACAGAAAGGTTTCCATAATATTTCATCCCAAATAATATCCATGACGGATATACTAGGGCTATAGGATGGCCGGGAAAAAACAAGAGTGAGACCACTGATCTCAAAAATAGGACTGGATTGAGCTTTCTATTGTATCTGATGAGCTGATTTTGAAGCCTGAATATTTGCATAATGTAAATTGACGAGAGATCATTAGAAGCTCCGAGTTTGCAAGCAAATCAAACTGTGACGCTCGCGAAATAGGTTTAGTGTCTGGCCAATATAGTTTCTTTGTTAACATTAAATGCATAAAATCTTGAATCTAATTTGACGTCTCATATTAGGCTTATCTCACCGGATAATTAGAGCCAACGGCGGCCATTACTAAGGGACCAAAGTCGCAGTAAATCTGTTTGTAGGCCATGAATCGTTTTACCCAGTAATTTGAAAAATGTCTTCTGGTCCTTTTATAGTAAAATTATTTTATTTTATCGATGGTAAGAGCACATAATCCAAAAAAAACCTGCTAGGATCCTCAGTTGGTCCCTTAGTAATGGCGGACTTCCGGCTTCATTTTCTGAATAATAGTTGCTCGATCCAGTCTTCTTTAGAGATCAGTGAGTGAGACAGTTGTTGAGCAGTGTTCGATGACACGTCATGAGTGAGACCCACAGCATATAGTTGCTAGGATACATAATAAACACTGCAAACGTGATTAAATTAATATAAGAACAAAAGGAACGCAAATGCATTGTGGAAAACGCTTAAATTACATCGCGCAAAAGTCTCCTGTGACTTGTATTAAAGCGGATGGCGTTTCTTATACTGATCCTAAATCCATTGCTGAAGTTTTTAACAACTATTTTTCTTCCATCGGTTCTGAACTGTCGTCTAGGATAAAGTCTGTTTTGAACTATGCCTGGAAGAGTTCATCGACATCATTGTTGCTTGTTGATGCTATCTGTGAAAGGCGTTTTGCATTTCAGCATGTTGAAGAAGCGTTTATATGTAAAGAACTTCGTCAACAAAAGACCAACAAAGCCATAGGTCTTGACAAGATAAGCGCTCGTCTTCTGACTCCGCCTCTGTCCTAGCACCAGTTCTAACAAAGTTGTTTAATCTATCACTTCAGTTGTCTATATTTCATACGATCTGGAAATGTGGCAAAGTTATTGCTCTATTTAAATCCGGCGAGAGATGTAATCCTACCAATTACAGACCGATAACAATTTTACCTACAGTTTTAACAAGTTTACCTACATTATTTACAAGATAAGAATTTTAACGCCATGTCAATTTGCAGGGGCGTAGTAAGCAGGGGGGGGGGGGGGGGGCAGTCCCCCAATATTATAAAAAGGGGAGCCGGAATACATGTACCTTTACCCCCCAAAATTGAATTAGCAAGAAAAATTGCAGCAAAAAATTTGAATTCGAAAGTAGAAGTATATGAAATCGTATATTAATCGAATGTCTGTGTTCGAATAGTATGAATGTATGATATTACCGACAAGTTCGAAAACAACATCTTCCTATTAATGTTCTGTTAAACTGTCATGTTAACCCGAGTGTTTTACTAAACTAAAGTACTAATATTTCTCTAGTTTACGCGGCTCTACTCTAGTAGGCTTTCTTTTTTTAACTAAGCAGAAGGGCGGAAATCGCGGAATGATTGAGGCTAAAACCTAGCCCGGTTGAAAACAAACCAAAACAAATAAACAATGTCAACAGGAACAACGAAAATGTTGCCTTGGCCGGCCCCCCTAAGTTTACCAAGCTTCCTACTGTTGTCTAGAGGTTGCTCTCACTCATTTTCCAGAGTCAGTCCTTGAAAAGATGGACAGAGGTCTTGTAACCGGGGATGTCTACTCTTCTTAGATCTACAGGCCTTCGATACAGTTGATCATCCCATCCTTTTCTCAAAGTTAACGAACGCAGGACTCACTGACCCCGTTGTTGCTTGGTTCAGCTCATATCTATCTCAAAGGACACAAATCACCAGTGTAGGTAATGCACGCTCTTCTGAAAAGTCAGTCTCAGTTGGAGTACCGCAAGGAAGCGTACTTGGGCCGCTTCTATTTCTCATTTACGTTAATGACTTGCCTTCCTGTACCAAATCCTGTCAAGTTTGCTTATATATGCAGACTATATTTCTCTTCTTCAAATTTACAAGAGCTTGAGGATAACTTGAACGCTGATCTTAGATGTCTCTGCAACTGGTTCAAAGTTAATAACTCTGAATGTTGACAAATGTAATTTCGTCATATTCGGTAGTGCACGCAAGATCAGCTCTTTCTCTAATCTATCGATGGAGATTAATGGTCAACTTTTAGAACGTAATGAATCCTGTGCCAATGAATCGAAAATTGAGTTTGTCTTATTTGAAAGAACTCTTAAAACAACGAGGAATAACAATTTACAGCTCTTCCATATTTAACTTACTTCTTGAGATATTTAGACTTTGATATTCAAATGAGATAATCTATGACGTAGCAAGTTGTACACAAATTGGAAAATCCTATACATCTTAAAGATTGTTGAACGAAATCACTTGAAGCTTGAGGCAAAATGCCCTGGGTACGAGGTTGTTGAAGCTTGTCTTTAATGTTTTGTTTCATGAGCTGTAGCAATTACAAAGTTTTGAGTGATTTCGTTTAATATTGGAAAGATATACATGATTTTCTAATGTTGTGTACAACTTGCTACAACGTCATAGATCAGCTCATTTAAATATAATAATAATAATAATAATAATAATAAAAGACGTATTAGGAGCATTATACAATAGTCTCAATGCTCTTACAACAATATATTCATTATAAGATAAAGCCTACTACGTATATTACCACTATGAACAAAAAACTATTAATTTTAAAAAAGAAAAGTCTTAAGTGCTAAACTACTTAACATATCAAAGCTTCTAATTTCCTGTGGTAATGAATTCCACAGTTTTGGTGCTGCAACCGAGAATGTTCTGTCTCCATGAGTCACCGTTTTGGATTTTGGTTCAAGTAGCAGATTTCGGTCAGATGATCTCAAAGCACGAGTAGGTTTATATTTAGTTAGCAAATCAGTAATATAAACAGGCGCCTGGCCATGCAAAGCCTTGAAAGTAATTATTAGTATCTTAAAAATAATCCTTGATCTCACCGGCAACCAGTGAAGATTACGAAGCACACGGGAGATATGCTCCGATTTTTAACCCCTGCAACAAGTCTAGCAGCTGTATTTTGAATTCGCTGTAACTTGCTCAATTCAGCTTCTGGTAAGCTCAATTCAGCTTCTGGTAAATATCAGATAAGTCTAAATATCTCAAGAACTTAGTGAAATATGGAAGAGCTGTAAGATGTTATTCCTCATTGTTTTAAGAGTTTTTTCAAATAAGATAAACTTAATTTTCGATTCATTTGCACTTTAAGTTCTTGGGTGTTAGACTCAGTCAGTGTATGTCTTGGTCGGACCATATAGATGCCCTAAGCAAAAAGATATGTCAGAGACTTGGAGTTTTATGTTGGGTTAAACACTTGCTTCCTCTGCATAGTAGCGTGGTGTTATATACCAGTCTCGTTTTACCTTTTTTGATTATGCTTATGTCGTCTGCATGGGGTGACAAGAACAATTAAATCCTTAAGCAACATCTCCAAGTATTACAAAATAATGCTGCTAGAACTATATTGGACCTACCAAAATATTTCTCTGGCACTGAGGCTGTCGTCAAACTGTCGTCAAACTGGGTTGGCCACCTTTGGCTCGCCGTCGTCGATTTCATCGCTGTGTCGCCATTTATAAAGATTTGAACAATCTTATTTCATCTGATCTCAGTCTAATACGAAACAGTGATATACATAGATACAATACGCGTCGCTGTCATGATTTACGCCTCCCCCGTGCGCGCACCAACTGGGGCAAACATTGCTTTGTTTACCATGCAGTTAGCGACTGGAATAATCTTCATCTCCAAATAAGACAATTATCTAGTCTAATAACTTTTAAGAGTTCCTTCTAATTACTCGGGCTAGCTGTGGTAGCACGAGTCTAGGTTTCGGCTTCATTAGTCGTCGTTTTATTTTTGGGGTTCCACAAATCTGCAAAATTGCGCAATAATATTTCCCGTCAGGCATGTTGCGGGTCAATAGCCGAGTTCTTTCTTTGTGACAGTTTTGCTTTTCGTCGAGTTCTGACTCTGTTGGTAGATTTTGAAAGTAACTGAATCGTGAATTGATCGTGAATACGCTCACTATGCACACGCTGATCGCGGTAGACCTATACTAATTAAAAGATGACGATCGATTTCGAAACGGGTTGGTCCGCGATCTCAAAGAGCAACTCAAACTATTCAATAGAAAATTCAAAACAATCTTATACAAAACTGCACATTGCTTAAATATATGTCATTAACTTGTACTGCAAAATGCTATTCAAAACTAATTCTAAACCTGAAGACTGTTGAGAGAAAGACAATGAACATTGACAAAGACAAGTTGCAAAGGACGTGGTAAATATGCTGAAGAGACCCAAGAAATAAACGCTACATGGAAAAGCTTTGAATGTATTGAGGTAACTTTAGTATTTGTAATTTGTTTTATCTTCGCCTGGATTGTTTATTGTGGTGTTAATAAAGTTATGCAAAATAAACTTGATGTGATTCAACTCGTTCAACAGCTTATAATTTCAAGTGTGTGCATTTATATTTTCTGGTACGTGCATTTGTTATCGAATGTCGTCTGTTCACAAATTTTGCCTAATAAGAATCCGAAAACCCCTCAGTTATCTGTAAAAGTTACTGCTGACAATTAACGCGGAATCTTCTTGCAATATTAACCTACTGTCGATCTCATTTGGGAAGTTTGTTGATCAGAAGAGTGTGTTAGAAGAGTGTGTGAATGCTTACAGTTACACAAATGAACATCTCATAGCTGACACGTACCAAACCAACTCTAATCCAGCTAGATCAACTCCAATCGATGAAGTGTTTGTTATTGTTCGCTGGTTTTCCAGTGACAGCTTGCATGTTCAGCCATGTATTTTCCATTGTCCCTCACGTACCCACACAAATTGTTTTTGTTGTTTGCCAACTGCATGTTAATTAGTTGGTCTGCACAGCCAGATACATTTGTACACACCTTTCAAACTGATTTTTGTCCTTGATTACATGTAGGAGATCTGGCTTGGTACAGTATCTGAGCTGGCTCACTAACCGACTGAGACAGTATTCGTCCTGATATTACATGAGGTGATCTTGTCAGGCTGACACGAGCATGCCATTCACCAACTGTTAGTGGTCTGCACAGCCAGATACACACATTCAAACTGATTTTTGGCCTTGATTAGATGGAAGCGATCTACCTCGGTATCTGATCGAGTTTGCTCACTAACCATGACAGTCATTTGTCAATTGTCCAATACTTATGAGGCAAACATGCTCAAATTATAAATGCACTAAAATTATAAATATGTTTACAGCATCAGCATAAACAGGAAACATCTGCACGTGGGCTAGCTTTGTGAGCCAGCTTGGATACCCAGCCAACTCCCCTCCATGTAATCAAGGTGGTTTAATTTTTTAATGGTGTGCAGTTTGCCAATGTTAAAAGTTTGGAAAATTTAACCGCCCCTACACTGACAGAACTGTATCTGATTACTTAGAACTATATATTTGCATATATTACAACAATTAGGCAGCTTTCCAGCCTTCAATAAACAACTGGACTTAAGATTTTTTTAGCCAAATTTAGGAAATTAAGAGAATTTTACACTGAGAAATTCACCAAAACAACTGTTTAATTTCGTTTTAACCTATTCCAAGTATAAATTTGCATTTGACATTCTAAAGTTCACACAAACTGCGGTTTTTAATAAACCAACATAAAATCCTTTATTGCTGTGGTTTGCACGGTCATTTCGACTCCGTTTCTGTATTATTACTTAATTGGCTAGCTGCACGTGGAGCCGCAAGTCTTAAGGTTTCTATATCTATGCATGTGACCAGAGCATGTGCCTTCTTTCTTTTTGATCGAGTGGTTCGAACTGAATGGTGTTTTTGCCAACTTCAAACACTTCCAAGCATTGAAGCAAGTCAGTTATATGGCTAGGAAGTATCTTGTTGCATCATAGTTCCCTGCGCAGGCTACAGTAGCCCGAGTTAATGCCTAGCGGGCATCTTGTTGGATATTAATATTGTAGGTACAATTTCAACTCTAATTAATGTATTCTTAGTTTATATTATTACATATTGTAATTTATGTTTATTTTAGTTTTATGTTGTAGGACCTCCCTGAAAATCACCTTGGTGAGTGGAGCTTAATTCCTACTGAAACATGGTGGTAATTATTATTATTATTATTATTATTATTATTATATTATATACTTTATTCAATTAAAATCTCAATTACATCTGAAATTCATTAAAAAATTAGATAATACTATATTTTACAAATTAATGATAATTTATTACATAGAAAACTAACAATCGTCTTTTAAAATCCTCCAATTTTAAACAAATATAATTAAAAAAATAAATAAATAAAAATTAAAAAACTCCTATTAAAAAACTATTATTATTATTATTATTATTATTATTATTATTCATACTAATATTTTTATACCATAAAGTGTTAATTCATAATATTACCTAGTTATAATTATGTTTTTGGATCAGTATATACTGCTATCAGCAATTGCTGGTCCATACTGTTCTTGTTGTTGATGTTTTGCATTTGTTCAATCATAATGAAACTATAAGGTCATCAGCAGGTTCCTTATAAAAATGGATGACTACCTCGGCCTCGCATGTCCTCTTGTTGGTTTCCATTAATAACAATAATATTTATTCAGGATTACCACATCACCAAAGTGTTTTTCAGTGGGGTCGGCTGTAATACTTCACAAGATTACATTACCATTACCACATTACATTACATTACATATTACAATTACATTACATAATATGAATTAATACCATGCATACATATAATATGATACAACACAATACAATACAATATACAAAATACAATACAATTGGTCTCCTCCTAAAAGAATGCAAGACCAGACACAAAGCGGGCGCGCAAGTGTTGGACCGTTTGGAGGACATTCATATTGTGTTGTGCTTTACCATAAACAATTAATTTTATGCATGGTTGCATGCATAATAGAATATTGAAATCTGTGCTAGTATGCTAGATCTAATATATTGTATATTTCACACTTCTTGCAAGTAACTAAATAGATAAATTTTTAGACTGGCACTGGATCTGTTGCTTATAGTATGATATTTTATTCTAATTGTTTGGTGCTGGCAAAGAAATTTGCTTCGATCTTAAAGGAAATTTTCAGCATGTGTAGTACATGTAATGTTTAACAGTTTAATTATGGATAGATTATTTGCTACATTACCCCCATATATACTACATGTAAGTTATACAATAACCTGTTTACTATATGCGCAATTCTCATTGAATGTTAGGCATGATCTATTACAGGACAGATGCACGGCTCACGTCATCTCACGTCAGCTAACGTCTGAGCCAGGGTTTTCGCTAAGACCCGGCTCCCGCCGGAGCTCCGGCGAGTACTGTATAGCAAATCGCAGGCTATATTTTCCCGATGTCCAAGCAAAATTGTCTCTGTATGTTTGTTTTTACGAAATGTTGCTAAATTCCATCATCAATGTAACTCACACAGTGAATGCCAGGGGACAGGTCATTGATAATATAGTTGAATTTGCTACCTATGAATTATTTCTCCAAATGCTGAGAAAGATTCACATTTTGCAGGAATAGTATAGACCGCACCCTCTTGGCCCTCCATGAATCAGAATGTCCATTCGGCACCCATGTCTGACACCGACGGGTACTTCATTGGGACAGACACCCACTTCAGAACTAAGCGAAAGCCTTGCTGAGCACATCAGCCAACTGCTTTTGTCTTTTCCATGCCCCAAAAATCCCCAAGAGCTTCAACTGAACAGTTTGTCTTCAATTTTTATTGTATGTAGTTAAATTATAAAATCTGTTGTCATGACAACAATTTCTGGTTCATAAAAAACAATCATTATAATTTCAATTAATTATCATAAGGATTATAAGGATTTATGTGTTAAAATAAGTTTGGTTGTATTATTTGCAATATTGTACCAGGAGATATATTTTATAAAATTTTATTATATATTATATATTTTTGTAACCTAGTTAAACCTTTTTAAAGAGCAGTTTTGAAAACTATATTAAATGAGCTTTCTAATGATATACAGATGTCCAGATAATTATGTATTCTCTGCTCACACTGTCAAGAAAATGCAAAATTTGAATCCCATGTCCCCCCTTACAGTTT
Source organism: Chrysogorgia sp. JL179-B06 (assembly GCA_035772405.1). Classification (NCBI taxonomy): domain Eukaryota; kingdom Metazoa; phylum Cnidaria; class Anthozoa; order Scleralcyonacea; family Chrysogorgiidae; genus Chrysogorgia; species Chrysogorgia sp. JL179-B06. Next base: position 806,427 of record JAYKKM010000193.1, on the reverse strand, counting down.
ATTTATTACTAAACGTTATTTTAGTTATTTTAGATTATTGTCAGGGGGCAGAAACTCAACAGAAATGGTAATATGGCCAGTTAAGCTTTGCATCTTTACACTTGTAATGCTAGACACTTGGCTAGCTTTGCTGCACCTGCCACCTCCTATTCCCCACTTGTATGGCTTTTTGTTAAGCATTATGCATGCCAAAATGTGTGGGCAGCATGCATGCCCGAAAAGCTTGTTGTGCATACCATGCAGGCATGGTCTAGCCTCTGTTGCACGACTTTTACTATGTGGTTCCCTTCTATCCTAAAAAAACATATATACAACAGCGATATGGCTTAAGTTGGCCCACTTGTATTGCTGGGCTAAATTGGCCCTCTGCACCAAAAGGTAGAGTACACTTGTTTGTTTACCAAACATTGAAAATTCTGCAATTCTCAACCTGTCTCCAAGCCCTTGCAATTTTTGAGCTTTTGGTATGCATTTTATCATGAGCAAACAGTTGATCTTATATATTTATATATTTATTTATAGGTATATTATATATTTATTGTTATAAATATATAAAACAGGTCAACCAGAAACAAGTAATTTTTATTACTACCATGGTTTTATTTATATGATTGCAAATGTAACATTCATTGCAGAATTGGGTACATGTACAGTACTCATAAATAACCAAAACAATTCGTCTCTTCATCTAACAACGACAAACGCTTAAGTTCGTTTCCAAGCTCAGTGTCTCGCGAGGTCTGCTTTGCAATTTCCAAAACAATAGCCATAGCTGAATACTAAAATAAGGTGACCAGGAATTGACAACTTGTGTCACTCGCTCAGACTGGCTCGACGGAAATTGAAAAGTCAAAACAAGCCCTTTTCTCTAAGGAGAAAACAGTCTAAAAACCCGTCAGAAAACGTAGAACACACGCAAGCTTTACACGTGAGGAGATGAACGAAGACGAAGAAAGAAACAAAGCAACTAGTACTATATTATTTTAATTTTAATACCTGAGTTCCTTTGGTAGCCATGGGCTCGCGAGGCCATTGGCAGCTGAGATAATTTCCAGATAAAGCATCGAGAGAAGAGGTTCTGCGAATCGCTGTGTTGGCAGGTTTTAGTCTTTCTAATAATGTAAAAAAAAATATTTTCAAATATCTACCAACAACAACAAATATCTATAATATTATTGAACGCCAGCCCAGGCAGGTCTTCACGACAAAGGCTTGGATGCTCACACAAAACTAGTACAATTACTGACAACGTATTCACAACAACAAATGAATTTTCTTTCGACAAAATACGCCGATGAAAGAATGGGTACCTTTGGAGCCAATGAATAACAAGGGCGAAGTAGGACTTCGACGATTTTCGGGCGAAGTCCGTATTATTTCTGGTGAACTCCGTCTGCTCGCCTTGATAGAACCTTCGTTGGGAACAGGAGACGAGCTAGGGCTCGGCTTTCGCACAAAAGATCCTCTAGGAGGACTGGAGTTTCTTTTCGTACTCAACGAAAACGGCATTGTTGCTCTCATAGGTTGGGGTTTCGTTGAGCTCGAAGGAGAAGCATTCCTTCTTGGTCTTTGGGTGCCTTGAGAAGCCATGTTGATTCAAGTGGATTCTGCCAACATACACTATACAGTGTGTTTTTTAATTTCACCGTGGCAAAAAGCCTTTGTAAGATAATAAAAACTCTATTGCATAAAAACAGCACCAATTTCAACACAGACCGAATACAACACTACTACTACTACAGCCCTACAATACTGTGCAATTCTATCCAAGTTTGTGAGTTTTAGCTCTGGCCTCGTATTATTACGCGCACACACGCGAGTACACAAGCCATATGATTGGCTAGTTAATGACCAATATTTTCCGCCACCTAATGAGAATATGGGATTTCATATTGGCGCCATCGCGGGGAACTTGTTCTTGATAATATCAATCATTGGTTTTAAAGGTTGTACATTTTCTTTGTAAATATTGAGAAAAGAGTGTTATATATTCTTGGAAATCTAGTCTTAAACTTTGGTACATTATTCAAGAGAAAAAGTATTAAACCGACATAATTAAAGGATGCATGTATTATCTTTCCCTGAAGATTCCATGCCATATGTCAAAACTACTTGAGTATTTTGCACTTTGTACTGTATTTAAATACTACAAAGTGCAAAATACTTGCAAATTTTCGGCATTTATATATAGTAATGGCTTGGGGATATAAATATTTCATTGGACATAGTCAAAACAGGCAAGGGTTTGACATTGTAAGATTTTGGTTGAGATTTTGGTTGAGACGAGTTCTCTCACATTGATAGCTGAATTTACTTTTCAAGATGATTTTAATAATGTATTTAATAATGTATTTATTTCTTGTCGCCGAATGGCTTTTGCTCTCATATATAGAGTCGCATTGATCTAACTCTCGTGATTTTAATAAATGAACCTTATTGTAATGTTTTATACTTATTTAGTTCAGAATGTTATTTTATAAAAGAAATAGAAGACATTTTTAGCCTGTTTTCATAAAGCCATTACTAGTTATAGAAACCGACTTGTGAAACTACCACAATGGATGCAGTGGAACATTCGCCCTCTGGCTCGCGTTCCCACGGTGATTTCTCGTTCTCCCAAACTTCCACTCGTGTTTCTATGAACTGTATAGAAATATGAAAAATGTTTTCAATTTCTAGTCAGTAAAGATAGCATTCTCTACTGTCGGTACGGTTGCATTGCCACTGTTGAGTCTCCACTCGACACGATACTGATATGAAAGATAAGATTGAGATCAACGAAAGGGGAGACCGGTAGTTTTTTTGTTAGGACTAAATGAAAAAATATAAAAATAATGGGCTGTGCAGGCAGTGTTGAAATACGTAATCTAACAGCTTGGTGCTGGCGAAACAGAGGATAAGACATGAAGTCTAACGTTTTAAGCGAAGGCCCTTGAAGTTCCCAGCACTTACGCTTATATAAACCGAGATTATATTCAGTTCTTTTGGTACTGAACTTACTAACAATACAAAGCAGCATCCTTGTTCTATTTTCTAATTTCATTTGAGCAATTCCCGTATAGTACAACGTACAGTGGTTTCCCAAATTAATTTATATGCCGATAAAACTGTTTATCATTGCTATACCCGGGCTTAAATGAATGTCAATCTATAAGAAGCTCATTATCACAACAAAACAATACCATGTTGAAAATTACTGCGCATTAATAATACATTAAGACGGTTGGGAACCGAAATTTATCAATTAAATTAAAATTCAGCCGAATTAGTTGAAAATGACTGCATAGTTCAGTCTGCCACAGGGCGAAAATGTGTTTGTTTTTTACTTCGATCGACACCATTGATTATACAAAGAAAACATAGCAACCACATATCCGATTAATACACCTGCTTTCCCCTCGTCCCCAGGTCGTTAATTTTTTCCCTGATTGGAAGATAGATTCTCATTAGTGACGCTGACAATTACTTCCGCTTGGTGACCACCGGCAAAACCACTCAGGCAGCACTATTTACAACAAATACATTTCATTGATGAGGTTTGGCATGCGGTCGATCGTAGGCTCTGACACAACAGCTGCGAAGTATTATTCAATTGATCACGTTGTCGTCAACGCGGAATGGTCGAGTCTAGTATACTTTACTGTATTAATCATGTCAACAAAGATATGTAGCTTTTTAATTATGCGTGAGCCTGTAGTATGTTCCTTATCTTTACTCTCGGATGTAACAAAATCGATATCCGAATTATCCAACATCTCATGAAGAGTAGTCGCCTAATCAAAATGTAAATTGTCTCGATCATGTCCCATGAAATGTGGATATCTAGTCTGCAAAGCAAGCGCTTACGTTGGTTGATGAGATTACCCGCTTCAATATCGATTGCATTTTATTCAATTCTGTTTACATTTGAGCTTGAATGAAACGTGTACTATCGCCTATCGGACACAGAATATACTATATTGCTAAGCTTCATGAAGTAGAGTTAGTATTTCTTTATTTCAGGCTTGAGGGTTTTTGTATGTCAAGGAAGAGTTTTTGTTTCTGAAAAGCTTCTGAATTCAATACCGGAGAAAACAACCTCGATGCGTCGATCTATGACGTATATAGTCTGTGTCCGGCTGTATTGCAATTTTTTACAACTTTACCAACAGACTGGTTGCAATGTATATTTTTTTCATCACTATTTTTCATTATGATGACTATACGTTAACGAAAATGGCACAGTTAACTACCTATTTCACAATTCATTCATCTGAATTAAGATTTCGATGGTTATGAAAACACATCAAATTCGGCGATGAAAAGGGGGGCGCAAAAGGTGGCGCGTGATGAGGGTGACGAATTGCATGCTTGTGCGATGCGAGTTTCCGACAAAATAACGAATTATTAAATCAGGTATGTCTTCTTACAAGAAATTAAGAAGAATATGACAAATTTACACCAAGGATTGTTAAGATACTGATTACTGAGGGATAAACAACAAACGAATTTCATGGGGCACACAATGCACCACCCTGAGACTCATCTTTATCCATATGTACTTCTAGTACGTATTCCATATAAGGAAGTGACCGACGAGCAAATAGAAGGCATTGACGAGCAAATAGAAGGCATCAACGAACAAATACATGGCACTCGTACCAGCCCACTGGATGTGGGTTTGTTAACACGTTACGATATGTTCGATTATCCACTCTTTTTAAGAAAACTACGTTCGCTAGCAGGATAAGCTGCACGCATATTGTAAACAGATAATTTATCTTTGTTTTAATATATATTGTAGCTTTGGGAGTTGATTATTTCTCAAGAAAACGTTCGTCGAAGACAGCCGTGTTTTTGTTTACAAGATGGTATCCGTATTAGGAAAATTATATTTTGGCATGTTCGATTATCCGCGTTTTTAAAGAGAACTAAGTTAGCTACCGGGATAAATCTGTACGTATGTTGTAAATAGATAATTTAACTTTTCTTTGATATATTCTATAGCTTTGGGGGTTGTTTATTTCTCAAGAACACGTTTGCCAAAGGGTTAGGACCTTTATCTTTTTTTTTTGTTTTTGGGGTACGAGGTTTCAACGTGTCAGCTATTTGCTCGTTAATTCCGCACTCTATTTGTTCGTCAATGCCTTCTATTTGCGCTTCCTTATAAGGAATACGTACTAGATACCCCTATCTCTTTATCTAAATACGATGGAATCTGCAATTGGAAAAAAATTCCATGCAAACGGTTGCACGTTGGCATAATTAGCCTCTGAAGCAGTTTTATGAAAAAACTAGATCTAGTAATTTTTGCTCCGTTGACAGCACTTGTGTCTCGTGCCCAGACCTCTTTGCCGAGTTATATGTATATATACAATGAGATCTCGATACAATCTCGTTCCCAGAGCCTGTGTTCCTTCCCCAACCTCTGGGATAATCCATCGCCGGAAGTATTTTGATTGGCTATCCGTAATTGAATTAAATAGATATCAATTGTGCTCCGGCACAATAAATCCCCTCGCAAGCGAAGGGATCCATTTCTCGTGATAAGTTAATTTGTATGTATATTATATTTTATATATATTTATATATATATATATATATATATCGGCAACGGCTTCCGTAGGGTCGCGGGTTCAATTCCAGCCGGGAGGCCTTGAAGTTACATTTTTCGCAACTGGTCCCGGTTTGGTCTTAAAATGTATGTATTCTAACACTCGAAATTTTCCTTCACCATAAATCCTTTCTATATATATATCAATTGTAAGGAAGTAAAAACTCATTTTGGGTGATCCGTTTGAATCGGATAATATTTGGGCAGACAACGCGATGCGGCCATTGGCGATATGTAATCTGACGAACTACATAAACAGGTTTTTACGAAGGGTATACACGTTTGCGTAATATAATAGGCACGTATGTTATGTATTTAGACTCGCTGATTCCAAATCTGTTTTCAGAATTGAAATCGAGTAAATATTGGTCGAGACACGGAGTGCGCGGTCTGTGCCCTGGGGACCATGGATGGGAAAAGAAAATCTATGCCAGGTAGAAAAGGCGGCGAGGGGTTATTGCGGAACGTATTTCTAGTATCTATATTTAATTCAATTACGGAAATAAAGCAAAACCAAATCGATGATGGCTGAGCAAACTCCAATTAACTGCAAAATTCTTGATGGTGCAGTTCTTGTTCACTCACTTCCAGTGGCGTGCTGGCCTCTAGCTGTTCGTCAGGGGAGGCCAACAGTAAATTTGGCGCCCCATCGTCAGTGGCGCCGCTAGTATTTGGTTTGCAGTTGTGTCATGGGGGGGGGGGGGGGGTGACAAATGTAACATGATTAGATCGAAGCGGCATAAGTATTTAAGGAGGGTCCGGGGGCATGTTCCCGCGGAAAATTTTGGATTCCCGGAGGCATACCCGGACACACCTGAAAAATGTGTCGTCACTAACCTATTTTGCGCCAACCCCCTTCCAAACAAACAATGGCGTAGCCAATGGTCCACAATACCGTTCTCGTGAAAAGTTGAAATCCGTTGAGAAACTTGTGGGGGATGTCTGTTTCATGATCAAGTGAGTTGACATGTAATGTGACTAACAAATTAATCGCAGAAAGATGTGCAATTTTCTTCACTTTTTTCATGTCGCCATTGCACTTCCGTTTGAAAGAACGTCGACTTCGTCGACGGTCCTCACTTGCCACCTATTCACGGTCATTTTAATATCGATATGACACTTTCAATTATCTCAAAACTCGCCTCAAAATGTACTAAAATAGTGTTTCAGAGAACCTGGGTATGTCTCCCCGGAAATTTTTTGAATTTTGGGTTTCTGAAACGGCATTTCCTGTATTTTGAGGCCACGAGGCGTTTTATTGCCGCGGCCATCGATATAGCAGTGGGGATCAGCGTTGGCAAGTGCGACCCGCGTTTTCAAATATCTCGATAAAAAGCCGTCAACAACTCGGTCCTCGGGCGCTCTGAATGCTGAAGAGAGAGTTCATTGTCTCCGAGACTCTTTTATACAATCCAAAAACCTTGTTTTAACTAGTATTGTTTCTCTCTTCAACTTTTCAAATTCTAACAAACGTTTTTGCGTAATTACGTGCCGTTTTTTGCGCCCTCTTCAAGCTTTTGGCTCCCTCTAAAAATCTTCACATGGGGGGCCTCGTCCCCCTGGCCTCCCCTGCCAGCACACCACTGCTCACTTCCACCCACTGGTGCAGTTACGTTTGAGGATTATGCACAGAAGATCTTCATACCACATATCGAATACCATTTACAGCAATCCCAAAGAGTAGACATTGTTTGGGACACCTACACTCCTAACAGTCTAAAGGAAATCAAGAGAGAACGACGAGGAGCCGGAGTATGAAGGAAAGTCTCACCTCAGGCTAAACTTCCATCAAACTAGATGGAATTCCTAAGAGATTCTACAAACAAATCAGAACTGTTTCAGTTTTTGTCCTTCATGGTTTCAGTCTTCGATTTTCCAGCCGACAAGAGCATTTTAATTACTTCAGGTAATAATAATAATAATAATAATAATAATAATAATAATAATAATAATAATAATAATAATAATTTATTTTTTTTTTAATAATAATAATAATAATAATAATAATAATAATAATAATAATAATATTTAATACTTATATAGCGCAAATTAACATACAGTGTTATGATCAAATGCGCTTTACATACTGCAATATCTAAATAAATATAAAGTATGCCATCTTTTGACGTTTAGTGACTGTTAACAGCCTCGTACCCAGGCGCTTGTTTTGCTTTGCGCGCTTGGCGCGCCAGTCGCGCAAAGCAAAACAAGCGCTTGGGTACGAGGCTGGATTGTTAACCACTTAGCTTTTTAATTATTTTGTAGTGTTACATCTGTCATTTAATTACGTGATTACAGGACAGTCAGTAATAACTAGAGGATCTCAGCTCAGCCTATGGCCAACTACAATCACGAGGAAGGCGACATCCGTATTGTTGTTCACCTCTGCATGTATAAATGCCCTCGACACTGGCAACACAGCCCTCGTAAGAACTGTTGACACAGACGTTGTGGTCATATGTTCTGAAAGTTCTATGATCTGAAAGTGATGAACCCCAACTTGAAGATCTGGGTTATATTTGGTATGGGTAGGCATTTTAGATTCCTCAGTATCAACAAAGTCTGTGAATCTCTGGTGAGCAGAAATTTCGCGCCTGTCTTCCATGCTTTTAGTGGCTGCGACACTACGTCTGTATTTAATGGGAAAGGAAAGCATTCTGCCTGGGAAGCATGGACAAATTGTAACGAGATGGTGACACCTACATTGGAGTTCTTATCTAACCACCCATTCCATCGGCTGGATATTGACTCACCGCACTTCCGTAATCTGGAACGTATGACTATACGATAAGTCAAGTCCTTTAACCGCCATTAATGAATCAAGGATGAATACAACTACTACTATACTCATTCTTCTTTTCCTCTGAGGACTAACATGCAACTATCTAAAATATCTCGGAGTGTGGATGAAGTTGCCTATTATTTAGCAAGTTTGGACACATCGAAGGCATGCGGATCACGCATCTTGAAAGAGTGTATAGTCAGCAGATCGCGCCAAGTCTTTGTGAAATCTTCAACCACTCACTCCAGTTTGGGCGCCTTCCATCTCAGTGGAAAACAGCAGATGTTACGCCCATTCACAAAAAGGACCTGAAACAACCTGCTGAAAATTACAGACCAATCTCACTTCTACCCATTCTTAGTAAAGTATTGGAACTCTGCGTTTACAATAGGCTCTACGATCACATTATTGATCTTATTACCGGGTTACAACATGGGTTTCTGAGAAATCGTTCCTGTGTAACACAGCTTCTCTCAGCTGTTCTTCACAACATTGGACAGAAACTTGACAAGAACATTCAGACTGACGCTTTATACCTTGATTTTGCCAAAGCTTTTGATTCAGTTGACCACTTTATTCTTCTTCAGAAACTCAAAAGCTACGGTGTTATAATAATAATAATAATAAAAGTCTTTATTGAAATAAACAGCGCAACATACGTGCGAGTTTACAGGAATATCATGCAATGTAGATTATAGCTTATTCTTAAACAAAATTGAAAAGACATCTATTTACAGTTACAGGACCAGTTCTAGACTGGTTTACCGATTATCTAACAGGCCGACTTCAAAGAGTTGTTGTAGACAGCGTCGCTTCACAATGGGCACCTGTAACCTCTGGTGTTCCCCAAGGCAGCATTCTAGGGCCCTTGCTTTTTGTTATTTTCATAAACGACCTTCCAGAAGTCATACCGGACGGAACATCGACTGCCTTATACAATGCAGATGATTCGAAACTCTACAGAAGCATCACTTCAGAAATTGACTCAGCGCAAGACACTGCAACAAGCTTTGACAAACTTAAATGCTTGGAGTCATGAAAACAACATGCGATTTAACGCGTCTAAACGTAAGGTCTTAACTGCATGTTACACGCAAGAAGAGCCCTTTGTCTTTTGACTATTACCTTGGTACAGAAAAGCTACAGTAAATATCATCATGTCCACTAAACTCTCCTAGGAAAGTCATATCAACAACATTGTCGCGAAGGCTAACAAACTGCTTCGTTTACTGAAAAGAACTTGTCCTTTGTTAACCGACACGAGAGTCAGGTTTGTCGCTGATAAAGTCACAGTCCACAGCACAGTCCGACAAAAAATAGAAAAGGTGCAACGAAGAGCAACGAGGTGGATTCTGAGAACCAAACCGGGCGAAATATCTTACAAGCAGCGGCTGATGATTCTGGATCTACTTCCTCTGTCTTATGACAGAGAAATTAAAGATTTAGTATTTTTCTTCAAAGCTTTAAATGGCTATATCAATCTGAACATTAATAACTATGTTTCATTCGTAAACCACTCTCGCACTCGACTCAGTCAGACTTCTAGTGTTATGCTTCAAATCTCCCTCTGCAAAACAAGTACTTTTCAAGCAACTTATTTCAATCGTATTGTTAAGATATGGAACACCACTGTTAATTAGCAATTATTGAACGAGGTTGAGCGTGATATGAAGAATTACCATGCCCGAAGTTTGCCGTTATCAACCGAAGCCGCAGGCTGAGGTTGATAACGGCAAACTGAGGGCATGATAATTCTTCATATCACGCGAAAACCGAGTTCAATAATTGTTTTATTATTTATTTAAAAAATGAAAAATATCTTGCGTGCTAGCAAGGTTGGCGAACCTTAAGGAAGCCATTTGTTTTTCCACGGCAGTGTTGGGAGTTTGTCATTGTCAACGAGTCAATATGATTGTCGTCGCCATAACCATGACAACGAAGTCATATTGACGCGTTAATAATTATCGTATTGACTCGCTTGACCATATTTGGCAAGCTGTCGCCGCGTAAAGAGCCTGGACACGAGGTTGTTGAGTTGATATGACGATTTCACAGCTGGCTGTTAGCCAATGAGAAACCAGGAATTTTTTAAATAAATAATAATCACTATTAATCACTTTTCCAGTCCGGGTTCATTTAAACTTTATCTTAGGCGCGTATATTCCTCCTTAGTTAGTTCAGTTTTTGATACAGAAAGGACTAATTGTACTTGGTCCTTGTCTCGTGACTGTCCTTGCCACAGAAAATAATATTCATCCATCCAACCATCTATATATCCTTCCAGTCTTTAACTAATTCAATCACTCATTATGTTATCAATACAGTATGTTAATTTAAATGGGTGGGTGCCTTGCATGGGTCTTAAAGTCCCGTTCGCACATAACCCATTTAGATCTTTAATTTATCTATTTTATGTGGGTTTTTTTCATTATTATAATTATCATTATTAGTTTTATAATTTTTTTTAAATTTATTTAGTAATTTATTTATTTAATTTAATACATTAAGCTCTACAATATATTGTATCGAGCACTCTAATACTTCCAGAAGATTTATTTACCATCTATCTATCTATATATATATATATATATATATATATATATATATATATATATATATATATATATATATATATATGAATTGAAGAAAATGACAAAGAGCAAGAAAACTTCTCACCAGTCCAGATAAATGTTTAATAACATATTTCGAACATTCGTTCTTCTTCAGTTAAAATATAAGTATAATATATGGCACAAAGTGCCCTATATATACATAATATACAATAAAAATTTACATAAATTTACTTAAAAATGATCCTAGTAATAATTAACATGACATGTATTTAATGCGTTTCTTTGAACGGTATTCGCATCTTTTGTTTAACCCTAACGGCTGTAAAGTACGCAATTGTGCTGTCCAATAAGCCTCTCTGGCTAATAGAAGTTCCTCAACATTGTCTTTATTTAAAATAGCTTCAATTACTATAAACTCAAAATCCCCTAAGACATGAGGAGTTTTATTAAAATGTGTGGCAACCTCACAGGTATTTTTACCGGTAACCATTGCCGATTTATGATTGCGAAATCGAACTTTAAACTGGTTATTAGTGGATCCCACATACTGCAATTTGCATTTCTTACAAGAAACTAAATATATCACCCCAGAGGAAGTACAAGAAAGCGCCTGCTTCATCTTATAAAAGCGGCCTGTGGCATAACTAGTAAAATTTTCAGCTTCTGCCAAATAATTTTTACATAGGTCACATTTCTTTATACATTTAAAACATCCTAACTTAACCGAGTTATCTCCAGTATCGTAGGCCTTTTTCCTAAACTTAGAAGGCGCTAATATATCCTTCAAATTCTTCGTTCTCCTATAAGCAGGTATGATGGACTTAGGCGGAAATATATCTCTTAACAACGGAGACGATTCTAATAAATTCACGTTTCTCTTAATAATTTTGCCGATGTCTGGAAGTCTGGGGTTATAATCTAATACTAACGGAAACGTGCGTCTCTTGCGCTTCCTCTTGGGTTTCAAAATTTCAGTCCTATCTTTCCGCATGGCCTTTTCAAATTGTTTATCTACCAATTCATTATCATAATTTTGCTGTTTTAAATACGATTTGTACTTTGTACGATTTGAGTTTATAGTAATTGAAGCTATTTTAAATAAAGACAATGTTGAGGAACTTCTATTAGCCAGAGAGGCTTATTGGACAGCACAATTGCGTACTTTACAGCCGTTAGGGTTAAACAAAAGATGCGAATACCGTTCAAAGAAACGCATTAAATACATGTCATGTTAATTATTACTAGGATCATTTTTAAGTAAATTTATGTAAATTTTTATTGTATATTATGTATATATAGGGCACTTTGTGCCATATATTATACTTATATTTTAACTGAAGAAGAACGAATGTTCGAAATATTTTATTAAACATTTATCTGGACTGGTGAGAAGTTTTCTTGCTCTTTGTCATTTTCTTCAATTCATATATAATATCATCCAAGAGCATAACTTGTATCCATGTTTGTGGATCCTTCTGCTAGGAGCATCATCGTTTTGGTCTGCCTGTTCTTTTTTAAATTCAACATATATATATATATATATATATATATATATTATATATATATATATATATATATATATATATATCATATATATATATATATATCTATATAGCAAAGTGAAAAGGTGGTAAACTGCCAAGAATTTAGTGACGAGATACTGACGTTTCGAGCGGAGCCCTTTATCAGAGTAAGACGAGATGAAATGAAATAAATAGGGCTTATATATATGCCAAAAGGGTGTCACAAGTAGAAAGTAGCCAATCAAATGCACGGGAGATAAACAAACTAATAATTAATGAGATGGGAAACGTAAGATCATTTGCTATTTTTAACAGTCGATCAGCAAGCAGACTGAGGGGGCGGGAGAAATGACAGGTCCAATATTCAAGGGGATTAGGCGATAATATTAGCATAAGAAACAAAAAATTTGAAAAGGAATGAAAATGCATACGCGAATAATAAAAAATTAATAATAATAAAGGTTCCAAGCAAACTAAAATAACCAAAAAACTTGTAGGAAATTAAATAAAAGAAAAACGTTCGTTAAGACCAAGAGGATGTGTGGTGCCAAGTTTAAAAATGAGACGCTTCTCTTGACGCTTGCGGTTATCGTTGCCACCGGAGATGGGAAGGATGGCACAGACTTTCATGTCTGAAACCAAATGGTTGGAGCTGTTGAAATGGCGGGCTACAGGTTTGTCACCATCATTGATCCTCACGGAACGAAGATGTTCAGCAAACCTGTCTGAAAGACGTCGCCCAGTTTCACCGATGTAGATTTTAGGGCATTTATCGCATGAAATGCAATAAATTATGTTGGTGGACGTGCATGAAAAAGCATGACGGATTGTGTGGTCGAATTTGGGGGCAGTAATAACTGTAGTGGGATTGAGAAAAGCGCATGTGTTACAGCGGGAACGGCCGCAAGAAAATGTTCCCGCTGGTGCCGAGGTATTTTGTTTAAGGGAACTATGTACTAAGGAGTCACGAATGTTTTTATTACGGCGAAAAGATACCAAAGGGTTGTCGGTGAAAATGGCTGACGTCTCAGGATCATTTTGTAAAATGTGAAAATTCCGATTAATAATATTTTTAACTTTAAAATTGAAAGGATGAAATGTTAGAACTAAAGGAATTTTATTGTTTGAAACTCGTTCCAAAGATGGTTCAAGGGCGTCTAAACGGGGGACGAGAAAAGCTTTCTGAACGGCGAGGTCTAAAAGGTTGGTAGGGTAACCACGTTGGACAAAAAAAGATCTCATTTCCATTGATTTGACTTGAAAATCTTGGTCGTCGCTACATAAGCGGCGAAGACGCAAGAATTGAGAGTAAGGGATGGATTGCTTAGTGTGGTTGGGATGAGAGGATGAAAATAGAAGATAACTATGGGAGTCAGTAGGCTTGTACGAGACCGACGTTTTCAGCGAATCACCATTAATCGAAATTAAAATATCAAGGAACGACACAGAGGTCTCGCTGATTTCCCACGTGAACTTCAGAGCAGGATGAAAATCATCAACAAAGTTGATGAACTGCTCTAAAAGGACACGTGAACACGACGCTGTTCCTAAACAGTCATCGATAAATCTTCCGAAAAAATCAGGCAAGGGACCCGTGTATTGTTCAAAGATCTGTTTTTCAACATAACCAACAAATAAATTAGCATAGCTTGGACCCATTTTGGTGCCCATCGCAACACCACTTATTTGTTGATAATGTTCACCATCAAACGAAAAATTGTTAAGGGTAAGCACTAGTTCTGCTAAGCGGAGTAACGTGGTTGTGGAGGGTTCTAAATTAGTGCGCTGATCAAAGAAAAACTTCAGAGCTTCAAGGCCATCACAATGGGGAATGACGGTGTATAAGGACTTGACGTCCATCGTGAAAATAAATTTATCGGAACTACTGAAACGTAACTGGTCGAAAATTTGCAAGGCATGTTTAGTATCTTTGATATAAGAAGGCAACTTCTTAACCAAAGGATACATAACGTTGTCTAGAAAACTGGAAACGAGCTCGGTGGGGCAACTACAAGCGGAAACAATCGGCCTGCCAGGATTGTTAGGTTTATGGATTTTAGGTAGGAAATATATGACAGGCGTTCTGGGGGTTGTTAATATAAGGTTAGATGCAGAGGCAGGCAATTCACCGGCTTGGATGAAATTCTTGATGGTAGTTTTGACGGATTTTTGGTGAGATTGAGTGGGATCGGAATTCAACTTAGTATAAAAGATGGTGTCGCTGAGTTGACGAAGAGCCTCTTGTCGATACAAGTCCGCTCTCCGGACAACTACAGCGCCACCTTTGTCCGCAGGTTTTATGACAACGTCATTTCGGCATCGTAATGAATTCAAAGCTAGAAGCTCTTCTTTGTTAAGGTTATGAACTTGTTTTCTGCGCGGAGGTTGCAATTTATCAATGTCATGGCGGCATTGTCTTACGAAAAGATCAAGGGAAGAAAAATCACCTTCGGATGGAGACCAAGACGACTTCTTGGGGTTGAGTTCTTCGAAAATATCCTTATTGCTATTGAAAGTGGGCTTATCATGAAAAAAGGCTTTGAGGCGCATGCGGCGGAAGAAAGATTCGGTATCCTCTTTAACTGAAAATAGATCGATGGGCCCGGAGTTGGGAACAAACTTGAGACCTTTCGCAAGAAAAGATCTCTCGGGGTCAGATAATGGCAAATCAGAGGGAATAGTGAAAACTAGACGAGTGACTTCGTTAGAGGAACTAGTGCTTTGGGAGGGATTCGGGGAAGGACCCAGTAATTTGGCCAATTTGGACGCCTTAACGTCTTTAAGAAAAACATAGAGTCTGGAATTTAGCATGCGAATTTGTTGAACGATAGCGGTAAACAAAATAGGTGGGCAGACCTGGGAGAGAGAGGACTTACATCCCGAGATGTAGTCATCAGTATGTTGTAAATTATTGGACATGGATTTAATAGTGATACGCATCAAACGACGGGAATGACTCGAACAAGCCGCTGATATGTGATGGGAATAACGACGATCGATAGCGGGGAGATTAAAAGACAATAAATCAAAAGAGGATCTAAAACCGTAGGGAATGACCCCCCGATATAAACAACGACTAATAAAAGTAATGTGACTGGAAAAACAGGTTTTAGATAAAATAAGGTCAAACAAACGTAGAGCATGATTACTGATCGACGGTAAAAAAGGAAGCAAATAACTTACCATTTCGTGACGGAGACTTTGACGAAACTTCTTAAGGTTAGGCATGTCGCAGCGGTATATAGAATATCCGAGAGTAGTAAAAAAGTAGAGTGCTGCGTAGACAGTGTTTTGAATATATAGCAAAGTGAAAAGGTGGTAAACTGCCAAGAATTTAGTGACTCTGATGAAGGGCTCCGCTCGAAACGTCAGTATCTCGTCACTAAATTCTTGGCAGTTTACCACCTTTTCACTTTGCTATATATTCAAAACACTGTCTACGCAGCACTCTACTTTTTTACTACTCTCGGATATTCTATATACCGCTGCGACATGCCTAACCTTAAGAAGTTTCGTCAAAGTCTCCGTCACGAAATGGTAAGTTATTTGCTTCCTTTTTTACCGTCGATCAGTAATCATGCTCTACGTTTGTTTGACCTTATTTTATCTAAAACCTGTTTTTCCAGTCACATTACTTTTATTAGTCGTTGTTTATATCGGGGGGTCATTCCCTACGGTTTTAGATCCTCTTTTGATTTATTGTCTTTTAATCTCCCCGCTATCGATCGTCGTTATTCCCATCACATATCAGCGGCTTGTTCGAGTCATTCCCGTCGTTTGATGCGTATCACTATTAAATCCATGTCCAATAATTTACAACATACTGATGACTACATCTCGGGATGTAAGTCCTCTCTCTCCCAGGTCTGCCCACCTATTTTGTTTACCGCTATCGTTCAACAAATTCGCATGCTAAATTCCAGACTCTATGTTTTTCTTAAAGACGTTAAGGCGTCCAAATTGGCCAAATTACTGGGTCCTTCCCCGAATCCCTCCCAAAGCACTAGTTCCTCTAACGAAGTCACTCGTCTAGTTTTCACTATTCCCTCTGATTTGCCATTATCTGTGACCCCGAGAGATCTTTTCTTGCGAAAGGTCTCAAGTTTGTTCCCAACTCCGGGCCCATCGATCTATTTTCAGTTAAAGAGGATACCGAATCTTTCTTCCGCCGCATGCGCCTCAAAGCTTTTTTCATGATAAGCCCACTTTCAATAGCAATAAGGATATTTTCGAAGAACTCAACCCCAAGAAGTCGTCTTGGTCTCCATCCGAAGGTGATTTTTCTTCCCTTGATCTTTTCGTAAGACAATGCCGCCATGACATTGATAAATTGCAACCTCCGCGCAGAAAACAAGTTCATAACCTTAACAAAGAAGAGCTTCTAGCTTTGAATTCATTACGATGCCGAAATGACGTTGTCATAAAACCTGCGGACAAAGGTGGCGCTGTAGTTGTCTGGAGAGCGGACTTGTATCGACAAGAGGCTCTTCGTCAACTCAGCGACACCATCTTTTATACTAAGTTGAATTCCGATCCCACTCAATCTCACCAAAAATCCGTCAAAACTACCATCAAGAATTTCATCCAAGCCGGTGAATTGCCTGCCTCTGCATCTAACCTTATATTAACAACCCCCAGAACGCCTGTCATATATTTCCTACCTAAAATCCATAAACCTAACAATCCTGGCAGGCCGATTGTTTCCGCTTGTAGTTGCCCCACCGAGCTCGTTTCCAGTTTTCTAGACAACGTTATGTATCCTTTGGTTAAGAAGTTGCCTTCTTATATCAAAGATACTAAACATGCCTTGCAAATTTTCGACCAGTTACGTTTCAGTAGTTCCGATAAATTTATTTTCACGATGGACGTCAAGTCCTTATACACCGTCATTCCCCATTGTGATGGCCTTGAAGCTCTGAAGTTTTTCTTTGATCAGCGCACTAATTTAGAACCCTCCACAACCACGTTACTCCGCTTAGCAGAACTAGTGCTTACCCTTAACAATTTTTCGTTTGATGGTGAACATTATCAACAAATAAGTGGTGTTGCGATGGGCACCAAAATGGGTCCAAGCTATGCTAATTTATTTGTTGGTTATGTTGAAAAACAGATCTTTGAACAATACACGGGTCCCTTGCCTGATTTTTTCGGAAGATTTATCGATGACTGTTTAGGAACAGCGTCGTGTTCACGTGTCCTTTTAGAGCAGTTCATCAACTTTGTTGATGATTTTCATCCTGCTCTGAAGTTCACGTGGGAAATCAGCGAGACCTCTGTGTCGTTCCTTGATATTTTAATTTCGATTAATGGTGATTCGCTGAAAACGTCGGTCTCGTACAAGCCTACTGACTCCCATAGTTATCTTCTATTTTCATCCTCTCATCCCAACCACACTAAGCAATCCATCCCTTACTCTCAATTCTTGCGTCTTCGCCGCTTATGTAGCGACGACCAAGATTTTCAAGTCAAATCAATGGAAATGAGATCTTTTTTTGTCCAACGTGGTTACCCTACCAACCTTTTAGACCTCGCCGTTCAGAAAGCTTTTCTCGTCCCCCGTTTAGACGCCCTTGAACCATCTTTGGAACGAGTTTCAAACAATAAAATTCCTTTAGTTCTAACATTTCATCCTTTCAATTTTAAAGTTAAAAATATTATTAATCGGAATTTTCACATTTTACAAAATGATCCTGAGACGTCAGCCATTTTCACCGACAACCCTTTGGTATCTTTTCGCCGTAATAAAAACATTCGTGACTCCTTAGTACATAGTGCCCTTAAACAAAATACCTCGGCACCAGCGGGAACATTTTCTTGCGGCCGTTCCCGCTGTAACACATGCGCTTTTCTCAATCCCACTACAGTTATTACTGCCCCCAAATTCGACCACACAATCCGTCATGCTTTTTCATGCACGTCCACCAACATAATTTATTGCATTTCATGCGATAAATGCCCTAAAATCTACATCGGTGAAACTGGGCGACGTCTTTCAGACAGGTTTGCTGAACATCTTCGTTCCGTGAGGATCAATGATGGTGACAAACCTGTAGCCCGCCATTTCAACAGCTCCAACCATTTGGTTTCAGACATGAAAGTCTGTGCCATCCTTCCCATCTCCGGTGGCAATGATAACCGCAAGCGGCAAGAGAAGCGTCTCATTTTTAAACTTGGCACCACACATCCTCTTGGTCTTAACGAACGTTTTTCTTTTATTTAATTTCCTACAAGTTTTTGGTTATTTTAGTTTGCTTGGAACCTTTATTATTATTAATTTTTTATTATTCGCGTATGCATTTTCATTCCTTTTCAAATTTTTTGTTTCTTATGCTAATATTATCGCCTAATCCCCTTGAATATTGGACCTGTCATTTCTCCCGCCCCCTCAGTCTGCTTGCTGATCGACTGTTAAAAATAGCAAATGATCTTACGTTTCCCATCTCATTAATTATTAGTTTGTTTATCTCCCGTGCATTTGATTGGCTACTTTCTACTTGTGACACCCTTTTGGCATATATATAAGCCCTATTTATTTCATTTCATCTCGTCTTACTCTGATGAAGGGCTCCGCTCGAAACGTCCGTATCTCGTCACTAAATTCTTGGCAGTTTACCACCTTTTCACTTTGCTATATATTCAAAACACTGTCTACGCAGCACTCTACTTTTTTACTACTCTCTTATATCTATATATATATATATATAGATAGATAGATGGTAAATAAATATTCTGGAAGTACTAGAGTGCTCGATACAATATATTGTAGAGCTTAATATATTTATATTTCAAACTATCTAAATTTACACAACTGCCGTTACAAAGCATGATGAAACACCGTGTAACGGCAGTTGTGTAAATTTAGATAGTTTGAAATATAAATATATATATATATATATATTATATATATATATATATATATATATATATATATATATATATATATATATATATATATATATATATATATATATATATATATATATATATATATATATATATATATATATATATATATATAACAAACAAAGTGAAAACACTGATTACTTCATTGAAGTTTATTCACAACAAACTTGTTTCGTATGACAATCCGAAGCTTGCCACACTCATCAGGTGAAATTTCACGTGATGAGTGTGGCAACGGCTTCGGATTGTCATACGAAACAAGTTTGTTGTGAATAAACTTCAATGAAGTAATCAGTGTTTTCACTTTGTTTGTTATTTCGCTCTGCGTTTACGCATTGAGCGCTCTATCCTATGCATATGACTTTGAACCTGATAATTTTTATCAACATACTTATATATATATATATATATATATATATATATATATATATATATATATATATATATATATATATATATATATATATATATATATATATATATATATATATATATATATATATATATGTATATATATATGTATATGTATATGTATATGTATATGTATATGTATATGTATATGTATATGTATATGTATGTATATGTGTGTGTGTGTGTATGTATGTATGTATGCATATATATATATATTATTATTAACATTAATATTATTACTTTTTTATTATTACTATTATTATTATCTTCATCATCATCATCATTATTTCAATTATTATTATGCTAATTATAATATTACTATTATATTCCAGTTATATTTTGATATATTATATTATATTATTATTATATTATTATTATATTTTGATATATTATATTTTAATGTAAATAATTATTTGATCCAAATAAACTCGATAAAAAAAAGGATGGATTTATTTTGTAAACGCAACCGCGCGATTGAACACATTCCGCCTACTCAGGTAAAACATCATACAAAGTGATAAAAATAATGTTATTGATGACTATAGAAATATATTACAATCAACTTGAATTGTTTTTTCCGAATGTTCTGCTATAAAGCACATCGAAAGGGCTGTTTTTCAAGCAGGTATTTGGATGACGAGTGATGTTACCAACCAGGCTGTTCCATCTCCTGCTGATTTTGGCTGGCGCAAAGGAAATGTCAACGTCATGGTGACGTACACTGTATGGATGTCAATACCAGAAGTGTCACACTCCTGCCAAGAGCTACTCAAATGTTTGTGCAAGGTCTAGTGCACCGGTTGTAAATGTGCTCAAGTGCACACCCCTATGTCGGTGTGCTTGTAACAAAACGTAAAAATTATGCTTATACAAAGCACAATTTACCGTTCAGTTCAGTTTATTAAAACAGAAATATGGACAGCGATCGGTCCGTATCGGAACGTTCTAACTTTCAAACAACAAATGTAAATATTTTTGTCAAAAACACGTTTAATTTGTTTTCCATATTGAATGAACGCGAGGAGCCTGGGTACTAGTTTTAAAATTAGTCATTGAATTATCTCAGGGGGGTTTGGGAAGAAAATCATTCGGAAACCTTAGCTAAGTGAATTAAATAAAAAGTAATTGCTTTATTTCAATCTTAACCTTAAAGAGTGAGTGTCAGGGTAGTGCTTTGCGCGCTTGTTTTCTTCTTGGCGGCCATTTTATGGGACGCCTATTTCAGTTCACAAACGAATCCGTCGATATTTGATCAATCCTTCTTATAAATTATCCATTTTCAAGTTTTCTAAGAAGTAAATATAGATGAGTGATCAATTATTGTGATATTTTTCGTAAAATTGATCATTTACTATGGTAATCTTTTCGATACATAGAAGCTGCTACGAGCGCTTCGCCTCCGAAGCGTGGAAGGCCGGGTTATGCTGCTGAAACAGCGCGAATAAGTTTGCGAATGAAAGTGTTTGATTAGTTACTATAGTAAAGAAATATATTTTGTTTCTTCTGATGTTTTGTTCATTTGAATTTGCAAAGATTCAGGAACTAAAGCCATCCGGGCCAGCTTGTTCGTCAGAAACGGCGTTGCGCGCGGCCCGCAGTGGTTCAAACAAGCGAACCGCAACTGTTCAAATCGTCTTGAACATTAACTTCATAACGCCCCGAAGTCAGGATCGGACTCCAATTTCAACATTTCGAAATAAATCTAGAGTTCACATGCAAATTATAGTTCTAACGATGCGATGCACTGCAATCAATTCGTATGAAAACAAAAACACAAGCGCGCAAAGCACTTTTTTGTTGACATTTCGCCCACCCCCCCAAAAAAACAAAAACGCGGTCCTTATATTGATATAAAACATCCTAGTCTACCTTCATGCCAATTTTGGTGCTTTTGTGTAGATCCTGCAAAAATATCGGCTTTATCTACCTGACTAAATTAAACAACAAAAGTGGTGGCAGCGCTTAGATTCTTCGCCAACGGCGCCATAAATTGTAAATAAAGTAAAATCTCTTTATACTACGAGGGCCGTGATACTTTGTGAAGAGCTTGAAAAGAGCTTCGTTCGTCAATCGTCATAATATAACGTGTTCTGCTTTAGTGTTGAACTTCTGGCAGCTGTGCTTTAGCCTGGTTGTGCTTGCGAATTTTAACTTCGATTTCAGTGAGGAAAGATTCTCTTGTCAAGATAAGGCAACTAGTATTTAACTCACTATTTAAGGAGATGTTAATTGTCACTGTTAATATGCTGACACTGTCATGACATGGGACTTGGGCGAAGCCGGCCAATTCACTTTGTTTGTGAATAAGATTTATCAGTTCTATTTTAGGTGTATATTGGTGTGAGTTTATTGTTTCTCACAATATTGAACTGTAGAAGAATGCACATTCGTGTCCTTCGATCGTGCACAGCTATGTGAGATACAAGCGACAGAATATCTTGAACTGCATTTTTATGCAAGAAACAAATTCTGATTAACTTAGTTTATCAACTGTTATGTCAACTTTTTGTGTTCATATTGAACTGCATTTTTATGCAAGCCTTGTACAGAGAACTATGTTATACAACTATTTTATCTTTACGGAAAAAACGAACCTTGGTCGAACCCTGGTCTCCGAATCAACGTTTTGGCGCTCTAACCTTTGAGCTATTGAGACACGGTCAGAACAGTCAGTGATTTCTCCATATATATATTAAATTCGCCGCTTTCACTCGACATCAACAGGCAGACATCGTATCTAACCATAACTTGGAGCAAGGCCTCTCGAGCGCACTTCCCAAAGTAGCGAAGCGATACACAACTTCTTGTATACAGAGGGCTTTAAGAATAATAATTAATATTATAGAATTATTAATAATTCTCTAATATTAATAATTAATATTAGAGAGGATTAAATCCTCTCTAATATTAATTATTATTTTATCTTTATGTTCAACTGCATTTTTACGCAACTGTTCAACTTACATCTGTTTAATATTACACATGTTCATGAACTATTATATTGTGAATAGATGTTGAGAACGGTTACAACACAGGGGGGGTCAACAAGGGGGATCAACAAGGGGGCGGGAGACGTGCAGCATGTGCAGGGGCACCTGGCTGTGCGTAATGAATGTCTTACCCCCATATAGATATCTAACGTACCCCAGAGTACCTATGGTCCAGCAAGCTCATTGTGAGCTCCATATTTTATATATAGAACTCAGCTGCTATGATATTATCTAAACCATAACCCCATGGGTGACGTAGTCATCATACACTAAGTTATCAAATCTTGTATGTGAGATTGTGGCACCTACATCACAACCGAACACGTTACGGAAGACAGTGAAAGTTTGCCGAGATCGTTTGTTGCATCTATGGCTGCCACCACTTTTATCTGTGGTTTAATAGTGGTATTGCATGCCAGGTAATTTGTCTTTAAGTTTTAACCAAGTAATTGAAATTTGTTTATCGGAACCATTTGCAAATGACCGACTTCACCGACCAACTTCGCCAACAGTCTAACATTATTTTGGTCAGGCGCTACTTCCACTTGATCGGCTCATGTGGTTTAATAGTGGTACTGCCAAGGTAATTTGTCTTTAAGTTTTAACCAAGGTTATGGACAATTCCTGCTGTAGCAATACACCATGGGAGTTGAGTGATCATGAGTGAATTATAATTACAAATCCTGCAACACCCACTCACACCAATTATGACACAAACAAACGCTTTACTTGACTCGGAAGATGAACGCCGCTGAGGCCGTCGAAACGTTAGTCACCAATAATAGTCTTTCTCAAGACTACAACAACCTGGACGATCAACTTCACACATCTAATGATACTCATAGGTTCAAACCATTTACTTTATTACGATCTTTTGGATGACAGAGCGAACGAATTGCCAACAATTACAACCGTTACGCAAGCAACGTCAGACGTATACGCCGACAACTCTGGTTCAACCACCACTGCAAGGATCATGGTCTCGTACCAGCTGCAGGACTTAGAATTAAGTCCCCGCTGAACACTAAAGAGGCTATACAGATCGTCCAGCCACCTGTAGACGACTGATTCGAGCACGGATAAACGACTGCCACAGACGACTTAACTATTACAAGAAGAAGCAGAAACAAATACTTGACAAACTAAAACAACAGATTCTTATTGACCTACTTTCTACCATACAAACCATTTCACACGAACGATCCAACAGAACTGCGACAGACTGTCAAAATAAATACCACCAAAAACCTGAACGATTACAACGCAACAAAAAATAGGTATACGCAACTCGTACAGCACATGTGTCTGCTGACATGAGACATAAAGTGAGACAATTAACTGAACAATGCAACTTAAAATATGAAACAAAAATGGAAGAACGATTAATGAGATCATTAGATAACCAAGGTTAACAACTAATGAACTGCGCAAGGCTTGAGGGCGAGTATGCGGCTATATGAGAGGTACACAACGCTTGGCTGAGCATTGCGCATGCTGACGGCACAGCGAAGACATAGCAGATGAGAAGTTAGAAAATTGTGAAAATACCCACCATCCCTCCCTTTAATCAAAAGCTATTTTCACCGAGAAATCGGTGTGATAGGTGGTGGTGGTGAGGTTAAGATTGGAGATCACAACAGGGCATCTTGACCTGAATCCAAGTAATAACAAGCGCCTGGTAAGTCGGTCAACCCCCCGTCTGCACCTAACCAACCATACGGGTAAGTAAAGTAAATGCAGGTGTTAATTGTAAATAAATATATTATCGAGATAACAGCGTATTATATATATTATATTATCGAGTCTACTAGCTACATTGCCATTACTTTACAGAATATTTAGCAACATTAATCTGCTATATATTATTAAGAAATACCTTGTGGGTTTCCGTGTTGATCCAAACACGCGGGATGTTGCGACATCCCAGTACCATTATAGGTAATATACTGTATACTATTGTTACTGTTCCCATTCCAAAATACATCATAATTTGTTAAGTTTGTTGGTATAGGTTTACGTCGTGCGTTAAAGTGCCCCTGACATCAAAATGTTTTATTGTCTTGCTTGGAAGAACTTTTAAAACGATAAAGTAACTTCTTTTGACGATTTTCGTTTCTTCGCTTTCTTTTTGAGATATAACAGTTTGTTTGATATGCAAATGTACGGAATTTACGTCACACATGCATAATGACTTATTGGAGAAATGTGTGTATCTCTTTCATTCTCGAACGAAATCCTTTAAAATTGAGAGGATTGGTGTTGTGGGAGAAACACGCACACGTGTTATTCACACTTTAGTATTTTTATTTGATGAACGCAAAGATATATAACATTCTCTGATAACTCATTATGCATGTGTGACGTAAATTCCGGACATTTGCATATCAAACAAACTGATATATCTAAAAAAGAAAGCGAAGAAACGAAAATCTTCAAAATAAGTTACTTTATCATTTTAAAAGTTCTTTCAAATAAGACAATAAAAAATTTTGATGTCAGGTGCACTTTAAGCGTGGGCCAGTATTATTCGTCGTCGGTTGTTTGTGTCATAATCAATGTGAGTGGGTGTTGCGTCATGCGTTACACCCACGTGTATTGTTTGTCGGTAGATCTATTGTTCGTTGGTGCATGCGAAGAAGTATTTTGTATGGTGTCGGTAATTGTTGTGACAGTTACGTGGTTTATGTTCCAAGTTGGTATACCAACAACAAACATACAAAACATACAAAAAAAACACAACATACAAAAAACATAACCTTTTTGGTTTCGCTACGTTGACGACACCATTACTGCGCTACATGAAGACGACGTCGACGATTTTCACAAACATGTTAACGAACAGAACTGTGACATACAATTTACTAAAGAAATTGATGAGAATGGAGCTCTTCATTTTCTAAACTGTTTGGTAACACGTGCCAAGAACAAACTAAGGACTAGTGTTTACGGAAAACCAGCACGCACTGATAGACTACTAGACGAATCATCTTACAATCCAACAACCATCAAGACTTTGGCAAGACGAGCGGCTTATTTGCGATTCACCCGAAACTCTGCGCAACGAAAATTAAACGACTTCTTCGGCGCGCGTTTCGCAAAAACAACTACAATACTAACTTTATATAACAATACGGAACAACTATACAATAACAACGAGACCAACGAGACCGACAGCAACCTCGTACCCAGGGTCTTACCTTCGCACCCCCCTACCCCCCCCCCCCCCCCCCCCCCCCCCCCCCCCCCCCCCCCCCCCCCCCCCCGACAGCAGTACAACCGTAACAACAGCAACAATACCATACATTAAAGGTACATCATAAACTATTGCACGTATTTTACGACCTTAAAACATACGTGTAGCCCACAAACCTATGACTACTTTGCGAAATATAAATAACGTGAAAGACAAAGAACAGCCTCACGAAAGACAATTAATTAGGCGCAGTGCACCGACTGCCAGGACACTTATATTGGTGAAACCGGAAGAAACCTAAAAATCAGACTAGCTGAACACAAACGAGCTACTAGAAACGGGGACAAGACTAATCACATAGCTGAACACCCAAAACACGATATTGACTGGGACTCGGCTGAATGTATCGCCTTTAACACAAACTACAAACAGTGACTTATATTAGAAAGTAGGTATACCAACTTGGAACACAAACCACTTAACAGATCACAACAATTACCGACACCATACAAAAGACTTCTCGCACGCACCAACGAACAATAGACCTACCGACAAACAATACACACACGCTTAATGCATGACGCAACACCCACTCACATTGATTATGACACAAACAACCGATGACGAACAATACTGGCCCACGCTTAACGCATGCAACTAACTATAGATGTGTGAAGTTGATCGTCCAGGTTTTTGCATGTAGTCTTGAGAAAGACTATTGTTGGTGACTGACGTTTCGACGGCCTCAGCGGCGGTCATCTTCAGAGTTAAGTAAAGCGTGTTTGTCAGGGTTTGCCTATATATACGTCTGGTTCATTACGTCATCGTTTGTTTGTGTCATAATTGGTGTGAGTGGGTGTTGCGTAGCTTGATTACTATGTGATCAACGTGGGGAGTGTGATAAACCTTTAGATTATCTTAATTTATGTTAAGTCAAGGAAACCAGTCAAACTGGTTATGATATGCGGTTTTTGTGTACGAACACGTGAGTTTACGAAAGGACGTTACCGAAGAGAAATGTTTTTCTTGGTAACAATTTTGCCGACCCAACCATTAAAAGGTGACTATTTTTCTTTACCCAATCTCAGATATCAATTAAAAAATAAATACCCACCCCAAAACTTTAATGATGATGTTAGAGGATGATGATGATGTTGATGATGATGTTGATATTGATGATGATGTTGATGTTGATGATGATGATGTTGATGATGTTGATGATGATGTTGATGATGATGTTGATGTTGATATTGATGTTGATGTTGGTGTTGATGATGATTATGTTGATGATGTTGATGATGATGGTGATGTTACATGAAGAATCTGAAAAAGATCAAGATAGTGACTCTGACTGATTGACATAATTATTGTATTGGCATATGATATTTCTTTATTACATAGTCTTTAATATTTGAGTGAGTCATGCTTTGGAAATATACATTACATTTTTTTTCTACCCAACCTTTGAGTTGGTTTGTTTTTTATTTACCCAACCTTTGACTTACTCAAAATTTTGTTTACCCAACCATTTTCTCTTCGGTGTCACCCCCATTTTTAATAATGACCGGTCCCTTAGTGAAATCGACATGTTGCTGCAAGAAGTACTTTTACTGTAAATATATTAAAGTTTATACAAAAATACGAGACAGTATACGAAATTCATTACAGAGATCAAACAACTAGAGCATCGCAGGAAGTTCTTTGGAGATAACAAGCTCTGCTACAATTGTGGTCAACCCGGTCACAGAAGTAAATGTTCCTTGGATCCCAGGTGCTCACCTCAACGAGACGCAGAGCAGAAGACGGCTACAAAGTATAATGAGAAAAGGCAAACAAGTTCCCCAATTACAAGAAGAATACCACAAGATCGTCTTGGGTCAACTGAAAGATGGAATCATAGAGTCCCTGATAAACCAACTGGAGACCGAATGTTCTATTTGCCACCACTAAATTCAGAATGGTATTTGATGCCAGTGCGAAGCATAACCCTATGGCACGAAGTGTGAATGAATGCATGCATATACTGGGCCTGTATTACATCCACTGTTATGGGACATTTTGGTGACGGTACGGATGGCTCCTTGTCTTGTGATTGGTGACATCCAAAAGGTTTTTCAGATCGGATTGAAGCCTCAAGATAGAGATGCATTCCGCCTCCTCTTCAACCTAGATAGAAAGGAAGAACATTTCCGACTAACACGAGTACCGTTCGGCGCTGAAGCAAGCCCATTCCTCGTAGGAGGAATGCTACAACACCATTACAAGCAACAGAAAGATGAGACGACAACGACCCTAGAAGCTCTCTGAGAACCAACACCTATGTCGACAACTTGATGAAAACCGGTTATAATGAAGATGAGTTGGAAACATTCAAGTACGAAGCTACCAGTATCCTGGAAAACGGAAAGTTCCCTGTACGCTAATGGGAATCGAACATCCAACAGTGAAAAGCGACAGCATGCCAAATCCTGGAAAGATATACTGGGTCTCACCTTGAATAGTGAGTTGTATTAGGAGATTAACTGGGATAAACAAGAGGACACCTTGGAGATCCAAATGCCAAAGAAAAGCGAAGATCCAATTACTGAGAAGTCAATCCTAAGTTTGCTAGGGAGTGTTTACGAGGAAGCGAAACACATCTATCGGGAAGCATGAGACGAGAATCAAAGTTGGGATTCAAAGGTGTCATCAGCGCTGGCCAAAGATTGGGTAAGATGGACAAGACAGCTGCGAACAGTAAAGGTTCCCAGAAGCATCATCAAGAAGTGCAAGAGAGTGAAGGGTACATCTGCATTTGTTCGCTGATGCAAGCAATTTGGCTTGTTCTACCATGTCAATCGCAGTCGTTGAACAAGATACCGCGACGGTGAAAGGTCTTCTGGCATCCAAATATCGCATCTCCAAGCGAAACACGTCGATAGCGCGTCTGGAGTTGGTAAGCGGACAGATGGCGCAAACCTCGCACGAAATCTGACCAAAGCACTCAAAGGATGGCCCATCTCAGATCATCAGTTACCATTTGGATGGACAGTATGGTGGCCCTCTACTGGATTTCAAGCCCAGGAAGACCTTGGAAGGTGTTAGTGGAAGATCGCTGAGATAACAGAGGAAATTGAAATTCAGTGGAAACATTGTCCGAATTCAGGGGAAGCAGAGGTGCAACTCTGAGCCAAATGGAAAGCAGGGATTGGCAGACAGGTCCAGCATGGTTACTACGCGAAGACGAATGGCCAGTACAACCAAATTTAAAGGGCATTGCATCTACGCTCGAAGAAGAGAAATCCATGAAGGAGATGAATGGGAGGAATTGTAAACCGTATTGGAACACTATCAGAACAACAGCATGGGCATTGCGGTTCGCGTGAACAACAGCTTAGCCAGAATGAAGGCGGAAAGAAGAAAATCCATGGTCCATTGTCAACTGAAGAAATTACCAGTGCCAGAAACGGTTGGGTACCTGACGAGACAGAGAGTTGTGGTTGGAGACTCCAGAAAGATAAAAAGTCAAACATCCTGAAATGTGTTGGATGGATGCAAGGATACACGCTAATGTATCTTGGAAGATGGATTATTTGCCCAGAAACTCATTCAACATGTTCATGAACAGATGCCATAAGAGACGATTGGTGGATCCCTCATCGCAGCTCGCTGGTGAAGAAAGTCATACACCAGTGCCATATATGTAGAGTACTGTATTTTCTACTAAACCCTATGGAAGGGCGGACACAGCTCCACTTCCACAGTCCGAACCAAGCCGTGTAGACCATTCTAAACAACCGGCATCGATTTCGCTGGGCCGCTAGTTTACAAGATTAACAAAAGGAAAGCGTCTATTCTTATTTTCACCTGTGCTGCCAGCCGTCCACCTTGAGGTAACGAAAACGCAGACAACTGTGGAATTTCAAGCAGATTAAACGCCTTTATAACACGTAGGACCAGACTACAGTGGATAGTGTCCGACAATGCAGCGGTTTTCAGAACCACAGCTCAGTGGATAAAAAAACCAAGGAGCGAAAAACTGCAGAATTTCCTCGCCAAACAGCAGATAACGTGGCAATTTAATTTGTCAGTCTCCCTGGTGCGGAGGACTGTACGAGAGAATAATTAAGGAAATCAAGAAAACGCTGTACAAAACTGTTGGGAAAACCCATCTTACCTTCGAGCAGCTGAACACCGTGGTCATGGATATCGAAAGACATTTAAATAACCGCGCCCATTGACCTACGTAGAGAGTGATGGAGGAGAGGAACAAATCCTTACACCTTACACGATAATGTGGGAACAACAAGTGTGCGTTCTTGAAAATCCTGAACCGGAAGAATCAGATGAAGTGTGTAAACTACAGTACACAGACGTTTCAGCACACAAGACAACATGCCTGAAATCTTTGGCAAAAGCAGTACATCTATAGCTTTATGGAATCCCACCGGATGGTGAAAGGATATTCCAAAAGTTGGACAAATCGTATTACTCATTGGAGAAGAGAAGAACAGGTTACGCCATATAAGAGGGAAGGACCGAATAGTAAGAGGTATTGGTTTATTACACAAAGGACACCAGATAGAACGACCCATCCAGTTGGTGTGTCCCTTGGAAATACGAAGTGTGTTCCCAGAAGAACCCGAAAGACCTGCCACACCAGGAGAAGTGATAAGACGTACAGTACCAGAGGCGTGCGGCGAAAAATGCCAGAGAAGGTGTTTGCTGGAAAATGAATAAGTAACTTTTCATGAAATGTTGTGTTAAAAATTAAGAACATCGTAATTTTTAGGGGAGTGTGATCCAAATTGGGTGTCCCCTCTCCCTAGTGACAATCACTGGAGCCACGTGATACGAGAAGCTTCGTTAGAAAAATATAATATTAAAAAAACTGTTGTGAGAGTTGAGACTGGTTTACCGTACGAGAAGGAAGAAAATCAATACGAGAGAGTGTGTACCGTTGACGAATCAGTACAGAAGCGTTGTAAATTTAAGTTTTTACTAGAAATACGTGTACGCAACAACCCCTCTCCCTACTGTTTGAGGCTTTAATATTGCCAAACTGAACAGATTTTCAAACTGCTTATGTTTTGGGTGCAATTTGTGGGTAGTGTACTGAACAGAACCCAAGTGGGAAAGTCTGCCAACACAATTGTCTCGCAGGCAGGGTTGGAAACCAATTGTGTAACTATTGATTATTGAAATTAATAATTGATTTTAATAATTATTAATTTAAATAATAATTTTATTAATTATATATTACATAATTAAAGGTAATTATGTCAGTTATGGTTTTAATAATAAATTTCAACATGCATGTTTACAGTAACAGTAGCATACTCATAATTTTACTCAAAGTACAATTGTATTCACAAGTATATTCAAGTACCGGTAACACAATTTCAAAAATTGAAATGACAAAAGCCCATAATATACAACAAAGAACGATATTGCTTAATCTAATTATTTCACCAATATATATATATATTAATTCAGGATGAAATTCCTTTCAGCTGCTTCTTGTCAGTGGGGTACTTGATACCACTTGTTTAATCCTAACATGTTCCCCTGACACAGTGAGTGTTAACCTACCCAATTATACATTATACAGTATTTATCCTTCAAAAGCTGTGTAAAAATATACATTGAAAGCCTAGGACTGGCACTGTCCAGGCCTACTATCCAGGACAAAGGTGAATTTAAACAGACACACTAAGCCATTGGCCAGAAGGGCATTATGCCATAATATCAGATGAGCGTATAAATGCTGATTGTTATAGCCAGTATGGTGTATGTTTACACTATTAAAGTGAGTAAAATGTAAGCCAGGCCCAAGGTGGCATCCAGCCAGGTTGGTCCTGGTTGGTCCTATAGACTTGCAGTATAAATACAGCTATAATCTGTACTTTTTTACATCCTTACCACCAGTACTGGTACTCACTATATAGGCTAATTATCAAGTATTGCAATTATTCCATTGTGGATGAGGTTGCAAAGTGACCGAGTGAAACAATGGTGATGGATAATTTAAATAAAAGTATAAAATCTGCCATTCAAAATTTGTATTAACATTTGTTATTCTGCAATATTATAATAAAGCACATAATTTATTGGTATATCTTATGTAAGGACTATTCAATATCGAGCGAAAGCCCTTCAAAGAGTGATTTCGTTATGTCTGATTGGCGCTTTCTCGATATATCAACAAACCGAAATTCAAATAATCGCTAATCCTAACCCAAATCCTCACCCTAAAACTGACTTGGGTTGATGTTATAATAATTTTAAATTTCGGTTGCCATGACGACATGCCAAAAGTGAAATGTTCCGAAAAGGATTCCCGATTCCCGCTGTACATCGAGTCTGAGACGTCGAGCAAACTCTAAAATGGCGGCGTCCAGAAGCATAAAATACGAGAATGAAAACGTTATTTCTCGAGTACAAGAGCAGATATCGTAAAACTATTAACATTTCTAAACATTATACTAAAAGGCCTTTTATTTAAAAGTAATTTGTTTTTTGACTAGAGTTCTCCTTTAACATTCTTTGCAGTTATACAAATATGCGTAAAAATCCTGTTTTGGAACATTATATATACTTGTCATCATCATCATCCTACAGTCGCGGCCGAGATATGTTTCACCAAAGTTACGTTCTTCACACGTTCTTGTCCTCCATTGCATTGGGTAGCTCCTCCAGACGAATTCCAGTGTCCTTCGAAATTGTTGACGTGTACGAGAGAGGTCGTGCACCTTATCTGTGTGGCGTTGGTAATTGCCACAGGACGAATTTGGAGATGACTTGATCCTTCGCTCTGTAGCAGTGACCAGCGAATGTCAATCTTCGTTCAGTTACTACTTTCGAAATCGGGGGTAACGTTCCGTATATTCTCCGCTTTTTAGGGTGCTGCTTCCAGTTTAATTTTCGAACTCGCATAAGTAGACGAGTATAGGTGCCATCCAATCTTTTCTCCAACTCCTTGTTCATTATACTTGTATACCTACGCAACTAATCTCGGTGTATTACTTCTAATAATCATTAAGAACTGATTGTTCTACCGTAAAATCGTAATTGAACGAGTCGAGGTCAAGAAACGTCCTCTTTTTAACTCTTAATGTTTGACATGCCTGAATTGTTTGGAGAAGTTGAGAAAGCTTCATAGGGACATCGAAGATACTTGAACGTGGAGGTAAGGTGCTTGGTTGGTGTTCTGGAGGGCAGGAAGTGCAGGTTGTATTCTGCATGACATCTGCAATAAACAAGAAAGCCACAGTGGAAGTTAAACGAACATGTATACACATAGTTTCAGCACAGTTATGGATGATTTAGGCCATCACACTTTCCAGAGGGGAAATTTTTTAAACGCCGTTTTCCTGTTGTCGTGTAGACGCTGAAAAGGGAAATTTGCTGCAAGTCTTATCTCGTTAAAAT
Source organism: Chrysogorgia sp. JL179-B06 (assembly GCA_035772405.1). Lineage (NCBI taxonomy): Eukaryota > Metazoa > Cnidaria > Anthozoa > Scleralcyonacea > Chrysogorgiidae > Chrysogorgia > Chrysogorgia sp. JL179-B06. The sequence goes on along the minus strand of JAYKKM010000193.1, from coordinate 773,049 downwards.
ATTTTGTTGTGTTAGTAACTAGATTGTGAGATTATATTTATTCAGGTATTGCTTGACTTCTTGTTGCGACAAAAACTGTGTATACTCGCGTCCACGGGGCTACAATACGCAATAATTCTTAAAATATTTGAAAAGCTTACAACAATCTAAAAATTCACAGAAACATCAAACATCGTTACATCGTTATGTGAATCTCTATAGTACTTGTCTGAAGATAATAATCCCCTTCGTCCGGCCGAAGGCCTGAGGGCGAGCTGGGTCGCTAATATGGACCGGCGTTTAGTCCCTTATCACGAGATGCTAGCGGATCCTGATCTCGGATCGAGTTTATTTGTAACTATATGCGTATCGGAAAATTTTGTCATGGTAACTAGATACTCAGCATTTGAATTAATATTTAAATTGAACCGTCACATGATTCAAAGGGTTTTTTTCCAAAAAGAGACATACATGTAGTTTTTTGAGGAAATAGAAGTCCGAGTATGTATTTTGACTCGCTAATTCCAAATCTGTTTTCAGAATTGAAACCGGTTATATATTGATCGAGATATTCAAAATAATATACGAGGGGGGATTGCGGATTCGTATTTCTAGTATAGTATATACACCTCAGTCTCAACCTAGAGAATGCAGATGGCAAATTTACCAAAACCAACACGTCAGTCTGCATAAATTGCCATAAATCGCAGAAATAACTAAAATGCGATTCTAGAACGTCAAAAAAATCAAAGTACTTGAGCGAGGTTAGGGGTATAAATCCTTTTGAGCTTGCTATGGCAATGATGTATCACACGTACAGCATGTTTAGCAGCCAATCACACCAATCGTAAATTTGCAATAGGAAATCAACATTTCTCGTTCTCCCAAACTTCCACTCGTGTTTCTATAACTCTACGGAAACACAGAAAATGTTTTCTATTTCTTAAGTAGTTGAGAGCATTTTCATCAATAGAGAACAGTCATTTACATTTTCATCGCTTTCATTGCTTTACGGCTAAAATTTGTCACATTGCCATTATTGAGTGATATACTGCAGATAATGGCCCTTAGGCAGTTAAAAACATTTGAGAAGCTAGTAAAACACTTGGCTTTTGCCTCGTGTTTTTTGCTTCCCTTCTGCCATATATTAACTTATATTAACGTATGTACACTGTACAGTACCGCTCAGAAGTAACCTAACGAAAACCGCGCTCGATCCGCGGGTCACTGATCGGCGGGTCACCGCTGATCGTCCGCGTGACACTGTCGGTTAATCAGCGGTTCCACCGCAGCTGATCAGCGGTTCAATCGTAACTGCCACCTAACCGCAACCTCACCGCAACCTCACTACAACCGCTTTGTTAGGTTACTTCTGAGCGGTACTATACTGTCAAGACCTCGGTCTGATATGTTCTCGTAATGATCAAGCAGACAAGGTTGATAAGAGGTTTATTATATATGGCACCTTTGGACAGCATGCGGATAGCGTGATAAATTACCATATGAATGTCAAAGCTTTTGAACAGAACACAGTGAAAGTATTAAACTCACTTTCTGAGTGTTCATCCTCTGATTGTGGCTCATTCATGACTTAGTTAGAACTCTGAAACAAATATGTATACTTTTTTCCCTTATAAAATTATTTTTTGTCGCTATTTGTTGTAGGAAGAAGTTTATAGTCACTACCCATATTCCGTCCACTCTCTAGGAAAGTAACAATCAACAGCCTCAGCCAATCAGAGTCCACAATTTCACTGGAATTAACCTGTGCCATATACATATAGTACATGTAATAAAACTTGTTAATCGCATGTGACACATTTTTATTAATTAATAATTCCAGGAAGATAAAAATGTCACAAATAAATAAAAAGACTGTATGATCGGGTCTATACCTGTTTCACATATTTTCACCAGGCTACTTGGTGCTTGGGCTTCACACTACAGTAGATAATTGTATATAAAATAAATGTAATTAAACATGTATGCAACCATTAAGCTCGAAAACTGATGCATGCATGCACATACTAGTAGTATTTTGACATAACATTGGCTAATGCCAGGCAACTCTATATGTCAATTAAGCAAAGTATATGACATGTGGATTAAAGTGTCTCTCTCAAGGTTGGGCATTTTATATAATTATAATGTCTAGCACTTTCTGATAAAAATACTTAATATTATCATTAGCTCAAGTTTTATCTTGATGCCTTTTCCCCTTGGTATAGTTGGTTTACTATTCACAGTCTCAGGAAGTGACATATATAGACTAACCCTAACATAAGTTTTCTCTGAGCTTTACTACTGTATGGTAGCCCACAAGTCAGTGCAAACACAAATAATTAATGTTCAAACACAAACAATTAATGTTCGAACACAAACAATTAATGTTCAAACACAAACAATTAATGTTCGAACACAAACAACTAATGTTCAAACACAAACAATTAATATTCAAACACAAACAATTAATGTTCAAACACAAACAATTAATGTTCAAACACAAACAATTAATGTTCAAACACAAACAATGAATATTCAAACACAAACAATTAATGTTCAAACACAAACAATTAATGTTCCAACACAAACAATTAATGTTCGAACACAAACAATTAATGTTCAAACACAAACAATCAATGTTCAAACACAAACAATTAATGTTCAAACACAAACAATTAATGTTCAAACACAAACAATTAATGTTCAAACACAAACAATTAATGTTCAAACACAAACAATGAATGTTCAAACACAAACAATTAATGTTCAAACACAAACAACCAATGATCAAACACAAACAATTAATATTTGAACACAAACAATTAATGTTTGAACACAAACAATTAATGTTCAAACACAAACAATTAATGTTCAAACACAAACAAGTAATGTTCAAACACAAACAATTAATGTTCAAACACAAACAATTAATGTTCAAACACAAACAACCAATGATCAAACACAAACAATTAATATTTGAACACAAACAAGTAATGTTTGAACACAAACAATTAATGTTCAAACACAAACAATTAATGTTCAAACACAAACAAGTAATGTTCAAACACAAACAATTAATGTTCAAACACAAACAATTAATGTTCAAACACAAACAACCAATGATCAAACACACAAACAATTAATATTTGAACACAAACAAGTAATGTTTGAACACAAACAATTAATGTTCAAACACAAACAATTAATGTTCAAACACAAACAATCAATGATCAAACACAAACAATTAATATTTGAACACAAACAATTAATATTTGAACACAAACAATATATAATGTTCAAATACAAACAATTATATAATGTTCAAACACAAACAATCAATGATCAAACACAAACAATTAATATTTGAACACAAACAATTAATGTTCTGAAACACAAAAATTAATGTTTGAACACAAACAATTAATGTTTGAACACAACCAATTAATGTTCTGAAACACAAAAAATTAATGTTTGAACACAAACAATTACTGTTTGAACACAAACAATTAATGTTTGAACACAAACAATTAATGTTCGAACACAAACAATTAATGTTCAAACACAAACAATTAATGTTCAAACACAAACAATTAATGTTCAAACACAAACAATTAATGTTCAAACACAATTAATGTTCAAACACAATTAATGTTCTGAAACACAAACAATTAATGTTTGTTTGAACACAAACAATTAATGTTTGTTTGAACACAAACAATTAATGTTCTGAAACACAAACAATTAATGTTTCAACACAAACAATTAATGTTCTGAAACACAAACAATTAATGTTTGAACACAAACAATTAATGTTTGAACACAAAAAATTAATGTTTGAACACAAACAATTAATATTCTGAAACACAAAAAATTAATGTTTGAACACAAACAATTAATGTTTGAACACAAACAATTAATGTTTGAACACAAACAATTAATGTTTGAACACAAACAATTAATGTTTTGAAACACAAACAATTAATGTTTGAACACAAACAATTAATGTTTGAACACAAACAATAAATGTTCGAACACAAACAATTAATGTTTGAACACAAACAATTAATGTTTGAACACAAACAATTAATGTTCTGAAACACAAACAATTAATGTTTGAACACAAACAATTAATGTTCTGAAACACAAACAATTAATGTTTGAACACAAACAATTAATGTTCTGAAACACAAACAATTAATGTTCTGAAACATAAACAATTAATGTTTGAACACAAACAATTAATGTTCTGAAACACAAACAATTAATGTTCTGAAACACAAACAATTAATGTTTGAACACAAACAATTAATATTCTGAAACACAAAAAATTAATGTTTGAACACAAACAATTAATGTTCTGAAACACAAACAATTAATGTTTGAACACAAACAATTAATGTTTGAACACAAACAATTAATGTTTGAACACAAACAATTAATGTTTGAACTCAAACAATTAATGTTCTGAAACACAAAAAATTAATGTTTGAACACAAACAATTAATGTTTGAACACAAACAATTAATGTTTGAACACAAACAATTAATGTTCTGAAACACAAACAATTAATGTTCTGAAACACAAACAATTAATGTTTGAACACAAACAATTAATGTTTGAACACAAAAAATTAATGTTTGAACACAAACAATTAATGTTTGAACACAAATTCCCAGATGTTGGAAACTACAATTTCCTTGATGTAATTTTCGGCTACTTATAAATTATAATCCATGATGAATCTAGTCTTAAACAGACAAACATACCGTAACTAACGTATCAAATTATCCCCTCACAAGCGAGGGTGATAATCTCGCCGCGGCAGCGATCCATTTCTGAAGAAAAAGTTTGTAATATATATATAGGGTCTGTGAAATGGCATTTCTGCACTTTGTATATATTTTTTTCCAGCCGTGCATGGTAGTATGTAAAAAGTCGTTTTGGGTGATCCGTTTGAATCGGACAATAACTTCTCGCTGGACAATAACGCTTCTCAAACACATGTTTGTAGATTTATATATTGTATTGTGTCCAATGCGGGAAAAAGCCCTTGATAGTGAAGATGATAATATTTGTGGTAAATGCAGAAAGTAGTTCATGAATTTGCCCAGCATGGCCCAAAAGCTCTTGTTTCATCTTTGAAAACTAAACTATCTGATGTTTCGCACCCATAGCCGTATTCAGGATTATTTTTCCATGGAGTATATCCTTATCCTGGGAACGGTTATGTCTTATCTTTTTCAATAAGATAATATGTAACACTAATGACAGTTTGTATCATTTATTGCCATTTAATGAGAACTATTCAAATTGTACTTTGCCTAAGATTAGAAAAATTTACTGTACCGAGATGCAAAACCAATAGATTTAAGAACACCTTTATTAATGCATGCGCTGATCATTATAATAATACCAGTTGTACATAATAGGTAATTAGGCATTTGTTTTTCTCTTAATTGTTGTAACCTTATCAATTCAGTATGTAACTGCTATTAAGGTATTTTAATAAACGAACTAACTAACTAACTAACTTATCCTGGTATGGATAGTGATGTTTAGATTCGTGTATGATTGAAGTAATATTTAAAGGCCGAGAAAGAGGACTAGACCGGGTTTTCAAGTACGAGGATTTGTTCCAGTCCAAGGCGAAGCCGAGGACTGGAACAAATCCGAGTACTTGAAAACCCGGTCTAGTCCGATTTCGAGGCCTTTGAATGACTTCTCAAATTGCCCAGTACTTTACTGGCATTTCTAGTGTCATCACGTGGTTCATTTTAGAAGATCTGATTGAATAATTTGCTCATGAATTATTAAGGAGTGTGAGAAGGAGTGATCAACAGGACAGGAGTCCCATATGAAGACCAACCGAACAAAAAATACATAATCAACTAATAGACAAATTACATAATAATAAAGATTTAAGAGCAACAACTTGGATTGAAAGAACGACATTTAGAACAGAAACTTTTCCAGGTGTGCAGTCTATTAACTTCGAAATTGGAGTCTAACTTAGAAGAGTAGTGAATATAAAGTTCATGTTTAAAAAATGGAAACAGAAGTACTATTACGAACTATCGGAGAGAGATTGTTCCAGAGAAATATAATTCTGTTGAAAAAAGAATTTCTAAAAAGTCCTACAAGGATTGGCTTCAAGACTTGAACGAGTGTGAGACGAGCGGATAGACGAAAAAGTAACAAAACGGGAGATATCTAGATCGTAGATACCTTGTTTGCACTTAAAAAAGAAGAGAAGATCCTTAATTTCAAGCCAATATGATATTGGTAAGACGATTCATAATCTTGTAGTATGAATTTCGTGGCTCGTCTCTGAACACCGTCACACCGTTAAATTTCACCAACGTAAGACAAGTGAGAACGGACGAACGCTAAATAAAGTGGAGGACGGCAACGAACATTTGACATTTGAGTACAGTTCCTGCGAAGAAACCCAAGCGTACGATTAGCTTTAGCAACTGACACATTTAGCAATCTAAAAATTTGGCTATCATTTTGTACAGTTGAATGTATCATATCAAAATTTTAGATCAAATTACTAAATCTTACTTTCTGCAGTAAATTTAGGGTCAACATTTGCAATGAAGAACCTTCCATCTATAAGAACCTCAGGCTGAAATTAGGGATTTGGTGTCCCTCTCAATAAGAACCTGTTTGAGCCTGAAATAGGTTGAAATAGGTTCTTATGTCACAAAATCAATTTATAATTCCACTGTAGCAAAGTCCCAAATGAGGATGACACCAACATCTGGTTGCAGTTCCTGTGTACTGCTGTGAGCTGTAGCAGTAATAGAACTGTCCAGTGCCAAGGAAGATGTACCTCAACACTGTTATATACAAAGAAAACTGAAAGTACTGGGACATAAGTGTTTATCAGTTACTGAATTGTGGCTTTATGGTTTATTGAGTTGTCGTTCTCCAGTTTTTTGCATGGTAAAATAATTACAAACCAATATATATAAAAATTTCAGGTTAAATGTATGTACCACTTGTCGGGGGAGGGTTGTTCAAGGGGCGTTTTTCCGAAGTAACTCAACCCCATTTCAAGACACAATCTTAATAATTTTTTCAGAAAGGTATTTGCACATTTCTTCATTATAGCCAAGTTTCAAGAAAATTCACCGCGGAATTCTCCTAGAATCGATTTTAAACCCAAAAATGTTTTTTTAAGTTTTCAATTACGATTTATATGTGAAGATTAATCATCAAGTTTTTATAAGTATTAGTTTTGTGCAAACTTAAATCGTATTATATAGTATATCTTGTTGTATCATCTAAGGGCTCCCATTGATAACAGTTACATTTTGTAACTGAAGGGGCTACCCTGGATAAATAAAGGTGTTCATTCATTCATTCGTTCGTTCGTATTCCGTTCATTCATTCGACATTCATTCATTCATTTATTCATATGAGGAAAATGTAGTTATATAGTTAAGAAGTGGAAAGAATGTTCCTTGAATTGAATATTTTAAAATTAACAGTAAAAAAGCAGTATATGCCTCTGTTCGTTTCTCGTGATACTTTAGTAGAATTTGTACATAGCTAAAGGCTATATACGAACAAAATAGAAAATTGGTTAAAAATAAATCATTAAAAAATAATAAATAAATAAAATTATAAATTAGGTGTCGCCCTGATAATTTCAATTTTTGATAATTTTTATTCAATATTTTTGTTTACCTTGATAATTAACGTACGGCACATGAATTTCATGTCCAACGGGATTAATTGTCTCTTCTCAAAATTAAAAAATTGCTCGTCCCAGTCTTTTCCGCGGCCATTTTTTTTAATCGTCAATTTTAAAGCTGTGTTTTAACCAAATCAGTTAAAATTTGGTGGACGTTATGGAATGGTGCAGGGAGTCATTTTGGTGTGTTTTAGCCGAAACCCCGATCGACCGATTCCATTGGGAATGGGGTGGGCGTCTTGCAGTCATACTGACTACTAGACAGCAAAAAAATCCAATATGTGAAATGTAGTTCTCCCATTTCGCTTCAATTTTTGATAATTTTTATTCAATATTTTTGTTTACCTTGATAATTAACGTACGGCACATGAATTTCATGTCCAACGGGATTAATTGTCTCTTCTCAAAATTAAAAAATTGCTCGTCCCAGTCTTTTCCGCGGCCATTTTTTTTAATCGTCAATTTTAAAGCTGTGTTTTAACCAAATCAGTTAAAATTTGGTGGATGTTGTGGAATGGTGCAGTGAGTCATTTTGGTGAGTTTTAGCCGAAACCCCGATCGACCGATTCCATTGGGAATGGGGTGGGTGTCTTGCAGTCATACTTGACTACTAGACAGCAAAAAAATCCAATATGTGAAATGTAGTTCTCCCATTTCGCCTATAGCTATGGTCTTGAAACTTGGCATGCATGAATTGCCAATCTAGTTTAGGTACGTGAAGCAATTTCGACCAAAATGGATGATGGGAAGGGTGAATAAATTAATATTCAAAAAGTTATAGTAAAATAAATATATTTCAAAATTCAATGTAAATTTTGACCGCTTTACTTTAAAGCGATTTCAAAACTCGGTGCCAGCTGGGTCGACAATCGGACAGAGCATGTTCACAGAGAATTTGCCGTTATTTCATATATAATTGAAAAAGTTATTAATACTTAAAAAATCGGGAAAATTTGAAATCTATTTTTGAAGTAGTAAAAACCAACCGTTTTGAACCAAATTTTGATATGTTACAGCGGGTCAGATGGACATGTGCGTGACATTTTATTTTAATTTTTTGGAAAACCATTTTATTTTCAAAAGTTGTTTTTTTCTCGTTAGTAGTATATGCAAGTACCATATATCATTCAATAGGAAATCGCAAGGGCTTTCTCATGATTTATAGCATATATAGTTAAGTTGAAAAGTCGTGGAGAAAATACGGGAAAACAAGTAAAAAAGAACAAGTATTCAAAAGAGTAGTATGCCTTGACCTATATAACAAGTGTATTTTAAAGCTCTAAAAAAAATTTGTAAATAAAATTTTCCAAAAAAATTTTCCAAAAACAATTTGTAAATAAAAAGTAGTATATCATTCCTTTAGAACATTCGAAATTCCAAAGCGCGTGGAAAGGTTGACACGTGCTACAGGACAGTAGAAACCGCATTTAAATTGAGCAAAAATAAAGAGTGAAAAATAGCAACTTTATTTCACCATAAAAGTAGTACGTTTCAACATATAGTAACCATGCAGTGTTCATATCGTTGGAAAGCCATTGCAAAGCTCTACATGCAGTTGCTTATTATTTAGCTTTGCCAAAATGTCAGTGAAAAACGTTATTCAATTAGAGGCTAACTTTATATCTATATAAAATCTGCATTTTTCAAGATGCCACCTTTCACCGTGGAATTCGCGTAGAATCGAAAAAGAAGTTTAAAGTTTGTAAAAAATAACTCCCCCCTTACATTTTTCTAAGATACATTCAGGATGCAGAAATATAGGGGTAAATACGTAGCTAAAATGAACAGATTTTGTGATTGGCTATATGGAACAAAAGTGATAGGGTTAGGACATTGGTTTCTTTGTGGTTGATTCTATTGGTTTGTTTGAATCAAACAATCACAAGACTTGATAGTATAGGTAGTGATGACCCAAATATAGAGCTCGTCCAATATTGCAACACGGTCGTTTCCCGATTGTTAGTGCTCCATCTATCGCGCTCCATGTATAGCAAATCTCCAGCGAATAAGTTTGTGGTTCCCATCCCATATCCACATGCCAAAGTGAGTTTGAAACTGTTACTTGGTAGTGTCGGCAATCCAATGATTTGCGAAACAACACGGTCAAGCTCTTCGTTTGATATATCAGAGTAGCACGATTGGGCATTTTTTGCGAACAAGAATGAGACGTGGGTTTTGTGAATGCCAATCGAACATTTTTTGCGAATGGAAAATATAGTACATTTTGAAAATGCCAATGGGCATTTTTTTGCGAATGAGACAATATGCTTTCCGAATTTTGTCGGATCGGCGCACCATACTTTTAAAATATGCAGCATTCTGACAAATCGACGGATAATTATATATATATTATTATACATTCAAACTTCATTCTCGTTCTTTATTGGTCAACATAGTCCAGTTAATTCTCGATGTCCGGCAACTGTGCCGTCAATTATTGGACACTGACGTCACTATTTTAAAGCCGCGACAATTACAAAATCTTCAATAAAGTCCATTTTTCAAAATTAATCGCTTTTACTGCCAGACTTTGCTTGCATCTATGATTATTTTGAATGTATAATAAAACAATTGTTAAAAACAATTATATAAAACAATTAACAATTATTGTATTCGGCTCACGCATATCAAGAATTATCCAGACAGCGGTTAATGTTATCCGCCTCAGGCCTTGGCGGATAATATTATAACCTCTGTCTGGATAATTCTTGATATCATGCTCATCAAATAATTTTATAATAGCCAGTTAATAATATATTAAGTAATCGGCCACTGAAAGCCCGAAGAGTGTGCTGAATACCAGGTACGCATATAGGTTTATATCGCGGAATTCAGTTAAAAAAACTATATACGTGCACGTATTTCACATAAGTGTAACCATATCGATATGCACTGAGTTGGAATCGAACCAACTATTTGCAATTCAACCAGACACAGTTTAGAACTATGATGTCATAATGCATCATTTGCATGTTACACAAACGTGAATATCTTTGGAACAAGATGATATATGGAGTTATTAAGAACGCTATTCTTGCTCAAATCCAAAAGTATACTTGGAAGTAGAATCTAATTTGATTGAACGATTTTTGGTCATACTGTCGCTTTCAATTCGGATTTAAACATTCATATACAATACAATTAGAAAACCTTAGTTTTGGTGAGGGTCCCTGTGGGGTGTATTCGAACAAAATCACAGGTTTAACTAACCCATCAAAAGAAATCATATAATAATGATGTTTCATTTACCATCTTAGGCATAAAGAATTACAATAGTTTACATTTATAAGAATATTAAAAATAGGAATATATATATATATTAACATTAGAGAGGATTTAATATAGTTATATACACATATATGGAAAAAGTGACTGCCCCAACCGGGAATCGAACCCTGGTCTCCGAATCAACGTTTCGGCGCTCTAACCTTTGAGCTATTGAGACACGGTCAGAAACAGGCAAATTTAATATGTATAAGGAGAAATCACTGACTGTTCTGACCGTGTCTCAATAGCTCAAAGGTTAAAGCGCCGAAACGTTGATTCTGAGACCAGGTTCGATTCTTGGTTGGGGCAGTCACTTTTTCCATATAAGAATTAAGAATATATATATATATATATATTGTATATATATACTATATACTGTATATACAATTAGCAACTGTATATACAATTAACTGTATATTATTACTGTATATACAATTAGCAACTGTATGCTATATAAAAGCCATAAAATGCTATAAAAGTCTGTATAATATAAGCTGCAATAAAAACTGAAGAAAGGTTGTTCACTAAGTCATTGTTAAGTTATTTAGAAGCAGGCATATTGAGGCATGCTCTGGAATAAAAGACATTTTATTGTTTGTCAGTTTTTGATAAAAGTTTGGGAATACTTTCATATTTCCTCCTTAGATCGTACTTTTGTTTCATGGCACTAGATAGGAAACGATTACACGGATTACTAGATTCGTTTCAGTTCATATGATGTAGCCTATTCGTCTCTCTTTAAAGAGGCAGTGTCATGAGACGCACATGCGCCAGTTTTATGATGAAACTTGAAAAAGTTAGGCTAACTTTTTCAAGTTATTATTTCCAATATGGCGTCTATAGAGGGCGGAAACCATGGTGAAAGCAGAGAAAGCATTCCGCCCTCTATAGAAGCCATATTGGAAATACCAACTTGAAAAAGTTAGCCTAAGCTTCATCATAAAACTGGAGCATGCGCGTCTCATGACACTGCCCCTTTAAGGGTTGGAAGAGCATCTTTTTTAGGCCTAGGATTCTCAAGCTTATTTGTTGCACTCGCTCTAGCTCCTCTTCGAGATATTAGGTACATACAACAGGTACACACAACCATGGATAATAAAAAGACTGGATAGGAAACTAGATGTCGTCATCGAGAAAACCTATTTGAAAATCTTGATATCACGCGAGTATGCAGATTTTGCTGAGTTTCGCTTTGACTTCTCCATATTTTCGTATTCAGGTAGCTATATTGAGATTCCAAAAAGTTTCATCGTCTCACAAACCTGCCTAAGCCACGATAAAGTCTTCGAGGTAAATGTTGTTCGTCTTTGTTTCAGCTGTTTTCTTTTTGTTGTGAAGAAACTGGCGTCGCAAAAACTACCGTTGTTTTAGTTGAAATTTGCGACGCGTTTTTCACTTTTCGTCTAAAATGAGTAATGGTAGTCGGATATTCCATCGTAAAGTGGCATTGTTATATTTTTTGGTAGTTTGACTATCATTTTTTGCTTATGCTAAAAGTTGCGATTTATGGAGATTTTGTGACGTCACGATTTTCAACTAGGTTTCCACGCGACCAAACGCGATCAACTGGTGCCTTAACCAACCAGCACGCTGGAAACGTCACACGTGATCTTAGTTTCATATCCAGTCTTTCGACTATCCATGATACAACAGAGCATGGCTGTTAATGTTTTCATACACTTTGGTTCTAAAATTGACAACACATCCTCTTTTCACATCTTTTTCTTCTTTTATTTGGACCGCCAAACTTCGCTTTGTCCAAGCAATTGGGACACACTCCACAATCAGGGGACTTACATCTTTCACATTTCCCACAGGCATTCTTTCGACGTATGGAATTAGACACTTTCGTTCCGCTGCCGTTTTGAGTGAGCGTTGCCGGGTTGTTTGTCGTTGGTAGCAATACGGTTTGAGGGGATGAAGTTTGGGAGGTCAGGTGTTCAGAAGTTGTTGATAAGTTGATAAGTTGTCGAGAAGTAGATAAACTCACCTGGCTAGCGCTAGTACAGGTAGATGTCGGTAAAACACGCTGTTGTGCAGTTTGTTGACTTATCGCAGGGTTAAAAGTTTGTGGTAAACTATCCTGCTGCGTTGGCGTGGGCGACAAACTCTCTGACGTTTGAAGATAATCGTGAGTGTCTAAAGGTTGTTGTTCAGGTGTTGAATTATTGTTAGTAGTCGTCAGTAAACAGTGTTGCTGTGGAGTAACTGATAAGAAACTGTGAAGTTGTGAAGTTGCAGAGTTAGTAAGCGTTTCCAATGTATTTTGTTGTGTTGTTTCTTCCAATAGATTATCTTCTGTAGTTACAATGGTGTTTAAACTGTTCGTTTGACACACTGTTTGTTGAAAACCTTGTGATGTCACATTTACGGGGTTAGGGGGTATCATGGTTACTGGAGGGGTTGTCTGTTCAGTCGTTGTTACATTTGTCATGGGAGGATCCCGAGGAGGTGTTATCTTTGGCGTTGCTTGTGAACCTTTAGTGCTTAGAAAATAGGATTTAAATAGCTTTTTCGAGCAACCATTTCTAAAATCAAGAAAACCTTCTCCGAGTCCTTCAGTGCCAAAATTGTAGACCTCCATTCCACGTTTTGTTTCGTGGGCTATAAATACCACGACATGCGTGCTCTGTAGGCCTGCATGTAAGTTTGTTGCCTGTATTGGAAATAAATTAAAACAGATGAAAATCAATTATATTACAACAAACATATTTAAACGAAAAAATATAAATTTCGATTTATATGGGGCACACTGCAAAATACTCATTAGTCATTAGTATAATAACAATAACAAGATATTGTCATATATCAAGCGAAGAAATATATTTTCGTTCTATACCTGTCAGAATGACAAGCACAAATAGTCAAATATATTTGTTTCGGACATCCAAAATATGTACAGTCACCATGAAGGTCTTTACAGTTTTTAATATCGTTACGCTATAACTCAGCGTAACATATCCAAAGACAGGTTTCTCTCTAACAAATCACTTAAAACTTTGAATACCATCTCACAATTTTGTGTAACATCTCACAATGACTCACAACATTGCGTAACATCTCACAACTCTGCGCAAAACATCTTACAATGTCACAAAACACAGTTCCATTTTTTTTTTAAAACAGTTGTGTAAAAAGATTCGTTAGATGAGTACCGTACGAAATGACCGCCACAATTATTATTACCGAATAATGTCAGTGACTGGACGCTTAGATAATATCAAGGCTTGAATACTATTACAATGAATATTTAGGAGTACAATAGTAAGAATATTTTCAATCGGAATAGATCAAGGCTACAGCCTAATACCATTTGCATGAACGAAAACATTCACTTTATTTGTTTTATAACAGATCTTGTCAAATGAATGTCAACCTCCCCCGATTTTCCTGGAAAGGTCACTTGAATGGAAATGAATGGCCATTCACCATGAATGACAGTGACACAAATGACAGTGATTGGAAAATTGGATCGTCTAAGTGGTCAACTGAAATAAAGCATGAGACTAGAAGCAATGAGTCTCTTTGCCTGGGAGAATGGAACAGAACGGCTCTCCACATTCAATGATGAATTGTTGCTTCACAATTTTACAACTCAGAAGTGAAAATTAGAGAGCTTTAATTATTTTAATCAGTATATATTTAGCCCCAACTCTTGACAATCTGCTCGCATTTCAGTGGTTATGCATGGTTTGATCATCTTGTTGCTTATATACTGTACTCATATACAGTTTCTGAGTTATAGAGTTTATATGCATAAAGTACTGTAGCTTGATGAATTTCATCAATCATTTACTGTACATTTGTATATCAAAACAGGCCAACAAACAAATAAGCAAATGATAACATGTGACTGCTATAGATACATTTTTAAACAGCTGTGCTTTATGGAAGGAAAACTGTCCTTGAGCAGCAGGCTTAACTGTGGTTGCTTTTCTGCTGAACACTTTCCCACACGTTTTGCAGGCTGAACATTTTGTTGAGTTGTTGGTCTCTCCACAATCACATGGCTTTCTGTGCCATGTACATGTAACAGCAGGATTCTGGAGAAAACATATTCAATAATGAAATATTGAAAAGCAAATACAGGTACATGTACAGTATGGTCACATTACAGTACACATAATTATATAAACACAGACAATTTTCTCACCGGTAGGGGGCTATTAGTAACTGAATGTACGTGTAAGTAAGGGCCTGTTTACAAGGAGACAGCATAACCTTTCTAGGGTTATCTCTGGAACTTCATCATTGAATAGTTGGATGGACGTACGAAACCATCTCCTCCCCACCATAGGGACAAATATAGCACGTGTTTACAAGCAACATTTAAACCCATCACCCAGATCAACTCAAGGCGACACCATCACGAAGCAGGTAAACATAAATGAAGGATAAGAAGAGAATTTATGCGTTATATTTTTTATTAAACGTTTAGTATTCCCGACGATTACCACTACTAAGTACAAAGGATTGTTTTAAATGACAGTAGCAGTTTGTTTTGCTGAATGCAATGCAACAGTTCCACAGATAGAAAGTTAACCCAGGTACTGTAGGCAATTTATCCCTAGCTGACGCATTTACAAGGGTAAAGATAACCGGCTAAGCTAGCAGCCTTAATGTAAACACGACAAACGAAAAAAGAAGAAATGTACTAGAGCTACAGTAGGATGACCCTCTTGCCAGGCCTCATTAAAGTGCACGAGAGCCGCTCGCAGGCACATTTTCAATTTGTGCAGGCACAATTTTTTGTTGATTTTTAGCTAATTATTAAAACTGTGTTTACAAAGCAAGACGTTCGCTGGCACTATTTACAATTCAGAAAGTTTGTGCAGGCACAGAGATTTTATTTTTTTAGTTCATTAGCTGTGTTTACATGACGTATACGTTTTCAAAATAATATCTTAATTTGTCAGAAACAAAAACCGTTTAAACTCTATACACACACGCAAAGTCTCTTTCACTATCACGCGTCAGTGGCGTAAGTCATGTTTGTGAAGTATGAACAAGTTAACAGTTAAACACTGAAACGGTTTTTTTGCGTGTGAAAATTTTGAGGTTTATCGAATAGCATGTCACAATGTAAGATTTTTCAAGTTTTATTGCATGCAATAAGTTTTTTGTTGAAGAGCCTGTCACGGAAATAAAAAGAAATGATTGATCGCGTGTAAACTAAATAGACAATTATGAACTTCTAAATTCTGCTCGCAGGCACTAAAAAATATTAATGAGGCCTGCCTCTTGCCAGAGTAAACCAGATGCTAGGGAAACCCTAGCCTTCATTTCATTTGAGGGTAGCACAAAATAGTATAAAAATACTAACAAACATGTGGCCCTCTTAAAAGCTAAAATACAAATTACAATGCTATAGATATATTTATATACATAAGAATAAGATCATTTCAATATAACCCCCTTTTCTTATAGAAACTTCCATAAATTTAATTTCCATAAAAATGGTCCCATTTTATGGAATAAATTTTTAAAACACGAAAGTGACACTGTTTTCTTCATATCAAGTGCCAAATTATTCCATCATTCTAATCCTTGGCAAGCTACACTAAATGTTCTTCAACCTTCGGTTTTACGTTTATAAGCTGGGCAGACCAAAATATAATTATTATATCTAGTGTACGGGATTGTACAGTACAAAAGTACATCACTATTTTGCAGAGCTTAAGTGACTCATTAATATAAACATTAATATAAATATTAATGCCTCCTTGTATTTGATGGCTCCTTGTATTTGCTTTTTAAAAAATATATGTTTAAGTTAAAGTAATCAAGAAAGGCGTATTTTTGCAGGTTTAGGACAATGGCCATATGGCACTATTTGACTACATGTATGGCACTATTTGACTACATGTACATTTGATGAATAATTCTGGCTCAACAGTTGGGCATGTGATAAAAAACTTCCATGAAAAGTCACATGCACCACACATGTTCGAATTGCCACAGAAATTGCCTCAGAAGCAATTAGCATTTTAGGACCATTGTGTTGTAGTCTAAACCTTATTAAATCCTTGAAAGTTTGCATGGTGAAAACAATAACACATTTGTGGAAACACAATGTAAATATTTATTGTCATCACGTTACTCTGAGGTCTGAGTGCACAATAAATTATGTGGTAATAAATTAAGGTATATTTGGCAATAAATTATGTGGTGTTACTGCAAATTCCATGTTTATATTCTAAATTTATTTGATTTGATATCAATTTATTTTATAAACGAGCTTTCTGCATGGAAAATCAATTGCAAAGGTACCCATTTAGGTTAAAATTAGGTATTGGAAAATGTGAGATCCATTTTGAAAAAAAAGGAAAATTAAGAGCCTGCATTCTCCTTTTTTAAAGTTAGAAACTATTTATTTTACTTAGCTGAATTATAACAATTTATAATTTTTAACACCTACAGCAATTGTTGCTACTTTATCACATGAACTGGACATCTGATCCATAGCAGGAAAATCCTTCTGACCTAAAAGACACACACATAAACGTCTTAATTAAGGCAACAAAAACGACGCTACGCTTAAAGGTTGATCTACACGATACGATTTACACGATTCTCATTCTGATGTATAATGTTGTCTAGGATTGTTGTACTGGGGTATGCAATTGTATTTTAACTCTAAGCAAGTGCATAATAGTACTTGTCCCAGTATATACAGGAACTGACCAAATGGTACAGCAGCTGTTACCTATATAGGTTATATATATTATATATATTTAATAAGTTGGTCACACGCCGGCCTGTAGGAGGGTCACAGTCCCTGACTGTCATTTGGAGGGTCACAGTCCCTGAAGGGTGTATACATGTATATATATATATATTGAAAGGATTTATGGTGAAGGAAAATTTCGAGTGTTGGAATACATACATTTTAAGACCAAACCGGGACCAGTTGCGAAAAATGCAACTTCAAGGCCTTCTGGCTGGAATTGAACCCGCGACCCTGCGATGCTAGTGCAGTGCTCTGACCACTGAGCTACGGAAGCCGTTGCCGAGAGCCTGGTCACAAGTTCTGTATATATGGTGGTAATGCCGGGATAAGATTCTGGGTATATTATAGGTAATATTTGGCATTTCACTCGATCAAACTACATGTTGAAAGGATTTATGGTGAAGGAAAATTTCGAGTGTTGGAATACATACATTTTAAGACCAAACCGGGACCAGTTGCGAAAAATGCAACTTCAAGGCCTTCCGGCTGGAATTGAACCCGCGACACTGCGATGCTAGTGCAGTGCTCTGACCACTGAGCTGCGGAAGCCGTTGCCTAGTTAGCCTTAGTTCATACATACATGTATTATATGACGAGAGCAAATGGTATAATTGTTTTATAATATAGCAAAACATTTTAAGATACAGTATATAATATATATATATATATATATATATATATATATATAGCAAAGTGAAAAGGTGGTAAACTGCCAAGAATTTAGTGACGAGATACTGACGTTTCGAGCGGAGCCCTTCATCAGAGTAAGACGAGATGAAATAAAATAAATAGGGCTTATATAATGCCAAAAGGGTGTCACAGGTAGAAAGTAGCCAATCAAATGCACGGGAAATAAACTAACTAATAATTAATGAGATGGGAAAAGTTAAATCATTTGCTATTTTTAAAGTCGATCAATAAGCAGACTGAGGGGGTGGGAAAAATGACAGGTCCAATATTCAAGGGGATTAGGCGATAATAATAGAAGCAAAGACTTGAAAAGCAATGAAAGTGCATAAGCTAATAATAAAAAGTTCCAAGCAAACTAAAATAATAAAAAAACTTTTAGGAAGTTAAATAAAAGAAAAACGTTCGTTAAGACCAAGAGGATGTTGTGGTGCCAAGTTTAAAAATGAGACGCTTTTCTTGCCGTTTGCGGTTATCGTTGCCACCGGAAATGGGAAGGATGGCACAGACTTTCATGTCTGAAACCAAATGGTTGGAGCTGTTGAAATGGCGGGCTACAGGTTTGTCACCATCATTGATCCTCACGGAACGAAGATGTTCAGCAAACCTGTCTGAAAGGCGTCGCCCAGTTTCACCGATGTAGATTTTAGGGCATTTATCGCAAGAAATGCAATAAATTATGTTGGTGGACGTGCATGAAAAAGCATGACGGATTGTGTGGTCGAATTTGGGGGCAGTAATAACTGTAGTGGGATTGAGAAAAGCGCATGTGTTACAGCGGGAACGGCCGCAAGAAAATGTTCCCGCTGGTGCCGAGGTATTTTGTTTAAGGGCACTATGTACTAAGGAGTCACGAATGTTTTTATTACGGCGAAAAGATACCAAAGGGTTGTCGGTGAAAATGGCTGACGTCTCAGGATCATTTTGTAAAATGTGAAAATTCCGATTAATAATATTTTTAACTTTAAAATTGAAAGGATGAAATGTTAGAACTAAAGGAATTTTATTGTTTGAAACTCGTTCCAAAGATGGTTCAAGGGCGTCTAAACGGGGGACGAGAAAAGCTTTCTGAACGGCGAGGTCTAAAAGGTTGGTAGGGTAACCACGTTGGACAAAAAAAGATCTCATTTCCATTGATTTGACTTGAAAATCTTGGTCGTCGCTACATAAGCGGCGAAGACGCAAGAATTGAGAGTAAGGGATGGATTGCTTAGTGTGGTTGGGATGAGAGGATGAAAATAGAAGATAACTATGGGAGTCAGTAAGCTTGTACGAGACCGACGTTTTCAGCGAATCACCATTAATCGAAATTAAAATATCAAGGAACGACACAGAGGTCTCGCTGATTTCCCACGTGAACTTCAGAGCAGGATGAAAATCATCAACAAAGTTGATGAACTGCTCTAAAAGGACACGTAAACACGACGCTGTTCCTAAACAGTCATCGATAAATCTTCCGAAAAAATCAGGCAAGGGACCCGTGTATTGTTCAAAGATCTGTTTTTCAACATAACCAACAAATAAGTTAGCATAGCTTGGACCCATTTTGGTGCCCATCGCAACACCACTTATTTGTTGATAATGTTCGCCATCAAACGAAAAATTGTTAAGGGTAAGCACTAGTTCTGCTAAGCGGAGTAACGTGGTTGTGGAGGGTTCTAAATTAGTGCGCTGATCAAAGAAAAACTTCAGAGCTTCAAGGCCATCACAATGGGGAATGACGGTTGTATAAGGACTTGACGTCCATCGTGAAAATAAATTTATCGGAACTACTGAAACGTAACTGGTCGAAAATTTGCAAGGCATGTTTAGTATCTTTGATATAAGAAGGCAACTTCTTAACCAAAGGATACATAACGTTGTCTAGAAAACTGGAAACGAGCTCGGTGGGGCAACTACAAGCGGAAACAATCGGCCTGCCAGGATTGTTAGGTTTATGGATTTTAGGTAGGAAATATATGACAGGCGTTCTGGGGGTTGTTAGTATAAGGTTAGATGCAGAGGCAGGCAATTCACCGGCTTGGATGAAATTCTTGATGGTAGTTTTGACGGATTTTTGGTGAGATTGAGTGGGATCGGAATTTAACTTAGTATAAAAGATGGTGTCGCTGAGTTGACGAAGAGCCTCTTGTCGATACAAGTCCGCTCTCCAGACAACTACAGCGCCACCTTTGTCCGCAGGTTTTATGACAACGTCATTTCGGCATCGTAATGAATTCAAAGCTAGAAGCTCTTCTTTGTTGAGGTTATGAACTTGTTTTCTGCGCGGAGGGTGCAATTTATCAATGTCATGGCGGCATTGTCTTACGAAAAGATCAAGGGAAGAAAAATCGCCTTCGGATGGAGACCAAGACGACTTCTTGGGGTTGAGTTCTTCGAAAATATCCTTATTGCTATTGAAAGTGGGCTTATCATGAAAAAAGGCTTTGAGGCGCATGCGGCGGAAGAAAGATTCGGTATCCTCTTTAACTGAAAATAGATCGATGGGCCCGGAGTTGGGAACAAACTTGAGACCTTTCGCAAGAACAGATCTCTCGGGGTCAGATAATGGCAAATCAGAGGGAATAGTGAAAACTAGACGAGTGACTTCGTTAGAGGAACTAGTGCTTTGGGAGGGATTCGGGGAGGGACCCAGCAATTTGGCCAATTTGGACGCCTTAACGTCTTTAAGAAAAACATAGATTCTGGAATTTAGCATGCGAATTTGTTGAACGATAGCGGTAAACAAAATAGGTGGGCAGACCTGGGAGAGAGAGAACTTACATCCCGAGATGTCGTCATCAGTATGTTGTAAATTAATGGACATAGATTTAATAGTAATACGCATCAAACGACGGGAATGACTCGAACAAGCCGCTGATATGTGATGGGAATAACGACGATCGATAGCGGGGAGATTAAAAGACAATAAATCAAAAGAGGACCTAAAACCGTACGGAATAACCCCCCGATATAAACAACGACTAATAAAAGTAACGTGACTGGAAAAACGGGTTTTAGATAAAATAAGGTCAAACAAACGTAGAGCATGATTACTGATCGACGGTAAAAAAGGAAGCAAATAACTTACCATTTCGTGACGGAGACTTTGACGAAACTTCTTAATATATATATATATATATATATATATTATATAACCTTCATAAACTTCATAAACTTTAATAAATATCACTCCCTCAAAAGGGTTTCTCAGTGATCTATTAATCTATCTAGTAATCTATTTGTTAAATAATATAACCACTGTGAAGTACGCCGTCGATTCAGCCTTCGATTCAGCCGTCGATTCAGCCTTCGATTCAGCCGTCGATTCAGCGGGTAGCCATCCGTGTGAACCTGGCTGCTGTTTGGGCAGACGATACGCTTCGACTTTATAAAAGTACTATTTTCTATGGCGCTATTCTATATGATTTCTTTAAATTTAAATATGTTGTAGAGAATTTAATGCTCTTCCTAACAGTAGTAGTCGCTTGACTCGATCGTGCCCAAGGAAGATTCACGCGAACGTTAAACATGAACGGCGCTTCAAGTATCGAGCAACGGCGCTATAATTGGCATGGTGTATAATTTGTTATTTCCGACAACTCAGAGAAAATTACTATTTTCTCGGGCGCTATTCTATACGATTTTTTAAAATTTACATATGTTGCACAGAATTTAATGGTCTTTCTAACGGTTGTAGTTGCGTGACTGGACCAGGCCTAAGAAAGATTCACGCGAACGTTAAACATGACCGGCTTTTGGTCTCGGGCAAGAGAGCTAATTGGTGTAGTGTAATTTGTTATTTCCGACTTACTCAAATAAAATTACTATTTTCATGCGGACCAGTCGGGGAACAAGCTGGAAGGAAAAAAGCAGAAAAAAAGGTAAACAGTTCGTCTTTCGTTTTCTTAGAATTGTAAAAACATTTTTACGCAGTAACAAACGTTTCGCTAAACAACGTCAAAGGTAATCAACATTCATCTCACATATATATATATATATATATATATATATATATATATATATATATATATATATATATATATATATATATATATATATATATATATATATATATATATATATATATATATATATATATATATATATATATATATATATATATATATATATATATATATATATATATATATATATATATATATATATATATATATATATATATAGATAAATAGATAAATGTAGTGATAGAAACTATCGTGAGGATAGAAACTAGCGCATACAAAATCGTACGGATAGAGTGCTCAATGCGTACGCAGAGCGGTATAACACAAGATGAGAAACACAAGTTACTTCATCGAAATTTTATTTACTACAGAACTGTTTCGTATGGCAAGTGTTAAGCTTGCCACACTCATCAGGTAAATGATATAATATTTTGACAGCGCAACGGAATATATACAATAGATGCATAATTAATTTGATCATGTTACATGTAGTGGTGAGATTGTTATCGTAGTAGGAATTTCTTCCGGTGTCGGCATGTGGATACGAGTTCGTTCCGTTTGTTGAGAGAGCTTAGTTCGGGGTGGCATATGATGATAAATTTTTTCGGACAGGCATAAGTTACAGCGTTTGGTTTTATTAGAATATGGTTGTGATTTCTTAATGATTTTGCAGTTAATAGTATACGAGGTGTTAGAGTCTTTTAATTTCCAAATGTGCTTGCTTAGTTCGGTTGCGTTTCTCTTGGTTCTGTTACGGAAAGAGCTGGTGTGGTTAAGGTAGCGGGTTTTGAAAGTGTTCTCAGTAAGACCAACGTAGGTTTGTACTTCTTTCGTGGCTTTGTTCGTCACTGCGGCCTGGTAGATTACTGCCTTTGTTTGGCATTCTCCTTGCAGTGGGCAGGCATCTTTCGCGCGGCAATTGCAATTTCTTTCTGTGACGGTGTTCTTGTTGGCTTCTTTGCGTAGAATGGTTTTATTGTGCGACGAGATGATGCTCTGGACATTCGGCATACAACTATAACTTAGTTTCATTGTGTTCCGGTTGAATATTTTGTTTAGCGGGTGGTTTATGGGGAAGGATTCATCGATTGCTTTGAGGAATTTATGTCCGATATCGATTTTGACGTTTGAGTTGAAAGGAGGGTTGTACCAGGTGATATTACGGCTTCTGCGGCGGATTTTTTGTGCGGGTTGTGGATCGTAGTGTAGGTTATAGCTGTGGCCGCTCTTTTTCAAAGCTTCTTGATATGGGCGAGTGCTTGCGTCGAACGATTGCTTGTCGGATGAAATTCTCGAAAGGCGTTGGTTAATAGTTTCAGGGATTCTACGTAGGATGGACGGGGGATGGTTGCTTAATTGCACGTTGACGTACTGAGGGACATTGCCTGGCTATATATATATATATATATACACTGTATATATACTCGGCAGTTTACCACCTTTTCACTTTGCTCTATATATTCAAAACACTGTCTACGCAGCACTCTACTTTTTTATATACTGTATATATATATATTTATATAATACAGGTACTGTTGAAGTGGCTCGATAGAAAAATTGAACATTTTTTATAACTTTTTTAAGGACACGTATAAACAATATTTTTTCCAAAGTTTCTTTTATGGCAAAGTGACATTCACTAAACAAAGTTGAATGAATTTCAACAATGAATTTCACAAGAACTATATAATTATATATATATAAATATATATCTATAAAATTTATACCATATACAGTATATAAATAATATAAATAAAATTATATATAAGATTTATTGTTTTCGAAAAAGATTGGGTTCTTTATCGAGCCACCCCAATAAAAAGATTATTAACATTATAAAACGATTTTACACTGCATAAAACGGTTATTATAGTTCAAATGATATCCCTGTTAGCGGTGGGATAAAACTATTCACAGATCGATTAGTCCTATATATCTTGTTAGTTTGTATACCGTAGGAAAAGCGCTGGGCTATGTGTTGCTTGGATTGGGTGATTATAGAGTTTATGGGATGACTCAATTCACATTTAAGGAAAAGGCGTTCACACGTAGCAACTCAACCGTCTGAGAATATTTTTATCCCATCGCAACTACAAATTCTCATATGATTTAACACCTTCGCATTAATTATCAGTCTCTTTATATCTTGTATATTTGATTGGTTAATCACGATTACGTCATCCTTTCACGACACTGCGATTAATCGCGCCTACTTTATTATGATTGGCTATCAGCAGAATATGGCTATGATCTACTTCTCCCTATTTTTACAGATTACTTAATTACCATGCATCTAAACCAGATATCGGCCCGATTATTCGCAGTGTGTAAACGTACATTTATACTCTGAGTGAAGGCTCAGCTCGAAACATCCGTATTTAGTTGTTAAAAATCTCAGCAGTTCACTCCCTTTTTACATTACTATGGACACTTCATGCGGATTTCGCTTCAGTAATTTTTTGCCACATAATCGACTTTTTGCGTAAAACATTACTCATTTGACTATCTTCATCTTTATACTGCGTAACCGAAATAGCGATCGCAAAAGGTCGATCGCGCGACAAAAGAAAACACTGAGTGAAAATCTTCCATAAATAAGTAAAACGCTGAAGTGTTCTATGGATTCCGGCATTCATCTGTTCAAAATGTGAGTTGAGCATGAGACCTAAGTCTGTTCCTTTGGCGTCTGCATGTGAGGAAGTTGGCAAATTAGTTGCTAGTTTGTTCTCATGAGGTTGAGATGGTTTAATTTAAAGCAGTTAATCAATGCGGTTGAATCGGCTTCGGAGGGTCCAGCATTCCAATTCGCACAGGACGTGTACTGGATGACCTAAGAGAAATTTGTCGAAAGTCAAAATGCACTTCCAGAGCAGGTTACGACTTCTGGATGGGATTGACGTTTGTGTACTTCGAAAGAGACGGCCGTAAATGAAGTCTTCGCGGACTGACTCGGCGTTAAAGATAGAACGAAGAGATTGACAAAGCGATGAGGCATTCTCACAGAATAACCACGCTGATATCTCATCAGGATCTGCAGCTGAATGAAGCTTTATCGAGAGCATCGCTTTTTCTTCGACTGAAATGTAAAGGTGTTAGGGACCTCGTCAGTAGGCACATAGGAGTCCAGTTAAATGGGGGAGAGTATTCCTTGAAGCAATGAACTTGTTATTGAATAAAATGGCGAGATCAGCTTCCGAGTGCTTTTTTTCCAAATTCGCATTTTGATTCAGAAATTATCACATGCAATTTTATAGCTTCTATTTCGGTTGCAAGTTCCCGTCATCGGCATGGTCACAGACCACTCTGTTCGGATAGAGGTTTAGCAAGATGATGCTTTTTCATGGGTAGATATGTGTTCATCAATATTGACAGCTGCGGGGAATTTAGATATTTTATCTGTATGACCATATAGCCCAATGTTTACTTTTGTTCTTTCACCCAGTAATTACAAGCGTAAATGCAGACTCCTTTTAACTCCTACTGTAGCTTTCGTTTACAGAATTATTTAAAAAATATCCCTATGTTTGTATATTTGTATATTTGTAATCCAACTTGAAAAAACTTGTTTAATTCGATTTCTTCGTTTTGTAATACCAATTAGCTCTCTTGCCCGAGACCAAAAGCCGGTCATGTTTAACGTTCGCGTGAATCTTTCTTAGGCATGGTCCAGTCACGCAACTACTACCGTTAGAAAGACCATTAAATTATGTGCAACATATGTAAATTACAAAAAATCGTATAGAATAGCACCAGAGAAAATAGTAATTTTATGCGAGATAGTCGGAAATAACAAATCCATTATACCAATTAGCGCTCTTGCCCGAGACCAAAAGCCGGTCATGTTTAACGTTCGCGTGAATCTTTCTTAGGCCTGGTCCAGTCACACAACTACTACCGTTAGAAAGACCATTAAATTCTGTGCAACATATGTAAATTTAAAAAATCGTATAGAATAGCGCCCGAGAAAATAGTAATTTTATGCGAGATAGTCGGAAATAACAAATTCATTATACCAATTAGTGCTCTTGCCCGAGACCAAAAGCCGGTCATTTTAACGTTCGCGTGAATCTTTCTTAGGCGTGGTCCAGTCACACAACTACTACCGTTAGAAAGACCATTAAATTCTGTGCAACATATGTAAATTTCAAAAAATCGTATAGAATAGCGCCCGAGAAAATAGTAATTTTATGCGAGATAGTCGGAAATAACAAATTCATTATACCAATTAGTGCTCTTGCCCGAGACCAAAAGCTGGTCATGTTTAACGTTCGCGTGAATCTTTCTTAGGCCTGGTCCAGTCACGCAACTACTACCGTTAGAAATACCATTAAATTCTATGCAACATATGTAAATTTAAAAAAATCGTATAGAATAGCGCCCGAGAAAATAGTAATTTTATGCGAGATAGTCGGAAATAACAAATTCATTTACCAATTAGTGCTCTTGCCCGAGACCAAAAGCCGGTCATGTTTAACGTTCGCGTGAATCTTTCTTAGGCCTGATCCAGTCACACAACTACAACCGTTAGAAAGACCATTAAATTCTGTGCAACATATGTAAATTACAAAAAATCGTATAGAATAGCGCCCGAGAAAATAGTAATTTTATCTGAGAATTAGTCGAAAATAACAAATTCCATTATACCAATTAGCGCTCTTGCCCGAGACCAAAAGCCGGTCATGTTTAACGTTCGCGTGAATCTTTCTTAGGCCTGGTCCAGTCACACAACTACTACTGTTAGAAAGACCATTAAATTCTGTGCAACATATGTAAATTTAAAAAAATCGTATAGAATAGCGCCCGAGAAAATAGTAATTTTATGCGAGATAGTCGGAAATAACAAATTCATTATACCAATTAGTGCTCTTGCCCGAGACCAAAAGCTGGTCATGTTTAACGTTCGTGTGAATCTTTCTTAGGCCTGGTCCAGTCACACAACTACTACCGTTAGAAAGACCATTAAATTCTGTGCAACATATGTAAATTTAAAAAAATCGTATAGAATAGCGCCCGAGAAAATAGTAATTTTATGCGAGATAGTCGGAAATAACAAATTCATTATACCAATTAGTGCTCTTGCCCGAGACCAAAAGCTGGTCATGTTTAACGTTCGCGTGAATCTTTCTTAGGCCTGGTCCAGTCACACAGCTACTACCGTTAGAAAGACCATTAAATTCTGTGCAACATATGTAAATTTAAAAAAATCGTATAGAATAGCGCCCGAGAAAATAGTAATTTTATCTGAGTTAGTCGGAAATAACAAATCCATTATACCAATTAGCGCTCTTGCCCGAGACCAAAAGCCGGTCATGTTTAACGTTCGCGTGAATCTTTCTTAGGCCTGGTACAGTCACGCAACTACTACCGTTAGAAAGACCATTAAATTCTGTGCAACATATGTAAATTTAAAAAAATCGTATAGAATAGCGCCCGAGAAAATAGTAATTTTATCCGAGATAGTCCGAAATAACAAATTCCATGTACATTGTAGCGCTCTTGCCCGAGACCAAAAGCCGGTCATGTTTAACGTTCGCGTGAATCTTTCTTAGGCCTGGTCCAGTCACACAACTACTACCGTTAGAAAGACCATTAAATTCTGTGCAACATATGTAAATTACAAAAAATCGTATAGAATAGCGCCAGAGAAAATAGTAATTTTATGCGAGATAGTCGGAAATAACAAACCATTATACCAATTAGTGCTCTTGCCCGAGACCAAAAGCCGGTCATGTTTAACGTTCGCGTGAATCTTTCTTAGGCCTGATCCAGTCACGCAGCTACTACCGTTAGAAAGACCATTAAATTCTGTGCAACATATGTAAATTTTAAAAAATCGTATAGAATAGCGCCCGAGAAAATAGTAATTTTCTCTGAGTTGTCGGAAATAACAAATTATACACCATGCCAATTATAGCGCCGTTGCTCGATACTTGAAGCGCCGTTCATGTTTAACGTTCGCGTGAATCTTCCTTGGGCACGATCGAGTCAAGCGACTACTACTGTTAGGAAGAGCATTAAATTCTCTACAACATATTTAAATTTAAAGAAATCATATAGAATAGCGCCATAGAAAATAGTACTTTTATAAAGTCGAAGCGTATCGTCTGCCCAAACAGCAGCCAGGTTCACACGGATGGCTACCCGCTGAATCGACGGCTGAATCGAAGGCTGAATCGACGGCTGAATCGAAGGCTGAATCGACGGCGTACTTCACAGTGGTAATAATATATAGGCAACAGCAGCTGTACCATTACCAGTACCAGTTACTGTATATAGGGACAAGTACTATATTTATGCATGTTTCCCTTGCTTAGAGTTAAAATACATTTATACACTATTGAGTACAGAACATTGCAGCATAATACTGTTATTTAAACCATTCTAAAGCCAGACATTATATTCAACAGGCATGGGGTGCCCCTGCAAACTGAACACTGCAATACTTGATAATAAGTTTTCTTTACTGTGTGTTAAACTGAAGTTCTCTTAACTTCAAAATCAGAAAGCATCTGTACTACAAGGATATTCACAGTAAACTGTGCAAACTTTATCCTTCATCATACTGATTACAGAATATACGGGTATTCTACAAATGCACCAAAATCAAATATAATGTCAGATGAAGGGCTTTCAGTAGCCGAAAACGTAAGTTATTCGTTCTCCATTTTGGTATGTCATGTGTTTCAGCAGATTATGCAAATGTTTTATACTTTTTAATATACTGTTAGCATATAATTAGCATATAGAATCAAAGATGCAAATTTTTAAACTTTGCGGAGATGAAAAGTTATTTTCTCGCAAATCGTAATATTTATATAACAGACTTTCAACGCTTACCTTGATGGTAGTTTGCAAAAGTGCTCACGACGTTCTATAAAACTGTAAATTTCAATGCAGGATAACGCTTCGTCGCCGCTGAAAGGAGGTGAAACGTCTGCTTGGAGTTGGCGCGCGCTATCTGTCCCAGAAGGCCATGCGTGAAGTAAGTCAATTAATGTAGACATGATACATTATCGCGAACTTATTACCAATGTATACAGTATACATTCATAGGTTGGAGACTGGGTTGCCTAGATCTAGGAACGGCTCAATCTCGTTCCCAGAGCCTCCGCCGCGCCACGCAAACGGAGGCTCTGGGATAATCCATCGCCAGAGGGCCGGAAAACAGGGCGTCGATTGAACAGAGCATGCGCCAGTAATAGAACGAGCGTAGTTTCTGGGACGTGAGAACTATCTGTGCTATATTAAAATATCGAGTTCTTCGGCAAGAATCTTCCCTAAACACGTTAAAAACTCTCGAGAATCTCTTCAGAGGTGAAAAAAAGTTGTTGTCTGGTGTTTAAATTAGCAACCAATTGGGATTTGGGACAGAAAAGAATATGATTTTAGAATTTATGTAACTCGCGGCAATGAAATCAAAAAGGTATTAATAAATGCACAAAGAAATGTTTATCGAGGTGTTGGCTGATTGTTGAAACTTCAAACAATAAAAGACTTGACAGCACAAAAATTAACGGTAACATATTTTTATAAACGACCAAGACAACGCGGCGTTCGTGAGGCCACCCGCCACAGGGAGCCGTAACGTCGATTAATTAGTGAAGCGAGTTTAACAGTAAATCGGGTTTATTCGGTATTTTTTACACAATAATTGTATTAAATCGCTATTAAAATGTTCTTACTTGTTAATTTTGTCGACAATCAGGACAAATTACAGGCAACCAGACCAGAAAGGCATCGAATCAGTGTTTACATCAATACGGAAGGCCGTTGACTGTGGTTGCCCTCTGGTTGCCTGTAATTTGTCCTGATTGTCGACAAAATTAACAAGTAAGAACATTTTAATAGCAATTTAATACAATTATTGTGCAAAAAATACCAAATATACCCGATTTACCGTTAAACACGTTACGGCTCCCTGTGGTGAGGCGTGGGAAAATCTTTGATCAATCTGTTTTGATTCTCGATGGCTTGTATTCTCGTTTCTGTGCTGCAATATAAACACTACGTCCGATGATTTAGTTGGAGAAATCAAGATACTTTTTGGTCGCATTTCCTGAGACAAGAATAACTGAGGCAATTTTTTGCACCATGGATGGATAACTCTCTGGATTATGCGACTTGAGAGTCTTCTTTAACGTTTAGACCAGGCGCATCTCTTGCATTTCGCGTAGAATATCAATCCATTTAAACGTGGACTAGTTTTTTTGAGCTTTTCTGGAAACACGACTAAAAGTTTGTCCGAAGATAACTTTTTTGGTGTAAACTCTGCCATAAGAACGTAATATTATTAAGAACGAAGTACAATACCGTTTGAACGAAACAGTGAAACACTCGCGTAAATATTAAGAGTTAATCTAATTAAAAGCAATCTTTAGGCTCGATTTCCATATAAATATCCCCAAATTTAAAACATAGTGGCTAACCCAAACCTTACCCTAATCCTAACCCTAACCCTCCATCTAATATATACTAACCCTAACTCTTACGATAATGTTTTATTTTAGAAATAACAGCTGAAACGAGATTGCCGACCGTTGGGTTCTATGCAATTCGTGCCAGTCCCTTTGGTCGAGCTATATATAGTCGACCTGAATCTCGATTTGTGAAAAAAATTGGATATCTGTTTGTCGAGTTTTATGACGTTTTATGACATAGGAATCATCCAACAAAATTAAATACTCCAGAGGGTTTACTGAAGCAATCCGAATCATCCGAATGAACGTCACAACAGCCATCACCATGGCATTCCATTGAATGTTGTTTTGCCTACGCTGCTACCTCAGTTTCAACGAGGAAAGATTCTCTTGTCAAGGAAAGATAGTAGTGCGAACTTCAATTTTCATTGTGTTTTGGTCGAGGTTTATCAGGATATTTCTCCGGAGCCCACGGCTATCTTTTATTTTTAGGTGCATGAGCCTCAGACGTTATATCTACGTGTGCCTATCACGTATATTAAATCAAATCAACCCATTGTGCTTGTCAAAAACGAAACGAGCCATTGTGCTTGTCAAAAACGAAAGGAGTAATTGTGCTCGTTAAAACCAAACCAAGCGAAGTCATTGTGCTCGCTAAAAACAATACAAACGAAGCGTCGAGCCACTAGCTTTCGCTATTTGCATCTGTTGACAGAAAGTAAAAGGGTCAAATTACGGAAAGTTCATCATATATAATTGCTTCGTTCTATTTTAAAACCCCATTTAATTTGATAACTATCAACAAGTACACACAATATAAACCTTCGAGATTATATTTAAAGTTTCTATGTCACAACAATTTTTATTGCATGTTTGGATAGATGAGAGCAAATTATACTTTAAGTTCTTTTCTAGTTTTCGATTTGCTCTTTTAGTTCCCGAGATACAGGTCTCTAAACATGCCAAAAACGGCTTTTTGCGAAAAATTTACGCGCCCGTATCTAGGAAATGCGTGAAAAGGGACTGACGCGACAGTGTGTGACGTAGCATAACGACATCGTTGAAGGCATATTTTGCCTTCAACGATAGAGAGCAGTTTCAGCCCCCAATGAAGGGCTGTTCTGGAAGACAAGCAGGGGTTGTTTCAACTTTTGACCAGGGCTATTTCAGAAAATCGTGAGCATGTGCACGTATATCCCTAGCCCCAAGAATATCGAGCCTAATGTTTCGGTTTTTCCGACCCACTCGGAAACAAAACAGAAAACGAAGCGGGAAGTCCGCCATTACTAAGGGACCAACTGAGGATCCTATGAGGTTTTTTGTTGGATTATGTGCTCTTACCATCGACAAAATAAAATAATATTACTATAAAGAGGGCCAGAAAACATTTTTCAAATTACTGAGTAAAACGATTCATCGCCTACCTACAGATTTATTGCGACTTTGGTCCCTTGTGAGAGAAGCCTAATATGAGACGTCAAATTAGGTTCAAGATTTTATGCATTTAATGTTAACAAAGAAACTATATTGGCCCGCAGACACTAAACCTATTTTGCGAGCATCACAATTTGATTTGCTTGCAAACTCGGAGCTTCTAATGATCTCTCGTCAATTTACAATACGCCAGCTTCAAAATCAGCTCATATAGAATTGAAAGCTTAATCCAGTCCTATTTTTGAGATCAGTGGTTAAGCCCCTGGGTGGGGGGCAATCTTCACGGGTCAGGGGGATTGATAACTGTAGTCGCCATCTTGAAAAATGAAAGGACTGGGAACCTATCACGTCGAGCTCAATTCTCTTTCTCAAGTTTTGACTTTTTTTGGCAGTGCATATTTTATGTTTCAATTTAGACTTTAGATATTTTACCATTACGGTGGTCTTGCACCCAAAAATCTCGATTTGGTCCATTTTTTGAATTACCCATAAATTAAATTGTTAATCATGATAGTATAGATAATTGACAATTTTTCGATTTGAGGGATAGAAATATTGAAAATTCAACAAATTCCAAGGCTGGTCTGCATTTGTCGCCTTAGCAATGCTGTTAGCAACGGATAGTTTGATGCAAAAACTGCTTTGTTTTTCCATGTTGCGCACATTTTCTCCCCGCACCACCTCCCCTGAATGAATTTTTATTGTATTTTAAAACATTAAGAGTGATTTGATTGTTGTGTGGGTATAGTCACTTCACCTGTTTTTGTTGTTGAATTAATTACAGAACGAAAATGGCTGCATCCCGAAGTATTTGTTTTGTGGCTTTGGTAACATTGGTTCTCATATTTTCTTTGCCTCGCGAGTCCCATGGTGCTTTCATTCGTAGTTGTTTTGACCAATGGAGTAGGTGCTCCAGATGGAGCATCTGGGCAAGTGGGTGGATTTGGAAAACCTGTTCTTCAAGATGCAATGAATTGGGTTACAATAATGGCAAGTGTGTGAAGGTGTCATCTGTCTGTCCTCTATCGCGTTGTGCCGGTGCAGTTGCTATTCTTATACAGTTCCACAAGATCAATGTTAACCGTGATGCAGCAAAATATGAATTTTCTTTGCAGCACATCCGGCATCCTGAAATAAAAGGATTTTGTAGAGTACAGAGAAACTGTAAGATGACTAGTTGATTGATTAATTGTTATAAGCATAAAAAACGTTAAAAATTTTTTGTAGTTTTTCTAATCAATGATGTAGCCGGGAGTGTCTTTCAATAAAAAGTCCTGAAATGATAATAATAAGTCTTTATTCAATTGATAATCAAATCGTATCAAGAGTTACAAGATAAAAGTAGAAACAAAATACAATGGTAACCGGCTACATGTACTTTGTGTTCTTAGTCTTAATGGCGATTTCTTAACTTTAGGCATCAGATCATACAAGGGATGGACTTAGTAATTATATTAAAAATAGAGCAATCAGATATATATATCTAAAAGATTATATATGTCTATGGATTTCGATGTGTATCCGCGCTTAAAACAACGATGGAGAAATTGCTGTACTATGGTTAATTCAGGTGGCGAGGCTGCATAAACGGAAAGTCCATACGTGATCTTAGGTAAAACAATATTATTAAAAATATGATCTATCTCAGTTTGATTATATCCCTCATTCCTTAAACTTCTAATTACAAAAAGGTACTTATTCGCTTCCACAAGTTTAAGTTTGATATGTTCCAAAAATCTACAATTGCTTTGAAAAGTAATACTTAAATTTTAAAGATTCTACTTCACATATGTTTATAAATAGGATCTAAACTTTCTACGTAACATTTTTTCCTAAGAATAACTAATAAGCTCTTTACATTTTGTAAGGATACAAGGACCAGTCCATATATTGCTTAGTTATGTTTGAAGAATCATCCGCCGGCATTGGCTGAAATTACCCGTCCCCTTGCTTCAGTCATCCTCTTACCCTTACCAACCCTATCCAAAAGCCGCTTATGTATTAGAGTTACAGCAGAACCCGTGTCTAAAAGCATGTCTACCTTGACATTTTCTAACGTAAAGACTTGCGCCTTCGTTGACGCCATACGACCCTAAAATTTTGGGTACCAACACTTCTGCCCTCCCTTCCCGGCCCTCATTGGAACTTGTTTCAGGGGTCTTGGATGAAACGGTGCCTGGCGCGCGACCCGCAGCGCCAGCCCGTTCTAGTTTCCCGGACGCTGGCTTGGCACGTCCTTTGAGGGGCATTGAGCTCTAAATTGACCCTCCCGACCGCATTTCCAGCAAGTCAAAGGCTTCCCCCTAAACCTAGAACCTTGCCTATGGTAATCACTATCCCTGGGTGTAGCGCGTTCGCTTAACAAGTTCACAGCCTTCTCAAGCGCTGCCGTTTGCTTGGTGAGCATCTCCGCAATGCGCGATTCCTCGGACAAAGGTTTCTCAACCGCTTGAACTCGAGACGATTTACCATGGTTTCGGCCAAGTTCTGCCTCGTAAATTGCCTCGAGCTGGATCGCTCGACTTAAACATTCATCAAGCGTCTTTGGATTTCTCTTATGCGAATGCGAAGGTCAGAGCTATCCAAAGATGCGATGAAGCGATCCATCTCCAAACGATCGAGAATATCCGACGGCGCACCAGGAAATGCTTTCCTAGCCATTCTTCCCAACCCAGACGCAAGCTCCCCTAATTTTTCGCCCGAAACGCGTCGCCTAGCTTGAAATTCGGCTTTATACAATTCCACGCGCTCCGTGGGTGCGAATTTATTGCCGAGAGCTTCCGCGAGACCGTCGAACGATCCGTCCTGTATTGCGTCCGATAAAGACAAGCGGAGCCGAACCGCTAAGAAATCACGCTTTTCTTCGGCACTCCATTTGTTCAGTTTTGCGCAATTTTTAAAGTACTTAAACCTGCTTAAACCAAGAAACCCAACCTCTTTATCACCGGCTGCGAAAGCTTCCGGCATAACAAGCACCCCGTGGTGCGATTGCTCTGATGTCATGCTTTAACTAGGTATTTACTACAGTAATTAATCACAATAAAAAATATAGAAATACTACAAACAAGAACACAGAAAAGAACAACGCTAACAAAAAGAAATTACACCACCCGAACCAAACCCGTTTTGGCCTCACAGTATCAAGAACCCCAGCCCAAAATTTATAACCAAGCACTCACGCACAGTTCGTAGTCTTGGTATTTTTTCCAGGCTCCCTTTTTTTTTTACTGTAATTGGCTTTTTGTATCCCACCGCTGCCACCAATGTAACGTTGGACCATGAAACTATTGATTCGGTGCAATATCCAACATAAGTCCAGTTGATCAAGTCTTCAGGCTTGCACCATCGTCGTAAGTTAGATCAAACAGACACCACAAATGGTATAACTTGGATATATTATAAAGCTTCTATCTTCTACTGAATAGTGAATAATGTTACGTGACGTAATATGACGCGTTATATGTTAATAGCCTTCGTGTTGATCATGCAAATTAGGGGCCCACAATTACCATATAAGGTAATGCACATGCATTAAAGGCTATGTCACGACGTTGATTGGCTGTTATAAAAGGCGCAAAAACACTATGCACAGCGGGAAGTGTATACATTGAAGCAATACTTGGTTTTAATCAACTAAAGATAGGTTGGATTTCAATTCGTTTTATACTCTGTCTGCTTCATGTCTGCGTCTAACGAGTGTAAGATTTGGTTTGTCTGTCGTGGTATTTAAGTATTCTTGCCGTTAGCCTGCTGATTGAGTTCTTGTCAGGTTTGCAAATGCAAGAACACATGTTCGAGAAAAGATGGCGAAAAGAAGAAGGGTTGTCTCTGCCGAACGGCCGGTGTTTACTGTTCGGAGATATGTACGTGTGGAAATAAAACGAAGAAGTGTGTAAACAAGGTTTGTTTTATACTATATACGGTATATGGTTATATTTTACCACTACAATAACTCCCATTGCCTTCGTTATGACTGGTCATTGGCAATTCGCCTAACTTTGCGAATTTATGTATATATTGTAAATACTTCTACTTGGCTGGACTTGTCACGTTTCAAAACATGAAGTGGATCTGATCATCTAAGTGTTTTATATTTTTAATAATCAAGTGAAGGTATGGATTGCAGATATTATTTACCCAATTTATAATCATTGCCACATTTTATTATTTAAAAAGCACACATATCTAACTGGTCAACTCATGGTTTTGTTTTTATTTAATTTATGACCATACACTTTATATTATTAGAAACTCAATGCTGGTTCTTACAATACAAAACAGTTTATTTTTGCTCGAAAAATGAGACTTATTAGGCCTCTAGTAATTGGCTAGTATAAATATAATATATCATTCACATACTTGACCTTGACTTAAAAGCACACATACATATAATATACAAACACACATAATATATATACACACATAAAGTACATACACACGTGGTACATAACTCTATTTACCTTCTCCAATTTATAATAAGAATATATTTGAGAAGAAAAATACATGGTTATTTACCTTGTGTTGCTTTGCTTACTACATGTAACAAAAAATTCTCAGGCAAGTTTCATTTGCCCTGATATAATTTGGCCATTTTAAATTGTTGCAGTGGTATCACATTTTTTACTGACAGAAGATAGGAGTACATGTTCTTAGTCTATTATTTCTATGACTATTTCCATGTCTGGCCACAAGCAGTTGTGGTGTTGTAGCAGGTAGATGTTAGTTAAGTATATATTAGCCTAAAGACATACAATATTTGTTTACACTATATAGATACTATATTATGGATGTGCAGAAATATGAAGTATGTTTCTAGTATTGACCAGTGTATCTCACAAGTGATACATTCTGATAAACACAAGAACTAAATTTCATATTTCCAAGCATTCAATTGCTTAGAAGAAATTACATTAAATTATAGTGATGAGACAGTGATAATTGTCACATGTGTTATTACCGAAAAGAATCACACTGTCCACTGTGATATCACTTTTATTAATGGTAAAAAGATCAATAAAACACTCTACTCTGTGTAATAAATTTTTTATTACATGAAAAATACATATTTTCGTTTAACGCATACATCTTATCTGCTCGGCTTTGTTTCTGTATCAGCATTTACCTGGCTAATATAATACTCAATTGAACAACATATCTTTTATCAACTTAATAGGGATTTCTCAACACCTTGGATACAGACATGATTATTGTCAATTAGAACTCTGTTGTCTCCAAAGAGGGGTTGGCAGTATGGACTATGTTTATAGTATGATGATAAGGATGTACATGTACAACAGGGTCTACCAGAGGGTCTCAATCAAGCAGTCATGATAGAGAGGAACCTGTACAGGAATGATGCAAAAGTGGTTGCTGGCTATATCATAGTCAATAGAGAACAAATGTTGTAAGCACAAGAAATGTGTTACAAAAAATGATGATTGCCCTTCGGATTCGAGGCTTGATCATGATCATGTTGTCTTGCGTTTCATGGTCTTGTTGGCGGTGCTGTAATGTTTATACAAATACCATGTAATAAGTAATAAGAACATAAATAAACTTTTAATCGAATAAATTATAAAAATACGGATTGTTATTTACTTACTGCGTCCGTTGCCTTGGTTTCGATCAACGATTAGCAAGTGTTTGGAAAAAGCTGTGTCGCTCTTGTTGTATTCACACAACTCTTTCATTTCCTCCAAAGTTTGGTGCACCTTCTTTTCTATAACAAGTTTTTCGCTTGGCCTGAACCTTTTGCAAACGAATCTGGCGACAAGTACTAAAGGTCTACCGCTTCCAGCTCGCTTACCACCATGCTTACTTGCTCTTGGATCCATTGTTGTGCCGAATTTGAGCATCAAATACAAGCAATTCCACCACAAAATGTTTTCAAAACATAATAATACACGCTTGTAAAAGAATAAACAGCAACAATCGAGGATGTGAACGATTCAAGACGATTTCGAAATTCGAGCCTTTTGTTTACAACTTGATTAATTGTGGGGCGTGTTCGTTCTAGCAATGTTGAGTGTTCCATTTGTCATAATTGCTGCCGACCGTAGGGAGGCAGCACACTATTCTTGACGCTTGCTTGGGTTTCTATGCAATTCGTGCCCGTCCCTTTGGTCGAGCTATGAATAGTGGATATCTATGACGTTTTATGACGTAGAATCATCCAACAAAATTACATACTCCAGAGGGTTTACTGAAGCAATCCGAATCATCCGAATGAACTTGCGAAACGTCACAACAGCCATCACCATGGCATTCCATTGAATGTTGTTTTGCCTACGCTGCTACCTCAGTTTCAACGAGGAAAGATTCTCTTGTCAAGGAAAGATAGTAGTGCGAACTTCAATTTTCATTGTGTTTTGGTCGAGGTTTATCAGGATATTTCTCCGGAGCCCACGGCTGTTATCTTTTATTTTTAGGTGCATCACGTATATTAAATCAAATCAACCCATTGTGCTTGTCAAAAACGAAACGAGCCATTGTGCTTGTCAAAAACGAAAGGAGTAATTGTGCTCGTTAAAACCAAACCAAG
The DNA here is from genome assembly GCA_035772405.1 of Chrysogorgia sp. JL179-B06. Lineage (NCBI taxonomy): Eukaryota > Metazoa > Cnidaria > Anthozoa > Scleralcyonacea > Chrysogorgiidae > Chrysogorgia > Chrysogorgia sp. JL179-B06. Next base: position 734,342 of record JAYKKM010000193.1, on the reverse strand, counting down.
CGAAGTCATTGTGCTCGCTAAAAACAATACAAACGAAGCGTCGAGCCACTAGCTTTCGCTATTTGCATCTGTTGACAGAAAGTAAAAGGGTCAAATTACGGAAAGTTCATCATATATAATTGCTTCGTTCTATTTTAAAACCCCATTTAATTTGATAACTATCAACAAGTACACACAATATAAACCTTCGAGATTATATTTAAAGTTTCTATGTCACAACAATTTTTATTGCATGTTTGGATAGATGAGAGCAAATTATACTTTAAGTTCTTTTCTAGTTTTCGATTTGCTCTTTTAGTTCCCGAGATACAGGTCTCTAAACATGCCAAAAAACGGCTTTTTGCGAAAAATTTACGCGCCCGTATATAGGAAATGCGTGAAAAGGGACTGGCGCGACAGTGTGTGACGTATCATAACGACGTCGACTGCGTGTTTTTGCTTGTTGTTATTATGCTTTCTATTGCAAAGTGAAGCAAAATGCCCGATAACAGATATTGAGCATGCAGAAGAATGCACAGTTCGTTGTCACTGGTGTCCATATCAGAAACAAATTCTGATTTACTTAGCGTGCAGTCTCTACATCGGAAACGATGACGAAACATTCATCGGAAACGAAACAGGCTACTGTATAATGTCAACAGTCAACTGTTTTGTTAGTACAACTGTTTTAGCTTTATGTTCAACTGCATTTTTATTGAACTGTTCAAGTTATACTTATACATCTGTTTAATAGTATACATGTTCATGAACTACCATATTGCGATTGAATAGATGTTGAGAACAGTTAACAAGGGGGTCAGACAACAACAGGGAGGGGGCATCCACAAATGTGCCAGGGGCCCCTGCACATGCTTCATCCGCCCATGGATGTGCATAATGAATAGCTTACCCCAGATAGATGTCTAGCTGAGGGTAAGCAGAATTTTCAAACGGGGATCGTTTTACAGTCTCATGAAATTATTTTGAGGTGGGGGAGGGGGAGCAACAGCCAAAGGATTTCTTCCCGGCATGTTGAAAGTCTGAAAACGCTTTTAACTTGAATTAATTTAATTTTTACAAAAACCCAAGGTTTTTACAGGAATGTAAAAAAATCCCTTCCATGCACCTCAGAGTACCTTTGGTCCAGCAAGCTCAGTGTGTGTGAGCTTCATATATATGTAGAGCTCACTGCTCTGGTCTTACCTACACCATAACCGCATGGGTTCGAGGCTGTACTATCTCCGCTGCAACTTTGACTTTAATAAGCCCACCACTTATTTTTGCAATTTTGCACAATATCATGACTGACTTGGATTTCAAGGCAGCACTTCCCTTGCGATAGTAACTTCTAGTCTTATCTGATTATACTGCATCCGTCTAAGCACTGTTCCAACGCTACGTCATTGCTGATAGCTGCTACAAGCGCGTGCTAGCGCATATTATGTTAAATATGCTTGCCACGTGCTTGACGATCGTCGATGTATCGTCCAACATTCTATTGGTTAACTACAAGGCAGGAAGAACATACCATATATATATATATATATATATATATATATATATATATATATATATTATATATATATATATATATATTATATATATATATATTATATATATTATATATATATATATATATATATATATATATATAGATATAGATATAAACGTTCGGTGAGAAATGATTCTCGGATTACATTTCCAACACGACGGGATACATCACGCGAACACTACAGGATTATTTTTATATAAATACCATACAGAGCTGTTATTGGATCAGTGATTGGAATGTGAATCAATCTAGAGAAAGAATCAGCGAAGTCGACGTCTTTAAAACCAGTCTTGGAACTGTAAGTTTTGTTCATAAGTTAAGTATCTTTAACACTCTTAAATTTGTCCTGGTTGGTGGTTGCATGAGATATGTGCTGCCAGGAAAAGTATAATGGATGGGTTCGGAACTTCGTATCACAGTTCATCATAACTCTAATTATCCATGGTTTGCTTCTAAGATAAAATTGAAGCTAGTTCAGTTAGAAGATTCTTAACTTTCAAAGCACCTGAAATTAGCGAGTCAACGAAAAAGTTAACCAACTTAAACTTAACGGATTATCATTTTGATGTCCTCAATGTAGCACGTCGTCTCGAGAACTGGTTAAAATATTCTCAGTGGACTTCGTGTGTAGAGCGGCGACATTCAGGCGCGTGTTTGACGTGGAGCGTGTGTTTGTTCGAAACCAGTCGGCAGATTTTCAGTCACAGTCGGCAGATTTTCAGAAAACTTTTCCATTTAACTTCGAAATTCGAAATCATTTCGTGTAATTAAAAGAAGAATTTGGTTACAAAACACAGCAGTAACCCATGACCGCATTTAACACAATGCTGCTATTTCCATAATTTCCGCAGTTTGTATGATAAATGGCGCAAACACCGAACTACTTTTGAAGTAATTTTCCCCAATGAAGCCAAGAGCTGTTCTGGAAGAAGCAGGCGCTGTTTAAACTTTTGACCAGGGCTATTTCAGAAAATCGTGGGACCATTTTGGAAAATCAATGGGTCCATTTGGCTCCTATTCGGAGGCATTGTGACTCCAAAAAAGTGTCCGATTCAGCTTGCGGAGCGGAGCTATTTTGCCTCCAACGATAGAGAGCAGTTTCAGCCCCCAATGAAGGGCTGTTCTGGAAGAAGCAGGGGTTGTTTCAACTTTTGACCAGGGCTATTTCAGAAAATCGTGAGCATGTGCACGTATATCCCTAGCCCCAAGAATATCGAGCCTAATGTTTCGGTTTTTCCGACCCACTCGGAAACAAAACAGAAAACGAAGCGGGAAGTCCGCCATTACTAAGGGACCAACTGAGGATCCTATGAGGTTTTTTGTTGGATTATGTGCTCTTACCATCGACAAAATAAAATAATATTACTATAAAGAGGGCCAGAAAACATTTTTCAAATTACTGAGTAAAACGATTCATCGCCTACCTACAGATTTATTGCGACTTTGGTCCCTTGTGAGAGAAGCCTAATATGAGACGTCAAATTAGGTTCAAGATTTTATGCATTTAATGTTAACAAAAGAAACTATATTGGCCAGACACTAAACCTATTTTGCGAGCATCACAGTTTGATTTGCTTGCAAACTCGGAGCTTCTAATGATCTCTCGTCAATTTACAATACGCCAGCTTCAAAATCAGCTCATATAGAAAGCTTAATCCAGTCCTATTTTTGAGATCAGTGGTTAAGCCCCTGGGTGGGGGGCAATCTTCACGGGCCAGGGGGATTGATAACTGTATAGTCGCCATCTTGAAAAATGAAAGGACTGGGAACCTATCACGTCGAGCTCAATTCTCTTTCTCAAGTTTTGACTTTTTTTGGCAGTGCATATTTTATGTTTCAATTTAGACTTTAGATATTTTACCATTACGGTGGTCTTGCACCCAAAAATCTCGATTTGGTCCATTTTTTTGAATTACCCATAAATTAAATTGTTAATCATGCTAGTATAGATAATTGACAATTTTTTCGATTTGAGGGATAGAAATATTGAAAATTCAACAAATTCCAAGGCTGGTCTGCATTTGTCGCCTTAGCAATGCTGTTAGCAACGGATAGTTTGAATGCAAAAACTGCTTTGTTTTTCCATGTTGCGCACATTTTCTCCCCGCACCACCTCCCCTGAATGAATTTTTATTGTATTTTAAAACATTAAGAGTGATTTGATTGTTGTGTGGGTAGTCACTTCACTGTTTTTGTTGTTGAATTAATTACAGAACGAAAATGGCTGCATCCCGAAGTATTTGTTTTGTGGCTTTGGTAACATTGGTTCTCATATTTTCTTTGCCTCGCGAGTCCCATGGTGCTTTCATTCGTAGTTGTTTTGACCAATGGAGTAGGTGCTCCAGATGGAGCATCTGGGCAAGTGGGTGGATTTGGAAAACCTGTTCTTCAAGATGCAATGAATTGGGTTACAATAATGGCAAGTGTGTGAAGGTGTCAGCTGTCTGTCCTCTATCGCGTTGTGCCTACCGGTGCAGTTGCTATTCTTATACAGTTCCACAAGATCAATGTTAACCGTGATGCAGCAAAATATGAATTTTCTTTGCAGCACATCCGGCATCCTGAAATAAAAGGATTTTGTAGAGTACAGAGAAACTGTAAGATGACTAGTTGATTGATTAATTGTTATAAGCATAAAAAACGTTAAAATTTTTTTGTAGTTTTTCTAATCAATGATGTAGCCGGGAGTGTCTTTCAATAAAAAGTCCTGAAATGATAATAATAAGTCTTTATTCAATTGATAATCAAATCGTATCAAGAGTTACAAGATAAAAGTAGAAAACAAAATACAATGGTAACCGGCTACATGTACTTTGTGTTCTTAGTCTTAATGGCGATTTCTTAACTTTAGGCATCAGATCATACAAGGGATGGACTTAGTAATTATATTAAAAATAGAGTAATCAGATATCTCTAAAAGATTATATATGTCTATGGATTTCGATGTGTATCCGCGCTTAAAACAACGATGGAGAAATTGCTGTACTATGGTTAATTCAGGTGGCGAGGCTGCATAAACGGAAAGTCCATACGTGATCTTAGGTAAAACAATATTATTAAAAATATGATCTATCTCAGTTTGATTATATCCCTCATTCCTTAAACTTCTAATTACAAAAAGGTACTTATTCGCTTCAACAAGTTTAAGTTTGATATGTTCCAAAAATCTACAATTGCTTTGAAAAGTAATAGTTAAATTTTTAAAGATTCTACTTCACATATGTTTATAAATAGGATCTAAACTTTCTACGTAACATTTTTTCCTAAGAATAACTAATAAGCTCTTTACATTTTGTAAGGATACAAGGACCAGTCCATATATTGCTTAGTTATGTTTGAAGAATCATCCGCTGGCATTGGCTGAAATTACCCGTCCCCTTGCTTCAGTCATCCTCTTACCCTAATTACCAACCCTATCCAAAAGCCGCTTATGTATTAGAGTTACAGCAGAACCCGTGTCTAAAAGCATGTCTACCTTGACATTTTCTACCCACCCGGCTACGTAAAGACTTGCGCCTTCGTTGACGCCATACGACCCTAAAATTTTGGGTACCAACACTTCTGCCCTCCCTTCCCGGCCCTCATTGGAACTTGTTTCAGGGGTCTTGGATGAAACGGTGCCTGGCGCGCGACCCGCAGCGCCAGCCCGTTCTAGTTTCCCGGACGCTGGCTTGGCACGTCCTTTGAGGGGCATTGACCTCTAAAATGACCCTCCTGACCACATTTCCAGCAAGTCAAAGGCTTCCCCCTAAACCTAGAACCTTGCCTATGGTAATCACTATCCCTGGGTGTTAGCGCGTTTCGCTTAACAAGTTCACAGCCTTCTCAAGCGCTTGCCGTTTGCTTGGTGAGCATCTCCGCAATGCGCGATTCCTCGGACAAAGGTTTCTCAACCGCTTGAACTCGAGACGATTTACCATGGTTTCGGCCAAGTTCTGCCTCGTAAAATTGCCTCGAGCTGGATCGCTCGACTTAAACATTCATCAAGCGTCTTTGGATTTCTCTTATGCGAATGCGAAGGTCAGAGCTATCCAAAGATGCGATGAAGCGATCCATCTCCAAACGATCGAGAATATCCGACGGCGCACCAGGAAATGCTTTCCTAGCCATTCTTCCCAACCCAGACGCAAGCTCCCCTAATTTTTCGCCCGAAACGCGTCGCCCTAGCTTGAAATTCGGCTTTATACAATTCCACGCGCTCCGTGGGTGCGAATTTATTGCCGAGAGCTTCCGCGAGACCGTCGAACGATCCGTCCTGTATTGCGTCCGATAAAGACAAGCGGAGCCGAACCGCTAAGAAATCACGCTTTTCTTCGGCACTCCATTTGTTCAGTTTTGCGCAATTTTTAAAGTACTTAAACCTCTTTATCACCGGCTGCGAAAGCTTCCGGCATAACAAGCACCCCGTGGTGCGATTGCTCTGATGTCATGCTTTAACTAGGTATTTTACTACAGTAATTAATCACAATAAAAATATAGAAATACTACAACAAGAACACAGAAAAGAACAACGCTAACAAAAAGAAATTACACCACCCGAACCAAACCCGTTTTGGCCTCACAGTATCAAGAACCCCAGCCCAAAATTTATAACCAAGCACTCACGCACAGTTCGTAGTCTTGGTATTTTTCCAGGCTCCCTTTTTTTTTTACTGTAACTGGCTTTTTGTATCCCACCGCTGCCACCAATGTAACGTTGGACCATGAAACTATTGATTCGGTGCAATATCCAACATAAGTCCAGTTGATCAAGTCTTCAGGCTTGCACCATCGTCGTAAGTTAGATCAAACAGACACCACAAATGGTATAACTTGGATATATTATAAAGCTTCTATCTTCTACTGAATAGTGAATAATGTACATGGGTTTATATAGTGTTTGTACGTCCTATACGTGACGTAATATGACGCGTTATATGTTAATAGCCTTCGTGTAAATTAATGCATTAAAGCTATGTCACGACGTTGATTGGCTGTTATAAAAGGCGCAAAAACACTATGCACAGCGGGAAGTGTATACATTGAAGCAAGGCTTGGTTTTAATCAACTAAAGATAGGTTGGATTTCAATTCGTTTTATACTCTTTCTGCTTCATGTCTGCGTCTAACGAGTGTAAGATTTGGTTTGTCTGTCGTGGTATTCTTGCCGTTAGCCTGCTGATTGAGTTCTTGTCAGGTTTGCAAATGCAAGAACACATGTTCGAGAAAAGATGGCGAAAAGAAGAAGGGTTGTCTCTGCCGAACGGCCGGTGTTTACTGTTCGGAGATATGTACGTGTGGAAATAAAACGAAGAAGTGTGTAAACAAGGTTTGTTTTATACTATATACGGTATATGGTTATATTTTACCACTACAATAACTCCCATTGCCTTCGTTATGACTGGTCATTGGCAATTCGCCTAACTTTGCGAATTTATGTATATATTGTAAATACTTCTACTTGGCTGGACTTGTCACGTTTCAAAACATGAAGTGGATCTGATCATCTAAGTGTTTTATATTTTTAATAATCAAGTGAAGGTATGGATTGCAGATATTATTTACCCAATTTATAATCATTGCCACATTTTATTATTTAAAAAGCACACATATCTAACTGGTCAACTCATGGTTTTGTTTTTATTTAATTTATGACCATACACTTTATATTATTAGAAACTCAATGCTGGTTCTTACAATACAAAAACAGTTTTATTTTTTGCTCGAAAAATGAGACTTATTAGGCCTCTAGTAATTGGCTAGTATAAATATAATATATCATTCACATACTTTGACCTTGACTTAAAAGCACACATACATATAATATACAAACACACATAATATATATACACACATAAAGTACATACACACGTGGTACATAACTCTATTTACCTTCTCCAATTTATAATAAGAATATATTTGAGAAGAAAAATACATGGTTATTTACCTTGTGTTGCTTTGCTTACTACATGTAACAAAAAATTCTCAGGCAAGTTCATTTGCCCTGATATAATTTGGCCATTTTAAATTGTTGCAGTGGTATCACATTTTTTACTGACAGAAGATAGGAGTACATGTTCTTAGTCTATTATTTCTATGACTATTTCCATGTCTGCCACAAGCAGTTGTGGTGTTGTAGCAGGTAGATGTTAGTTAAGTATATATTAGCCTAAAGACATACAATATTTGTTTACACTATATAGATACTATATTATGGATGTGCAGAAATATGAAGTATGTTTCTAGTATTGACCAGTGTATCTCACAAGTGATACATTCTGATAAACACAAGAACTAAATTTCATATTTCCAAGCATCAATTGCTTAGAAGAAATTACATTAAATTATAGTGATGAGACAGTGATAATTGTCACATGTGTTATTACCGAAAAGAATCACACTGTCACTGTGATATCACTTTTATTAATGGTAAAAAAGATCAATAAAACACTCTACTCTGTGTAATAAATTTTTTATTACATGAAAAATACATATTTTCGTTTAACGCATACATCTTATCTGCTCGGCTTTGTTTCTGTATCAGCATTTACCTGGCTAATATAATACTCAATTGAACAACATATCTTTTATCAACTTAATAGGGATTTCTCAACACCTTGGATACAGACATGATTATTGTCAATTAGAACTCTGTTGTCTCCAAAGAGGGGTTGGCAGTATGGACTATGTTTATAGTATGATGATAAGGATGTACATGTACAACAGGGTCTACCAGAGGGTCTCAATCAAGCAGTCATGATAGAGAGGAACCTGTACAGGAATGATGCAAAAGTGGTTGCTGCTATATCATAGTCCAATAGAGAACAAATGTTGTAAGCACAAGAAATGTGTTACAAAAATGATGATTGCCCTTCGGATTCGAGGCTTGATCATGATCATGTTGTCTTGCGTTTCATGGTCTTGTTGGCGGTGCTGTAATGTTTATACAAATACCATGTAATAAGTAATAAGAACATAAATAAACTTTAATCGAATAAATTATAAAAATACGGATTGTTATTTACTTACTGCGTCCGTCGCCTTGGTTCGATCAACGATTAGCAAGTGTTTGGAAAAAGCTGTGTCGCTCTTGTTGTATTCACACAACTCTTTCATTTCCTCCAAAGTTTGGTGCACCTTCTTTTCTATAACAAGTTTTCGCTTGGCCTGACCTTTTGCAAACGAATCTGGCGACAAGTACTAAAGGTCTACCGCTTCCAGCTCGCTTACCACCATGCTTACTTGCTCTTGGATCCATTGTTGTGCCGAATTTGAGCATCAAATACAAGCAATTCCACCACAAAATGTTTTCAAACATAATAATACACGCTTGTAAAAGAATAAACAGCAACAATCGAGGATGTGAACGATTCAAGACGATTTCGAAATTCGAGCCTTTTGTTTACAACTTGATTAATTGTGGGGCGTGTTCGTTCTAGCAATGTTGAGTGTTCCATTTGTCATAATTGCTGCCGACCGTAGGGAGGCAGCACACTATTCTTGACGCTTGCTTGGGTTCTATGCAATTCGTGCCCGTCCCTTTGGTCGAGCTATGAATAGTGGATATCTATGACGTTTTATGACGTAGAATCATCCAACAAAATTACATACTCCAGAGGGTTTACTGAAGCAATCCGAATCATCCGAATGAACTTGCGAACGTCACAACAGCCATCACCATGGCATTCCATTGAATGTTGTTTTGCCTACGCTGCTACCTCAGTTTCAACGAGGAAAGATTCTCTTGTCAAGGAAAGATAGTAGTGCGAACTTCAATTTTCATTGTGTTTTGGTCGAGGTTTATCAGGATATTTCTCCGGAGCCCACGGCTGTTATCTTTTATTTTTAGGTGCATCACGTATATTAAATCAAATCAACCCATTGTGCTTGTCAAAAACGAAACGAGCCATTGTGCTTGTCAAAAACGAAAGGAGTAATTGTGCTCGTTAAAACCAAACCAAGCAAAGTCATTGTGCTCGCTAAAAACAATACAAACGAAGCGTCGAGCCACTAGCTTTCGCTATTTGCATCTGTTGACAGAAAGTAAAAGGGTCAAATTACGGAAAGTTCATCATATATAATTGCTTCGTTCTATTTTAAAACCCCATTTAATTTGATAACTATCAACAAGTACACACAATATAAACCTTCGAGATTATATTTAAAGTTTCTATGTCACAACAATTTTTATTGCATGTTTGGATAGATGAGAGCAAATTATACTTTAAGTTCTTTTCTAGTTTTCGATTTGCTCTTTTAGTTCCCGAGATACAGGTCTCTAAACATGCCAAAAACGGCTTTTTGCGAAAAATTTACGCGCCCGTATATAGGAAATGCGTGAAAAGGGACTGGCGCGACAGTGTGTGACGTATCATAACGACGTCGACTGCGTGTTTTTGCTTGTTGTTATTATGCTTTCTATTGCAAAGTGAAGCAAAATGCCCGATAACAGATATTGAGCATGCAGAAGAATGCACAGTTCGTTGTCACTGGTGTCCATATCAGAAACAAATTCTGATTTACTTAGCGTGCAGTCTCTACATCGGAAACGATGACGAAACATTCATCGGAAACGAAACAGGCTACTGTATAATGTCAACAGTCAACTGTTTTGTTAGTACAACTGTTTTAGCTTTATGTTCAACTGCATTTTTATTGAACTGTTCAAGTTATACTTATACATCTGTTTAATACCTTTGGTCCAGCAAGCTCAGTGTGTGAGCTTCATATATATGTAGAGCTCACTGCTCTGGTCTTACCTACACCATAACCGCATGGGTTCGAGGCTGTACTATCTCCGCTGCAACTTTGACTTTAATAAGCCCACCACTTATTTTTGCAATTTTGCACAATATCATGACTGACTTGGATTTCAAGGCAGCACTTCCCTTGCGATAGTAACTTCTAGTCTTATCTGATTATACTGCATCCGTCTAAGCACTGTTCCAACGCTACGTCATTGCTGATAATATGCGCTAGCACGCGCTTGTAGCAGCTATGTTAAATATGCTTGCCACGTGCTTGACGATCGTCGATGTATCGTCCAACATTCTATTGGTTAACTACAAGGCAGGAAGAACATACCATATATATATATATATATATATATATATATATATATATATATATATATATATATATATATATAATATATATATATATATATATATATATATATATATATATATATATATATATATATATATATATATATATATATATATATAGATATAGATATAAACGTTCGGTGAGAAATGATTCTCGGATTACATTTCCAACACGACGGGATACATCACGCGAACACTACAGGATTATTTTATATAAATACCATACAGAGCTGTGAATCATTTCAGTCTATTGGGATCAGTGATTGGATGTGAATCAATCTAGAGAAAGAATCAGCGAAGTCGACGTCTTTAAACCAGTCTTGGAACTGTAAGTTTTGTTCATAAGTTAAGTATCTTTAACACTCTTAAATTTGTCCTGGTTGGTGGTTGCATGAGATATGTGCTGCCAGGAAAAGTATAATGGATGGGTTCGGAACTTCGTATCACAGTTCATCATAACTCTAATTATCCATGGTTTGCTTCTAAGATAAAATTGAAGCTAGTTCAGTTAGAAGATTCTTAACTTTCAAAGCACCTGAAATTAGCGAGTCAACGAAAAAGTTAACCAACTTAACGGATTATCATTTTGATGTCTCAATGTAGCACGTCGTCTCGAGAACTGGTTTAAAATATTCTCAGTGGACTTCGTGTGTAGAGCGGCGACATTCAGGCGCGTGTTTGACGTGGAGCGTGTGTGTTCGAAACCAGTCGGCAGATTTTCAGTCACAGTCGGCAGATTTTCAGAAACTTTTCCATTTAACTTCGAAATTCGAAATCATTTCGTGTAATTAAAAGAAGAATTTGGTTACAAACACAGCAGTAACCCATGACCGCATTTAACACAATGCTGCTATTTCCATAATTTCCGCAGTTTGTATGATAAATGGCGCAAACACCGAACTACTTTTGAAGTAATTTTCCCCAATGAAGCCAAGAGCTGTTCTGGAAGAAGCAGGCGCTGTTTAAACTTTTGACCAGGGCTATTTCAGAAAATCGTGGGACCATTTTGGAAAATCAATGGGTCCATTTGGCTCCTATTCGGAGGCATTGTGACTCCAAAAAAGTGTCGATTCAGCTTGCGGAGCGGAGCTATTTTGCCTCCAACGATAGAGAGCAGTTTCAGCCCCCAATGAAGGGCTGTTCTGGAAGAAGCAGGGGTTGTTTCAACTTTTGACCAGGGCTATTTCAGAAAATCGTGAGCATGTGCACGTATATCCCTAGCCCCAAGAATATCGAGCCTAATGTTTCGGTTTTTTCCGACCCACTCGGAAACAAAACAGAAAACGAAGCGGGAAGTCCGCCATTACTAAGGGACCAACTGAGGATCCTATGAGGTTTTTTGTTGGATTATGTGCTCTTACCATCGACAAAATAAAATAATATTACTATAAAGAGGGCCAGAAAACATTTTTCAAATTACTGAGTAAAACGATTCATCGCCTACCTACAGATTTATTGCGACTTTGGTCCCTTGTGAGAGAAGCCTAATATGAGACGTCAAATTAGGTTCAAGATTTTATGCATTTAATGTTAACAAAGAAACTATATTGGCCAGACACTAAACCTATTTTGCGAGCATCACAGTTTGATTTGCTTGCAAACTCGGAGCTTCTAATGATCTCTCGTCAATTTACAATACGCCAGCTTCAAAATCAGCTCATATAGAAAGCTTAATCCAGTCCTATTTTTGAGATCAGTGGTTAAGCCCCTGGGTGGGGGGCAATCTTCACGGGCCAGGGGGATTGATAACTGTATAGTCGCCATCTTGAAAAATGAAAGGACTGGGAACCTATCACGTCGAGCTCAATTCTCTTTCTCAAGTTTTGACTTTTTTTGGCAGTGCATATTTTATGTTTCAATTTAGACTTTAGATATTTTACCATTACGGTGGTCTTGCACCCAAAAATCTCGATTTGGTCCATTTTTTGAATTACCCATAAATTAAATTGTTAATCATGCTAGTATAGATAATTGACAATTTTTCGATTTGAGGGATAGAAATATTGAAAATTCAACAAATTCCAAGGCTGGTCTGCATTTGTCGCCTTAGCAATGCTGTTAGCAACGGATAGTTTGATGCAAAAACTGCTTTGTTTTTCCATGTTGCGCACATTTTCTCCCCGCACCACCTCCCCTGAATGAATTTTTATTGTATTTTAAAACATTAAGAGTGATTTGATTGTTGTGTGGGTAGTCACTTCACCTGTTTTTGTTGTTGAATTAATTACAGAACGAAAATGGCTGCATCCCGAAGTATTTGTTTTGTGGCTTTGGTAACATTGGTTCTCATATTTTCTTTGCCTCGCGAGTCCCATGGTGCTTTCATTCGTAGTTGTTTTGACCAATGGAGTAGGTGCTCCAGATGGAGCATCTGGGCAAGTGGGTGGATTTGGAAAACCTGTTCTTCAAGATGCAATGAATTGGGTTACAATAATGGCAAGTGTGTGAAGGTGTCAGCTGTCTGTCCTCTATCGCGTTGTGCCTACCGGTGCAGTTGCTATTCTTATACAGTTCCACAAGATCAATGTTAACCGTGATGCAGCAAAATATGAATTTTCTTTGCAGCACATCCGGCATCCTGAAATAAAAGGATTTTGTAGAGTACAGAGAAACTGTAAGATGACTAGTTGATTGATTAATTGTTATAAGCATAAAAAACGTTAAAATTTTTTTGTAGTTTTTCTAATCAATGATGTAGCCGGGAGTGTCTTTCAATAAAAAGTCCTGAAATGATAATAATAAGTCTTTATTCAATTGATAATCAAATCGTATCAAGAGTTACAAGATAAAAGTAGAAACAAAATACAATGGTAACCGGCTACATGTACTTTGTGTTCTTAGTCTTAATGGCGATTTCTTAACTTTAGGCATCAGATCATACAAGGGATGGACTTAGTAATTATATTAAAAATAGAGTAATCAGATATCTCTAAAAGATTATATATGTCTATGGATTTCGATGTGTATCCGCGCTTAAAACAACGATGGAGAAATTGCTGTACTATGGTTAATTCAGGTGGCGAGGCTGCATAAACGGAAAGTCCATACGTGATCTTAGGTAAAACAATATTATTAAAAATATGATCTATCTCAGTTTGATTATATCCCTCATTCCTTAAACTTCTAATTACAAAAAGGTACTTATTCGCTTCAACAAGTTTAAGTTTGATATGTTCCAAAAATCTACAATTGCTTTGAAAAGTAATAGTTAAATTTTTAAAGATTCTACTTCACATATGTTTATAAATAGGATCTAAACTTTCTACGTAACATTTTTTCCTAAGAATAACTAATAAGCTCTTTACATTTTGTAAGGATACAAGGACCAGTCCATATATTGCTTAGTTATGTTTGAAGAATCATCCGCTGGCATTGGCTGAAATTACCCGTCCCCTTGCTTCAGTCATCCTCTTACCCTAATTACCAACCCTATCCAAAAGCCGCTTATGTATTAGAGTTACAGCAGAACCCGTGTCTAAAAGCATGTCTACCTTGACATTTTCTACCCACCCGGCTACGTAAAGACTTGCGCCTTCGTTGACGCCATACGACCCTAAAATTTTGGGTACCAACACTTCTGCCCTCCCTTCCCGGCCCTCATTGGAACTTGTTTCAGGGGTCTTGGATGAAACGGTGCCTGGCGCGCGACCCGCAGCGCCAGCCCGTTCTAGTTTCCCGGACGCTGGCTTGGCACGTCCTTTGAGGGGCATTGACCTCTAAAATGACCCTCCTGACCGCATTTCCAGCAAGTCAAAGGCTTCCCCCTAAACCTAGAACCTTGCCTATGGTAATCACTATCCCTGGGTGTAGCGCGTTCGCTTAACAAGTTCACAGCCTTCTCAAGCGCTGCCGTTTGCTTGGTGAGCATCTCCGCAATGCGCGATTCCTCGGACAAAGGTTTCTCAACCGCTTGAACTCGAGACGATTTACCATGGTTTCGGCCAAGTTCTGCCTCGTAAATTGCCTCGAGCTGGATCGCTCGACTTAAACATTCATCAAGCGTCTTTGGATTTCTCTTATGCGAATGCGAAGGTCAGAGCTATCCAAAGATGCGATGAAGCGATCCATCTCCAAACGATCGAGAATATCCGACGGCGCACCAGGAAATGCTTTCCTAGCCATTCTTCCCAACCCAGACGCAAGCTCCCCTAATTTTTCGCCCGAAACGCGTCGCCTAGCTTGAAATTCGGCTTTATACAATTCCACGCGCTCCGTGGGTGCGAATTTATTGCCGAGAGCTTCCGCGAGACCGTCGAACGATCCGTCCTGTATTGCGTCCGATAAAGACAAGCGGAGCCGAACCGCTAAGAAATCACGCTTTTCTTCGGCACTCCATTTGTTCAGTTTTGCGCAATTTTTAAAGTACTTAAACCTCTTTATCACCGGCTGCGAAAGCTTCCGGCATAACAAGCACCCCGTGGTGCGATTGCTCTGATGTCATGCTTTAACTAGGTATTTACTACAGTAATTAATCACAATAAAAATATAGAAATACTACAACAAGAACACAGAAAAGAACAACGCTAACAAAAAGAAATTACACCACCCGAACCAAACCCGTTTTGGCCTCACAGTATCAAGAACCCCAGCCCAAAATTTATAACCAAGCACTCACGCACAGTTCGTAGTCTTGGTATTTTTCCAGGCTCCCTTTTTTTTTTACTGTAACTGGCTTTTTGTATCCCACCGCTGCCACCAATGTAACGTTGGACCATGAAACTATTGATTCGGTGCAATATCCAACATAAGTCCAGTTGATCAAGTCTTCAGGCTTGCACCATCGTCGTAAGTTAGATCAAACAGACACCACAAATGGTATAACTTGGATATATTATAAAGCTTCTATCTTCTACTGAATAGTGAATAATGTACATGGGTTTATATAGTGTTTGTACGTCCTATACGTGACGTAATATGACGCGTTATATGTTAATAGCCTTCGTGTAAATTAATGCATTAAAGCTATGTCACGACGTTGATTGGCTGTTATAAAAGGCGCAAAAACACTATGCACAGCGGGAAGTGTATACATTGAAGCAATACTTGGTTTTAATCAACTAAAGATAGGTTGGATTTCAATTCGTTTTATACTCTTTCTGCTTCATGTCTGCGTCTAACGAGTGTAAGATTTGGTTTGTCTGTCGTGGTATTCTTGCCGTTAGCCTGCTGATTGAGTTCTTGTCAGGTTTGCAAATGCAAGAACACATGTTCGAGAAAAGATGGCGAAAAGAAGAAGGGAATTGTCTCTGCCGAACGGCCGGTGTTTACTGTTCGGAGATATGTACGTGTGGAAATAAAACGAAGAAGTGTGTAAACAAGGTTTGTTTTATACTATATACGGTATATGGTTATATTTTACCACTACAATAACTCCCATTGCCTTCGTTATGACTGGTCATTGGCAATTCGCCTAACTTTGCGAATTTATGTATATATTGTAAATACTTCTACTTGGCTGGACTTGTCACGTTTCAAAACAGTGGATCTGATCATCTAAGTGTTTTATCTTTTTAATAATCAAGTGAAGGTATGGATTGCAGATATTATTTACCCAATTTACCAGAGTATAAAAACATAATCATTACCACATTTTATTATTTAAAAAGCACACATCTCTATAACTGGTCAACTCATGCATATTTAATTTATGACCATATACTTATTATTAGAAACTCAAAGCTGGTTCTTACAATACAAAACAGTTTACTTTTGCTCGAAAAAATGAGACTTATTAGGCCTCTAGTCATTGGCTATAGTATAAATATAATATATCATTTACATACTTGACCTTGACTTAAAAGCACACATACATACGAATACACATACATGAAAACATATATACACACATAAAGTACATACACACGTAGTACATAACTCTATTTACCTTCTCCAATTTATAATAAGAATATATTTGAGAACAAAAATACATAGTTATTTACCTTGTATTGCTTTGCTTACTACATGTAACAAAACATTCTCAGGCAAGTTCATTTACCCTGATATAATTTGGCCATTTTAAATTGTTGCAGTGGTGTCACATTTTTTACTGACAGAAGATAAGAGCACATGTTCTTTGTCTATTATTTGTGACTATTCCATTACTGCCACAAGCAGTTGTGGTGCTGTAGCAGGCAGATGTTAGTTAAGTATACATTAGCCTAAAGACATACAATATTTGTTTACACTATATAGATACTATATTATGGATGTGCAGAAATATGAAGTATGTTTCTAGTATTGACCAGTGTATCTCACAAGTGATTACATTCTGATAAACACAAGAACTAAATTTCATATTTCCAAGCATCAATTGCTTAGAAAAAATTGCTTTAAATTATAGTGATGAGACAGTGATAATTGTCACATGTGTTATTACCGAAAAGAATCACACTGTCACTGTGATATCACTTTTATTAATGGTAAAAAGATCAATAAAACACTCTACTCTGTGTAATAAATTTTTTATTACATGAAAAATACATATTTTCGTTTAACGCATACATCTTATCTGCTCGGCTTTGTTTCTGTATCAGCATTTACCTGGCTAATATAATACTCAATTGAACAACATATCTTTTATCAACTTAATAGGGATTTCTCAACACCTTGGATACAGACATGATTATTGTCAATTAGAACTCTGTTGTCTCCAAAGAGGGGTTGGCAGTATGGACTATGTTTATAGTATGATGATAAGGATGTACATGTACAACAGGGTCTACCAGAGGGTCTCAATCAAGCAGTCATGATAGAGAGGAACCTGTACAGGAATGATGCAAAAGTGGTTGCTGCTATATCATAGTCAATAGAGAACAAATGTTGTAAGCACAAGAAATGTGTTACAAAAATGATGATTGCCCTTCGGATTCGAGGCTTGATCATGATCATGTTGTCTTGCGTTTCATGGTCTTGTTGGCGGTGCTGTAATGTTTATACAAATACCATGTAATAAGTAATAAGAACATAAATAAACTTTAATCGAATAAATTATAAAAATACGGATTGTTATTTACTTACTGCGTCCGTCGCCTTGGTTCGATCAACGATTAGCAAGTGTTTGGAAAAAGCTGTGTCGCTCTTGTTGTATTCACACAACTCTTTCATTTCCTCCAAAGTTTGGTGCACCTTCTTTTCTATAACAAGTTTTCGCTTGGCCTGACCTTTTGCAAACGAATCTGGCGACAAGTACTAAAGGTCTACCGCTTCCAGCTCGCTTACCACCATGCTTACTTGCTCTTGGATCCATTGTTGTGCCGAATTTGAGCATCAAATACAAGCAATTCCACCACAAAATGTTTTCAAACATAATAATACACGCTTGTAAAAGAATAAACAGCAACAATCGAGGATGTGAACGATTCAAGACGATTTCGAAATTCGAGCCTTTTGTTTTACAACTTGATTAATTGTGGGGCGTGTTCGTTCTAGCAATGTTGAGTGTTCCATTTGTCATAATTGCTGCCGACCGTAGGGAGGCAGCACACTATTCTTGACGCTTGCTTGGGTTCTATGCAATTCGTGCCCGTCCCTTTGGTCGAGCTATGAATAGTGGATATCTATGACGTTTTATGACGTAGAATCATCCAACAAAATTACATACTCCAGAGGGTTTACTGAAGCAATCCGAATCATCCGAATGAACTTGCGAACGTCACAACAGCCATCACCATGGCATTCCATTGAATGTTGTTTTGCCTACGCTGCTACCTCAGTTTCAACGAGGAAAGATTCTCTTGTCAAGGAAAGATAGTAGTGCGAACTTCAATTTTCATTGTGTTTTGGTCGAGGTTTATCAGGATATTTCTCCGGAGCCCACGGCTGTTATCTTTTATTTTTAGGTGCATCACGTATATTAAATCAAATCAACCCATTGTGCTTGTCAAAAACGAAACGAGCCATTGTGCTTGTCAAAAACGAAAGGAGTAATTGTGCTCGTTAAAACCAAACCAAGCGAAGTCATTGTGCTCGCTAAAAACAATACAAACGAAGCGTCGAGCCACTAGCTTTCGCTATTTGCATCTGTTGACAGAAAGTAAAAGGGTCAAATTACGGAAAGTTCATCATATATAATTGCTTCGTTCTATTTTAAAACCCCATTTAATTTGATAACTATCAACAAGTACACACAATATAAACCTTCGAGATTATATTTAAAGTTTCTATGTCACAACAATTTTTTATTGCATGTTTGGATAGATGAGAGCAAATTATACTTTAAGTTCTTTTCTAGTTTTCGATTTGCTCTTTTAGTTCCCGAGATACAGGTCTCTAAACATGCCAAAAACGGCTTTTTGCGAAAAATTTACGCGCCCGTATATAGGAAATGCGTGAAAAGGGACTGGCGCGACAGTGTGTGACGTATCATAACGACGTCGACTGCGTGTTTTTGCTTGTTGTTATTATGCTTTCTATTGCAAAGTGAAGCAAAATGCCCGATAACAGATATTGAGCATGCAGAAGAATGCACAGTTCGTTGTCACTGGTGTCCATATCAGAAACAAATTCTGATTTACTTAGCGTGCAGTCTCTACATCGGAAACGATGACGAAACATTCATCGGAAACGAAACAGGCTACTGTATAATGTCAACAGTCAACTGTTTTGTTAGTACAACTGTTTTAGCTTTATGTTCAACTGCATTTTTATTGAACTGTTCAAGTTATACTTATACATCTGTTTAATAGTATACATGTTCATGAACTACCATATTGCGATTGAATAGATGTTGAGAACAGTTAACAAGGGGGTCAGACAACAACAGGGAGGGGGCATCCACAAATGTGCCAGGGGCCCCTGCACATGCTTCATCCGCCCATGGATGTGCATAATGAATAGCTTACCCCAGATAGATGTCTAGCTGAGGGTAAGCAGAATTTTCAAACGGGGATCGTTTTACAGTCTCATGAAATTATTTTGAGGTGGGGGAGGGGAGCAACAGCCAAAGGATTTCTTCCCGGCATGTTGAAAGTCTGAAAACGCTTTTAACTTGAATTAATTTAATTTTACAAAAACCCAAGGTTTTTACAGGAATGTAAAAAATCCCTTCCATGCACCTCAGAGTACCTTTGGTCCAGCAAGCTCAGTGTGTGAGCTTCATATATATGTAGAGCTCACTGCTCTGGTCTTACCTACACCATAACCGCATGGGTTCGAGGCTGTACTATCTCCGCTGCAACTTTGACTTTAATAAGCCCACCACTTATTTTTGCAATTTTGCACAATATCATGACTGACTTGGATTTCAAGGCAGCACTTCCCTTGCGATAGTAACTTCTAGTCTTATCTGATTATACTGCATCCGTCTAAGCACTGTTCCAACGCTACGTCATTGCTGATAGCTGCTACAAGCGCGTGCTAGCGCATATTATGTTAAATATGCTTGCCACGTGCTTGACGATCGTCGATGTATCGTCCAACATTCTATTGGTTAACTACAAGGCAGGAAGAACATACCATATATATATATATATATATATATATATATATATATATATATATATATATATATATATATATATATATATATATATATATATATATATATATATATATATATAATATATATAGATATAGATATAAACGTTCGGTGAGAAATGATTCTCGGATTACATTTCCAACACGACGGGATACATCACGCGAACACTACAGGATTATTTTATATAAATACCATACAGAGCTGTGAATCATTTCAGTCTATTGGATCAGTGATTGGATGTGAATCAATCTAGAGAAAGAATCAGCGAAGTCGACGTCTTTAAACCAGTCTTGGAACTGTAAGTTTTGTTCATAAGTTAAGTATCTTTAACACTCTTAAATTTGTCCTGGTTGGTGGTTGCATGAGATATGTGCTGCCAGGAAAAGTATAATGGATGGGTTCGGAACTTCGTATCACAGTTCATCATAACTCTAATTATCCATGGTTTGCTTCTAAGATAAAATTGAAGCTAGTTCAGTTAGAAGATTCTTAACTTTCAAAGCACCTGAAATTAGCGAGTCAACGAAAAAGTTAACCAACTTAAACTTAACGGATTATCATTTTGATGTCTCAATGTAGCACGTCGTCTCGAGAACTGGTTAAAATATTCTCAGTGGACTTCGTGTGTAGAGCGGCGACATTCAGGCGCGTGTTTGACGTGGAGCGTGTGTGTTCGAAACCAGTCGGCAGATTTTCAGTCACAGTCGGCAGATTTTCAGAAACTTTTCCATTTAACTTCGAAATTCGAAATCATTTCGTGTAATTAAAAGAAGAATTTGGTTACAAACACAGCAGTAACCCATGACCGCATTTAACACAATGCTGCTATTTCCATAATTTCCGCAGTTTGTATGATAAATGGCGCAAAACACCGAACTACTTTTGAAGTAATTTTCCCCAATGAAGCCAAGAGCTGTTCTGGAAGAAGCAGGCGCTGTTTAAACTTTTGACCAGGGCTATTTCAGAAAATCGTGGGACCATTTTGGAAAATCAATGGGTCCATTTGGCTCCTATTCGGAGGCATTGTGACTCCAAAAAAGTGTCGATTCAGCTTGCGGAGCGGAGCTATTTTGCCTCCAACGATAGAGAGCAGTTTCAGCCCCCAATGAAGGGCTGTTCTGGAAGAAGCAGGGGTTGTTTCAACTTTTGACCAGGGCTATTTCAGAAAATCGTGAGCATGTGCACGTATATCCCTAGCCCCAAGAATATCGAGCCTAATGTTTCGGTTTTTCCGACCCACTCGGAAACAAAACAGAAAACGAAGCGGGAAGTCCGCCATTACTAAGGGACCAACTGAGGATCCTATGAGGTTTTTTGTTGGATTATGTGCTCTTACCATCGACAAAATAAAATAATATTACTATAAAGAGGGCCAGAAAACATTTTTCAAATTACTGAGTAAAACGATTCATCGCCTACCTACAGATTTATTGCGACTTTGGTCCCTTGTGAGAGAAGCCTAATATGAGACGTCAAATTAGGTTCAAGATTTTATGCATTTAATGTTAACAAAGAAACTATATTGGCCAGACACTAAACCTATTTTGCGAGCATCACAGTTTGATTTGCTTGCAAACTCGGAGCTTCTAATGATCTCTCGTCAATTTACAATACGCCAGCTTCAAAATCAGCTCATATAGAAAGCTTAATCCAGTCCTATTTTTGAGATCAGTGGTTAAGCCCCTGGGTGGGGGGCAATCTTCACGGGCCAGGGGGATTGATAACTGTATAGTCGCCATCTTGAAAAATGAAAGGACTGGGAACCTATCACGTCGAGCTCAATTCTCTTTCTCAAGTTTTGACTTTTTTTGGCAGTGCATATTTTATGTTTCAATTTAGACTTTAGATATTTTACCATTACGGTGGTCTTGCACCCAAAAATCTCGATTTGGTCCATTTTTTGAATTACCCATAAATTAAATTGTTAATCATGCTAGTATAGATAATTGACAATTTTTCGATTTGAGGGATAGAAATATTGAAAATTCAACAAATTCCAAGGCTGGTCTGCATTTGTCGCCTTAGCAATGCTGTTAGCAACGGATAGTTTGATGCAAAAACTGCTTTGTTTTTCCATGTTGCGCACATTTTCTCCCCGCACCACCTCCCCTGAATGAATTTTTATTGTATTTTAAAACATTAAGAGTGATTTGATTGTTGTGTGGGTAGTCACTTCACCTGTTTTTGTTGTTGAATTAATTACAGAACGAAAATGGCTGCATCCCGAAGTATTTGTTTTGTGGCTTTGGTAACATTGGTTCTCATATTTTCTTTGCCTCGCGAGTCCCATGGTGCTTTCATTCGTAGTTGTTTTGACCAATGGAGTAGGTGCTCCAGATGGAGCATCTGGGCAAGTGGGTGGATTTGGAAAAACCTGTTCTTCAAGATGCAATGAATTGGGTTACAATAATGGCAAGTGTGTGAAGGTGTCAGCTGTCTGTCCTCTATCGCGTTGTGCCTACCGGTGCAGTTGCTATTCTTATACAGTTCCACAAGATCAATGTTAACCGTGATGCAGCAAAATATGAATTTTCTTTGCAGCACATCCGGCATCCTGAAATAAAAGGATTTTGTAGAGTACAGAGAAACTGTAAGATGACTAGTTGATTGATTAATTGTTATAAGCATAAAAAACGTTAAAATTTTTTTGTAGTTTTTCTAATCAATGATGTAGCCGGGAGTGTCTTTCAATAAAAAGTCCTGAAATGATAATAATAAGTCTTTATTCAATTGATAATCAAATCGTATCAAGAGTTACAAGATAAAAGTAGAAACAAAATACAATGGTAACCGGCTACATGTACTTTGTGTTCTTAGTCTTAATGGCGATTTCTTAACTTTAGGCATCAGATCATACAAGGGATGGACTTAGTAATTATATTAAAAATAGAGTAATCAGATATCTCTAAAAGATTATATATGTCTATGGATTTTCGATGTGTATCCGCGCTTAAAACAACGATGGAGAAATTGCTGTACTATGGTTAATTCAGGTGGCGAGGCTGCATAAACGGAAAGTCCATACGTGATCTTAGGTAAAACAATATTATTAAAAATATGATCTATCTCAGTTTGATTATATCCCTCATTCCTTAAACTTCTAATTACAAAAAGGTACTTATTCGCTTCAACAAGTTTAAGTTTGATATGTTCCAAAAATCTACAATTGCTTTGAAAAGTAATAGTTAAATTTTTAAAGATTCTACTTCACATATGTTTATAAATAGGATCTAAACTTTCTACGTAACATTTTTTCCTAAGAATAACTAATAAGCTCTTTACATTTTGTAAGGATACAAGGACCAGTCCATATATTGCTTAGTTATGTTTGAAGAATCATCCGCTGGCATTGGCTGAAATTACCCGTCCCCTTGCTTCAGTCATCCTCTTACCCTAATTACCAACCCTATCCAAAAGCCGCTTATGTATTAGAGTTACAGCAGAACCCGTGTCTAAAAGCATGTCTACCTTGACATTTTCTACCCACCCGGCTACGTAAAGACTTGCGCCTTCGTTGACGCCATACGACCCTAAAATTTTGGGTACCAACACTTCTGCCCTCCCTTCCCGGCCCTCATTGGAACTTGTTTCAGGGGTCTTGGATGAAACGGTGCCTGGCGC
Source organism: Chrysogorgia sp. JL179-B06 (assembly GCA_035772405.1). NCBI lineage: Eukaryota > Metazoa > Cnidaria > Anthozoa > Scleralcyonacea > Chrysogorgiidae > Chrysogorgia > Chrysogorgia sp. JL179-B06. The sequence goes on along the minus strand of JAYKKM010000193.1, from coordinate 710,630 downwards.
GCGACCCGCAGCGCCAGCCCGTTCTAGTTTCCCGGACGCTGGCTTGGCACGTCCTTTGAGGGGCATTGACCTCTAAAATGACCCTCCTGACCGCATTTCCAGCAAGTCAAAGGCTTCCCCCTAAACCTAGAACCTTGCCTATGGTAATCACTATCCCTGGGTGTAGCGCGTTCGCTTAACAAGTTTCACAGCCTTCTCAAGCGCTGCCGTTTGCTTGGTGAGCATCTCCGCAATGCGCGATTCCTCGGACAAAGGTTTCTCAACCGCTTGAACTCGAGACGATTTACCATGGTTTCGGCCAAGTTCTGCCTCGTAAATTGCCTCGAGCTGGATCGCTCGACTTAAACATTCATCAAGCGTCTTTGGATTTCTCTTATGCGAATGCGAAGGTCAGAGCTATCCAAAGATGCGATGAAGCGATCCATCTCCAAACGATCGAGAATATCCGACGGCGCACCAGGAAATGCTTTCCTAGCCATTCTTCCCAACCCAGACGCAAGCTCCCCTAATTTTTCGCCCGAAACGCGTCGCCTAGCTTGAAATTCGGCTTTATACAATTCCACGCGCTCCGTGGGTGCGAATTTATTGCCGAGAGCTTCCGCGAGACCGTCGAACGATCCGTCCTGTATTGCGTCCGATAAAGACAAGCGGAGCCGAACCGCTAAGAAATCACGCTTTTCTTCGGCACTCCATTTGTTCAGTTTTGCGCAATTTTTAAAGTACTTAAACCTCTTTATCACCGGCTGCGAAAGCTTCCGGCATAACAAGCACCCCGTGGTGCGATTGCTCTGATGTCATGCTTTAACTAGGTATTTACTACAGTAATTAATCACAATAAAAATATAGAAATACTACAACAAGAACACAGAAAAGAACAACGCTAACAAAAAGAAATTACACCACCCGAACCAAACCCGTTTTGGCCTCACAGTATCAAGAACCCCAGCCCAAAATTTATAACCAAGCACTCACGCACAGTTCGTAGTCTTGGTATTTTTCCAGGCTCCCTTTTTTTTTTACTGTAACTGGCTTTTTGTATCCCACCGCTGCCACCAATGTAACGTTGGACCATGAAACTATTGATTCGGTGCAATATCCAACATAAGTCCAGTTGATCAAGTCTTCAGGCTTGCACCATCGTCGTAAGTTAGATCAAACAGACACCACAAATGGTATAACTTGGATATATTATAAAGCTTCTATCTTCTACTGAATAGTGAATAATGTACATGGGTTTATATAGTGTTTGTACGTCCTATACGTGACGTAATATGACGCGTTATATGTTAATAGCCTTCGTGTAAATTAATGCATTAAAGCTATGTCACGACGTTGATTGGCTGTTATAAAAGGCGCAAAAACACTGCGGGAAGTGTATACATTGAAGCAAGGCTTGGTTTTAATCAACTAAAGATAGGTTGGATTTCAATTCGTTTTATACTCTTTCTGCTTCATGTCTGCGTCTAACGAGTGTAAGATTTGGTTTGTCTGTCGTGGTATTCTTGCCGTTAGCCTGCTGATTGAGTTCTTGTCAGGTTTGCAAATGCAAGAACACATGTTCGAGAAAAGATGGCGAAAAGAAGAAGGGTTGTCTCTGCCGAACGGCCGGTGTTTACTGTTCGGAGATATGTACGTGTGGAAATAAAACGAAGAAGTGTGTAAACAAGGTTTGTTTTATACTATATACGGTATATGGTTATATTTTACCACTACAATAACTCCCATTGCCTTCGTTATGACTGGTCATTGGCAATTCGCCTAACTTTGCGAATTTATGTATATATTGTAAATACTTCTACTTGGCTGGACTTGTCACGTTTCAAAACATGAAGTGGATCTGATCATCTAAGTGTTTTATATTTTTAATAATCAAGTGAAGGTATGGATTGCAGATATTATTTACCCAATTTATAATCATTGCCACATTTTATTATTTAAAAAGCACACATATCTAACTGGTCAACTCATGGTTTTGTTTTTATTTAATTTATGACCATACACTTTATATTATTAGAAACTCAATGCTGGTTCTTACAATACAAAACAGTTTATTTTTGCTCGAAAAATGAGACTTATTAGGCCTCTAGTAATTGGCTAGTATAAATATAATATATCATTCACATACTTGACCTTGACTTAAAAGCACACATACATATAATATACAAACACACATAATATATATACACACATAAAGTACATACACACGTGGTACATAACTCTATTTACCTTCTCCAATTTATAATAAGAATATATTTGAGAAGAAAAATACATGGTTATTTACCTTGTGTTGCTTTGCTTACTACATGTAACAAAAAATTCTCAGGCAAGTTCATTTGCCCTGATATAATTTGGCCATTTTAAATTGTTGCAGTGGTATCACATTTTTTACTGACAGAAGATAGGAGTACATGTTCTTAGTCTATTATTTCTATGACTATTTCCATGTCTGCCACAAGCAGTTGTGGTGTTGTAGCAGGTAGATGTTAGTTAAGTATATATTAGCCTAAAGACATACAATATTTGTTTACACTATATAGATACTATATTATGGATGTGCAGAAATATGAAGTATGTTTCTAGTATTGACCAGTGTATCTCACAAGTGATACATTCTGATAAACACAAGAACTAAATTTCATATTTCCAAGCATCAATTGCTTAGAAGAAATTACATTAAATTATAGTGATGAGACAGTGATAATTGTCACATGTGTTATTACCGAAAAGAATCACACTGTCACTGTGATATCACTTTTATTAATGGTAAAAAGATCAATAAAACACTCTACTCTGTGTAATAAATTTTTTATTACATGAAAAATACATATTTTCGTTTAACGCATACATCTTATCTGCTCGGCTTTGTTTCTGTATCAGCATTTACCTGGCTAATATAATACTCAATTGAACAACATATCTTTTATCAACTTAATAGGGATTTCTCAACACCTTGGATACAGACATGATTATTGTCAATTAGAACTCTGTTGTCTCCAAAGAGGGGTTGGCAGTATGGACTATGTTTATAGTATGATGATAAGGATGTACATGTACAACAGGGTCTACCAGAGGGTCTCAATCAAGCAGTCATGATAGAGAGGAACCTGTACAGGAATGATGCAAAAGTGGTTGCTGCTATATCATAGTCAATAGAGAACAAATGTTGTAAGCACAAGAAATGTGTTACAAAAATGATGATTGCCCTTCGGATTCGAGGCTTGATCATGATCATGTTGTCTTGCGTTTCATGGTCTTGTTGGCGGTGCTGTAATGTTTATACAAATACCATGTAATAAGTAATAAGAACATAAATAAACTTTAATCGAATAAATTATAAAAATACGGATTGTTATTTACTTACTGCGTCCGTCGCCTTGGTTCGATCAACGATTAGCAAGTGTTTGGAAAAAGCTGTGTCGCTCTTGTTGTATTCACACAACTCTTTCATTTCCTCCAAAGTTTGGTGCACCTTCTTTTCTATAACAAGTTTTCGCTTGGCCTGACCTTTTGCAAACGAATCTGGCGACAAGTACTAAAGGTCTACCGCTTCCAGCTCGCTTACCACCATGCTTACTTGCTCTTGGATCCATTGTTGTGCCGAATTTGAGCATCAAATACAAGCAATTCCACCACAAAATGTTTTCAAACATAATAATACACGCTTGTAAAAGAATAAACAGCAACAATCGAGGATGTGAACGATTCAAGACGATTTCGAAATTCGAGCCTTTTGTTTACAACTTGATTAATTGTGGGGCGTGTTCGTTCTAGCAATGTTGAGTGTTCCATTTGTCATAATTGCTGCCGACCGTAGGGAGGCAGCACACTATTCTTGACGCTTGCTTGGGTTCTATGCAATTCGTGCCCGTCCCTTTGGTCGAGCTATGAATAGTGGATATCTATGACGTTTTATGACGTAGAATCATCCAACAAAATTACATACTCCAGAGGGTTTACTGAAGCAATCCGAATCATCCGAATGAACTTGCGAACGTCACAACAGCCATCACCATGGCATTCCATTGAATGTTGTTTTGCCTACGCTGCTACCTCAGTTTCAACGAGGAAAGATTCTCTTGTCAAGGAAAGATAGTAGTGCGAACTTCAATTTTCATTGTGTTTTGGTCGAGGTTTATCAGGATATTTCTCCGGAGCCCACGGCTGTTATCTTTTATTTTTAGGTGCATCACGTATATTAAATCAAATCAACCCATTGTGCTTGTCAAAAACGAAACGAGCCATTGTGCTTGTCAAAAACGAAAGGAGTAATTGTGCTCGTTAAAACCAAACCAAGCGAAGTCATTGTGCTCGCTAAAAACAATACAAACGAAGCGTCGAGCCACTAGCTTTCGCTATTTGCATCTGTTGACAGAAAGTAAAAGGGTCAAATTACGGAAAGTTCATCATATATAATTGCTTCGTTCTATTTTAAAACCCCATTTAATTTGATAACTATCAACAAGTACACACAATATAAACCTTCGAGATTATATTTAAAGTTTCTATGTCACAACAATTTTTATTGCATGTTTGGATAGATGAGAGCAAATTATACTTTAAGTTCTTTTCTAGTTTTTCGATTTGCTCTTTTAGTTCCCGAGATACAGGTCTCTAAACATGCCAAAAACGGCTTTTTGCGAAAAATTTACGCGCCCGTATATAGGAAATGCGTGAAAAGGGACTGGCGCGACAGTGTGTGACGTATCATAACGACGTCGACTGCGTGTTTTTGCTTGTTGTTATTATGCTTTCTATTGCAAAGTGAAGCAAAATGCCCGATAACAGATATTGAGCATGCAGAAGAATGCACAGTTCGTTGTCACTGGTGTCCATATCAGAAACAAATTCTGATTTACTTAGCGTGCAGTCTCTACATCGGAAACGATGACGAAACATTCATCGGAAACGAAACATGCTACTGTATAATGTCAACAGTCAACTGTTTTGTTAGTACAACTGTTTTAGCTTTATGTTCAACTGCATTTTTATTGAACTGTTCAAGTTATACTTATACATCTGTTTAATAGTATACATGTTCATGAACTACCATATTGCGATTGAATAGATGTTGAGAACAGTTAACAAGGGGGTCAGACAACAACAGGGAGGGGGCATCCACAAATGTGCCAGGGGCCCCTGCACATGCTTCATCCGCCCATGGATGTGCATAATGAATAGCTTACCCCAGATAGATGTCTAGCTGAGGGTAAGCAGAATTTTCAAACGGGGATCGTTTTACAGTCTCATGAAATTATTTTGAGGTGGGGGAGGGGAGCAACAGCCAAAGGATTTCTTCCCGGCATGTTGAAAGTCTGAAAACGCTTTTAACTTGAATTAATTTAATTTTACAAAAACCCAAGGTTTTTACAGGAATGTAAAAAATCCCTTCCATGCACCTCAGAGTACCTTTGGTCCAGCAAGCTCAGTGTGTGAGCTTCATATATATGTAGAGCTCACTGCTCTGGTCTTACCTACACCATAACCGCATGGGTTCGAGGCTGTACTATCTCCGCTGCAACTTTGACTTTAATAAGCCCACCACTTATTTTTGCAATTTTGCACAATATCATGACTGACTTGGATTTCAAGGCAGCACTTCCCTTGCGATAGTAACTTCTAGTCTTATCTGATTATACTGCATCCGTCTAAGCACTGTTCCAACGCTACGTCATTGCTGATAGCTGCTACAAGCGCGTGCTAGCGCATATTATGTTAAATATGCTTGCCACGTGCTTGACGATCGTCGATGTATCGTCCAACATTCTATTGGTTAACTACAAGGCAGGAAGAACATACCATATATATATATATATATATATATATATATATTATATATATATATATATATATATATATATATATATATATATATATATATATATATATATATATATATATATATATATATATATATATATAATATATATAGATATAGATATAAACGTTCGGTGAGAAATGATTCTCGGATTACATTTCCAACACGACGGGATACATCACGCGAACACTACAGGATTATTTTATATAAATACCATACAGAGCTGTGAATCATTTCAGTCTATTGGATCAGTGATTGGATGTGAATCAATCTAGAGAAAGAATCAGCGAAGTCGACGTCTTTAAACCAGTCTTGGAACTGTAAGTTTTGTTCATAAGTTAAGTATCTTTAACACTCTTAAATTTGTCCTGGTTGGTGGTTGCATGAGATATGTGCTGCCAGGAAAAGTATAATGGATGGGTTCGGAACTTCGTATCACAGTTCATCATAACTCTAATTATCCATGGTTTGCTTCTAAGATAAAATTGAAGCTAGTTCAGTTAGAAGATTCTTAACTTTCAAAGCACCTGAAATTAGCGAGTCAACGAAAAAGTTAACCAACTTAAACTTAACGGATTATCATTTTGATGTCTCAATGTAGCACGTCGTCTCGAGAACTGGTTAAAATATTCTCAGTGGACTTCGTGTGTAGAGCGGCGACATTCAGGCGCGTGTTTGACGTGGAGCGTGTGTGTTCGAAACCAGTCGGCAGATTTTCAGTCACAGTCGGCAGATTTTCAGAAACTTTTCCATTTAACTTCGAAATTCGAAATCATTTCGTGTAATTAAAAGAAGAATTTGGTTACAAACACAGCAGTAACCCATGACCGCATTTAACACAATGCTGCTATTTCCATAATTTCCGCAGTTTGTATGATAAATGGCGCAAACACCGAACTACTTTTGAAGTAATTTTCCCCAATGAAGCCAAGAGCTGTTCTGGAAGAAGCAGGCGCTGTTTAAACTTTTGACCAGGGCTATTTCAGAAAATCGTGGGACCATTTTGGAAAATCAATGGGTCCATTTGGCTCCTATTCGGAGGCATTGTGACTCCAAAAAAGTGTCGATTCAGCTTGCGGAGCGGAGCTATTTTGCCTCCAACGATAGAGAGCAGTTTCAGCCCCCAATGAAGGGCTGTTCTGGAAGAAGCAGGGGTTGTTTCAACTTTTGACCAGGGCTATTTCAGAAAATCGTGAGCATGTGCACGTATATCCCTAGCCCCAAGAATATCGAGCCTAATGTTTCGGTTTTTCCGACCCACTCGGAAACAAAACAGAAAACGAAGCGGGAAGTCCGCCATTACTAAGGGACCAACTGAGGATCCTATGAGGTTTTTTGTTGGATTATGTGCTCTTACCATCGACAAAATAAAATAATATTACTATAAAGAGGGCCAGAAAACATTTTTCAAATTACTGAGTAAAACGATTCATCGCCTACCTACAGATTTATTGCGACTTTGGTCCCTTGTGAGAGAAGCCTAATATGAGACGTCAAATTAGGTTCAAGATTTTATGCATTTAATGTTAACAAAGAAACTATATTGGCCAGACACTAAACCTATTTTGCGAGCATCACAGTTTGATTTGCTTGCAAACTCGGAGCTTCTAATGATCTCTCGTCAATTTACAATACGCCAGCTTCAAAATCAGCTCATATAGAAAGCTTAATCCAGTCCTATTTTTGAGATCAGTGGTTAAGCCCCTGGGTGGGGGGCAATCTTCACGGGCCAGGGGGATTGATAACTGTATAGTCGCCATCTTGAAAAATGAAAGGACTGGGAACCTATCACGTCGAGCTCAATTCTCTTTCTCAAGTTTTGACTTTTTTTGGCAGTGCATATTTTATGTTTCAATTTAGACTTTAGATATTTTACCATTACGGTGGTCTTGCACCCAAAAATCTCGATTTGGTCCATTTTTTGAATTACCCATAAATTAAATTGTTAATCATGCTAGTATAGATAATTGACAATTTTTCGATTTGAGGGATAGAAATATTGAAAATTCAACAAATTCCAAGGCTGGTCTGCATTTGTCGCCTTAGCAATGCTGTTAGCAACGGATAGTTTGATGCAAAAACTGCTTTGTTTTTCCATGTTGCGCACATTTTCTCCCCGCACCACCTCCCCTGAATGAATTTTTATTGTATTTTAAAACATTAAGAGTGATTTGATTGTTGTGTGGGTAGTCACTTCACCTGTTTTTGTTGTTGAATTAATTACAGAACGAAAATGGCTGCATCCCGAAGTATTTGTTTTGTGGCTTTGGTAACATTGGTTCTCATATTTTCTTTGCCTCGCGAGTCCCATGGTGCTTTCATTCGTAGTTGTTTTGACCAATGGAGTAGGTGCTCCAGATGGAGCATCTGGGCAAGTGGGTGGATTTGGAAAACCTGTTCTTCAAGATGCAATGAATTGGGTTACAATAATGGCAAGTGTGTGAAGGTGTCAGCTGTCTGTCCTCTATCGCGTTGTGCCTACCGGTGCAGTTGCTATTCTTATACAGTTCCACAAGATCAATGTTAACCGTGATGCAGCAAAATATGAATTTTCTTTGCAGCACATCCGGCATCCTGAAATAAAAGGATTTTGTAGAGTACAGAGAAACTGTAAGATGACTAGTTGATTGATTAATTGTTATAAGCATAAAAAACGTTAAAATTTTTTTGTAGTTTTTCTAATCAATGATGTAGCCGGGAGTGTCTTTCAATAAAAAGTCCTGAAATGATAATAATAAGTCTTTATTCAATTGATAATCAAATCGTATCAAGAGTTACAAGATAAAAGTAGAAACAAAATACAATGGTAACCGGCTACATGTACTTTGTGTTCTTAGTCTTAATGGCGATTTCTTAACTTTAGGCATCAGATCATACAAGGGATGGACTTAGTAATTATATTAAAAATAGAGTAATCAGATATCTCTAAAAGATTATATATGTCTATGGATTTCGATGTGTATCCGCGCTTAAAACAACGATGGAGAAATTGCTGTACTATGGTTAATTCAGGTGGCGAGGCTGCATAAACGGAAAGTCCATACGTGATCTTAGGTAAAACAATATTATTAAAAATATGATCTATCTCAGTTTGATTATATCCCTCATTCCTTAAACTTCTAATTACAAAAAGGTACTTATTCGCTTCAACAAGTTTAAGTTTGATATGTTCCAAAAATCTACAATTGCTTTGAAAAGTAATAGTTAAATTTTTAAAGATTCTACTTCACATATGTTTATAAATAGGATCTAAACTTTCTACGTAACATTTTTTCCTAAGAATAACTAATAAGCTCTTTACATTTTGTAAGGATACAAGGACCAGTCCATATATTGCTTAGTTATGTTTGAAGAATCATCCGCTGGCATTGGCTGAAATTACCCGTCCCCTTGCTTCAGTCATCCTCTTACCCTAATTACCAACCCTATCCAAAAGCCGCTTATGTATTAGAGTTACAGCAGAACCCGTGTCTAAAAGCATGTCTACCTTGACATTTTCTACCCACCCGGCTACGTAAAGACTTGCGCCTTCGTTGACGCCATACGACCCTAAAATTTTGGGTACCAACACTTCTGCCCTCCCTTCCCGGCCCTCATTGGAACTTGTTTCAGGGGTCTTGGATGAAACGGTGCCTGGCGCGCGACCCGCAGCGCCAGCCCGTTCTAGTTTCCCGGACGCTGGCTTGGCACGTCCTTTGAGGGGCATTGACCTCTAAAATGACCCTCCTGACCGCATTTCCAGCAAGTCAAAGGCTTCCCCCTAAACCTAGAACCTTGCCTATGGTAATCACTATCCCTGGGTGTAGCGCGTTCGCTTAACAAGTTCACAGCCTTCTCAAGCGCTGCCGTTTGCTTGGTGAGCATCTCCGCAATGCGCGATTCCTCGGACAAAGGTTTCTCAACCGCTTGAACTCGAGACGATTTACCATGGTTTCGGCCAAGTTCTGCCTCGTAAATTGCCTCGAGCTGGATCGCTCGACTTAAACATTCATCAAGCGTCTTTGGATTTCTCTTATGCGAATGCGAAGGTCAGAGCTATCCAAAGATGCGATGAAGCGATCCATCTCCAAACGATCGAGAATATCCGACGGCGCACCAGGAAATGCTTTCCTAGCCATTCTTCCCAACCCAGACGCAAGCTCCCCTAATTTTTCGCCCGAAACGCGTCGCCTAGCTTGAAATTCGGCTTTATACAATTCCACGCGCTCCGTGGGTGCGAATTTATTGCCGAGAGCTTCCGCGAGACCGTCGAACGATCCGTCCTGTATTGCGTCCGATAAAGACAAGCGGAGCCGAACCGCTAAGAAATCACGCTTTTCTTCGGCACTCCATTTGTTCAGTTTTGCGCAATTTTTAAAGTACTTAAACCTCTTTATCACCGGCTGCGAAAGCTTCCGGCATAACAAGCACCCCGTGGTGCGATTGCTCTGATGTCATGCTTTAACTAGGTATTTACTACAGTAATTAATCACAATAAAAATATAGAAATACTACAACAAGAACACAGAAAAGAACAACGCTAACAAAAAGAAATTACACCACCCGAACCAAACCCGTTTTGGCCTCACAGTATCAAGAACCCCAGCCCAAAATTTATAACCAAGCACTCACGCACAGTTCGTAGTCTTGGTATTTTTCCAGGCTCCCTTTTTTTTTTACTGTAACTGGCTTTTTGTATCCCACCGCTGCCACCAATGTAACGTTGGACCATGAAAACTATTGATTCGGTGCAATATCCAACATAAGTCCAGTTGATCAAGTCTTCAGGCTTGCACCATCGTCGTAAGTTAGATCAAACAGACACCACAAATGGTATAACTTGGATATATTATAAAGCTTCTATCTTCTACTGAATAGTGAATAATGTACATGGGTTTATATAGTGTTTGTACGTCCTATACGTGACGTAATATGACGCGTTATATGTTAATAGCCTTCGTGTAAATTAATGCATTAAAGCTATGTCACGACGTTGATTGGCTGTTATAAAAGGCGCAAAAACACTGCGGGAAGTGTATACATTGAAGCAAGGCTTGGTTTTAATCAACTAAAGATAGGTTGGATTTCAATTCGTTTTATACTCTTTCTGCTTCATGTCTGCGTCTAACGAGTGTAAGATTTGGTTTGTCTGTCGTGGTATTCTTGCCGTTAGCCTGCTGATTGAGTTCTTGTCAGGTTTGCAAATGCAAGAACACATGTTCGAGAAAAGATGGCGAAAAGAAGAAGGGTTGTCTCTGCCGAACGGCCGGTGTTTACTGTTCGGAGATATGTACGTGTGGAAATAAAACGAAGAAGTGTGTAAACAAGGTTTGTTTTATACTATATACGGTATATGGTTATATTTTACCACTACAATAACTCCCATTGCCTTCGTTATGACTGGTCATTGGCAATTCGCCTAACTTTGCGAATTTATGTATATATTGTAAATACTTCTACTTGGCTGGACTTGTCACGTTTCAAAACATGAAGTGGATCTGATCATCTAAGTGTTTTATATTTTTAATAATCAAGTGAAGGTATGGATTGCAGATATTATTTACCCAATTTATAATCATTGCCACATTTTATTATTTAAAAAGCACACATATCTAACTGGTCAACTCATGGTTTTGTTTTTATTTAATTTATGACCATACACTTTATATTATTAGAAACTCAATGCTGGTTCTTACAATACAAAACAGTTTATTTTTGCTCGAAAAATGAGACTTATTAGGCCTCTAGTAATTGGCTAGTATAAATATAATATATCATTCACATACTTGACCTTGACTTAAAAGCACACATACATATAATATACAAACACACATAATATATATACACACATAAAGTACATACACACGTGGTACACTCTATTTACCTTCTCCAATTTATAATAAGAATATATTTGAGAAGAAAAATACATGGTTATTTACCTTGTGTTGCTTTGCTTACTACATGTAACAAAAAATTCTCAGGCAAGTTCATTTGCCCTGATATAATTTGGCCATTTTAAATTGTTGCAGTGGTATCACATTTTTTACTGACAGAAGATAGGAGTACATGTTCTTAGTCTATTATTTCTATGACTATTTCCATGTCTGCCACAAGCAGTTGTGGTGTTGTAGCAGGTAGATGTTAGTTAAGTATATATTAGCCTAAAGACATACAATATTTGTTTACACTATATAGATACTATATTATGGATGTGCAGAAATATGAAGTATGTTTCTAGTATTGACCAGTGTATCTCACAAGTGATACATTCTGATAAACACAAGAACTAAATTTCATATTTCCAAGCATCAATTGCTTAGAAGAAATTACATTAAATTATAGTGATGAGACAGTGATAATTGTCACATGTGTTATTACCGAAAAGAATCACACTGTCACTGTGATATCACTTTTATTAATGGTAAAAAGATCAATAAAACACTCTACTCTGTGTAATAAATTTTTTATTACATGAAAAATACATATTTTCGTTTAAACGCATACATCTTATCTGCTCGGCTTTGTTTCTGTATCAGCATTTACCTGGCTAATATAATACTCAATTGAACAACATATCTTTTATCAACTTAATAGGGATTTCTCAACACCTTGGATACAGACATGATTATTGTCAATTAGAACTCTGTTGTCTCCAAAGAGGGGTTGGCAGTATGGACTATGTTTATAGTATGATGATAAGGATGTACATGTACAACAGGGTCTACCAGAGGGTCTCAATCAAGCAGTCATGATAGAGAGGAACCTGTACAGGAATGATGCAAAAGTGGTTGCTGCTATATCATAGTCAATAGAGAACAAATGTTGTAAGCACAAGAAATGTGTTACAAAAATGATGATTGCCCTTCGGATTCGAGGCTTGATCATGATCATGTTGTCTTGCGTTTCATGGTCTTGTTGGCGGTGCTGTAATGTTTATACAAATACCATGTAATAAGTAATAAGAACATAAATAAACTTTAATCGAATAAATTATAAAAATACGGATTGTTATTTACTTACTGCGTCCGTCGCCTTGGTTCGATCAACGATTAGCAAGTGTTTGGAAAAAGCTGTGTCGCTCTTGTTGTATTCACACAACTCTTTCATTTCCTCCAAAGTTTGGTGCACCTTCTTTTCTATAACAAGTTTTTCGCTTGGCCTGACCTTTTGCAAACGAATCTGGCGACAAGTACTAAAGGTCTACCGCTTCCAGCTCGCTTACCACCATGCTTACTTGCTCTTGGATCCATTGTTGTGCCGAATTTGAGCATCAAATACAAGCAATTCCACCACAAAATGTTTTCAAACATAATAATACACGCTTGTAAAAGAATAAACAGCAACAATCGAGGATGTGAACGATTCAAGACGATTTCGAAATTCGAGCCTTTTGTTTACAACTTGATTAATTGTGGGGCGTGTTCGTTCTAGCAATGTTGAGTGTTCCATTTGTCATAATTGCTGCCGACCGTAGGGAGGCAGCACACTATTCTTGACGCTTGCTTGGGTTCTATGCAATTCGTGCCCGTCCCTTTGGTCGAGCTATGAATAGTGGATATCTATGACGTTTTATGACGTAGAATCATCCAACAAAATTACATACTCCAGAGGGTTTACTGAAGCAATCCGAATCATCCGAATGAACTTGCGAACGTCACAACAGCCATCACCATGGCATTCCATTGAATGTTGTTTTGCCTACGCTGCTACCTCAGTTTCAACGAGGAAAGATTCTCTTGTCAAGGAAAGATAGTAGTGCGAACTTCAATTTTCATTGTGTTTTGGTCGAGGTTTATCAGGATATTTCTCCGGAGCCCACGGCTGTTATCTTTTATTTTTAGGTGCATCACGTATATTAAATCAAATCAACCCATTGTGCTTGTCAAAAACGAAACGAGCCATTGTGCTTGTCAAAAACGAAAGGAGTAATTGTGCTCGTTAAAACCAAACCAAGCGAAGTCATTGTGCTCGCTAAAAACAATACAAACGAAGCGTCGAGCCACTAGCTTTCGCTATTTGCATCTGTTGACAGAAAGTAAAAGGGTCAAATTACGGAAAGTTCATCATATATAATTGCTTCGTTCTATTTTAAAACCCCATTTAATTTGATAACTATCAACAAGTACACACAATATAAACCTTCGAGATTATATTTAAAGTTTCTATGTCACAACAATTTTTATTGCATGTTTGGATAGATGAGAGCAAATTATACTTTAAGTTCTTTTCTAGTTTTCGATTTGCTCTTTTAGTTCCCGAGATACAGGTCTCTAAACATGCCAAAAACGGCTTTTTGCGAAAAATTTACGCGCCCGTATATAGGAAATGCGTGAAAAGGGACTGGCGCGACAGTGTGTGACGTATCATAACGACGTCGACTGCGTGTTTTTGCTTGTTGTTATTATGCTTTCTATTGCAAAGTGAAGCAAAATGCCCGATAACAGATATTGAGCATGCAGAAGAATGCACAGTTCGTTGTCACTGGTGTCCATATCAGAAACAAATTCTGATTTACTTAGCGTGCAGTCTCTACATCGGAAACGATGACGAAACATTCATCGGAAACGAAACAGGCTACTGTATAATGTCAACAGTCAAACTGTTTTGTTAGTACAACTGTTTTAGCTTTATGTTCAACTGCATTTTTATTGAACTGTTCAAGTTATACTTATACATCTGTTTAATAGTATACATGTTCATGAACTACCATATTGCGATTGAATAGATGTTGAGAACAGTTAACAAGGGGGTCAGACAACAACAGGGAGGGGGCATCCACAAATGTGCCAGGGGCCCCTGCACATGCTTCATCCGCCCATGGATGTGCATAATGAATAGCTTACCCCAGATAGATGTCTAGCTGAGGGTAAGCAGAATTTTCAAACGGGGATCGTTTTTACAGTCTCATGAAATTATTTTGAGGTGGGGGAGGGGAGCAACAGCCAAAGGATTTCTTCCCGGCATGTTGAAAGTCTGAAAACGCTTTTAACTTGAATTAATTTAATTTTACAAAAACCCAAGGTTTTTACAGGAATGTAAAAAATCCCTTCCATGCACCTCAGAGTACCTTTGGTCCAGCAAGCTCAGTGTGTGAGCTTCATATATATGTAGAGCTCACTGCTCTGGTCTTACCTACACCATAACCGCATGGGTTCGAGGCTGTACTATCTCCGCTGCAACTTTGACTTTAATAAGCCCACCACTTATTTTTGCAATTTTGCACAATATCATGACTGACTTGGATTTCAAGGCAGCACTTCCCTTGCGATAGTAACTTCTAGTCTTATCTGATTATACTGCATCCGTCTAAGCACTGTTCCAACGCTACGTCATTGCTGATAGCTGCTACAAGCGCGTGCTAGCGCATATTATGTTAAATATGCTTGCCACGTGCTTGACGATCGTCGATGTATCGTCCAACATTCTATTGGTTAACTACAAGGCAGGAAGAACATACCATATATATATATATATATATATATATATATATATATATATTAACATTTTCGTTCACCTTACTTACCCGTTTGGTTGGTTAGGTGTAAGCTGTTGGCCGAGGGGGCCTTGGACTGGAGCGAGTAGTGGTACTTGGATTCAGGTTAAGATCCAACCAGGTGGTATCTTGAACTGACCACCCCCTCGGGACAGGTTACACCTTCACACCAATAAATTGGTGGAAATTTGACTTACTGTTCTTTGTAGATTTGATTACAGGGAGGGATGGTGGGTTTGCGATTTCGTGGAGCTCTTGATAATGCGTGACACCGCTATTCAAGCAAGTGCGCTAATGAAGTGCGCAACAGTTCGTGCCAGTCTCCAGGCCTGCTCCCCTCACCACGTGCTTGCCTCGATCGTATGCGGCGCGCGGTTACCTAGCTGTTAACCTTGGTTATTGCATAACCTCACTATATATATATATATATATATATATATATATATATATATATATATATATATATATATATATATATATATATATATATATATATATATATATATATATATATATATATATATATATATATATATATATATATATATATATATATATATATATATATATATATATAATATATATAGATATAGATATAGATATAAACGTTCGGTGAGAAATGATTCTCGGATTACATTTCCAACACGACGGGATACATCACGCGAACACTACAGGATTATTTTATATAAATACCATACAGAGCTGTGAATCATTTCAGTCTATTGGATCAGTGATTGGATGTGAATCAATCTAGAGAAAGAATCAGCGAAGTCGACGTCTTTAAACCAGTCTTGGAACTGTAAGTTTTGTTCATAAGTTAAGTATCTTTAACACTCTTAAATTTGTCCTGGTTGGTGGTTGCATGAGATATGTGCTGCCAGGAAAAGTATAATGGATGGGTTCGGAACTTCGTATCACAGTTCATCATAACTCTAATTATCCATGGTTTGCTTCTAAGATAAAATTGAAGCTAGTTCAGTTAGAAGATTCTTAACTTTCAAAGCACCTGAAATTAGCGAGTCAACGAAAAAGTTAACCAACTTAACGGATTATCATTTTGATGTCTCAATGTAGCACGTCGTCTCGAGAACTGGTTAAAATATTCTCAGTGGACTTCGTGTGTAGAGCGGCGACATTCAGGCGCGTGTTTGACGTGGAGCGTGTGTGTTCGAAACCAGTCGGCAGATTTTCAGTCACAGTCGGCAGATTTTCAGAAACTTTTCCATTTAACTTCGAAATTCGAAATCATTTCGTGTAATTAAAAGAAGAATTTGGTTACAAACACAGCAGTAACCCATGACCGCATTTAACACAATGCTGCTATTTCCATAATTTCCGCAGTTTGTATGATAAATGGCGCAAACACCGAACTACTTTTGAAGTAATTTTCCCCAATGAAGCCAAGAGCTGTTCTGGAAGAAGCAGGCGCTGTTTAAACTTTTGACCAGGGCTATTTCAGAAAATCGTGGGACCATTTTGGAAAATCAATGGGTCCATTTGGCTCCTATTCGGAGGCATTGTGACTCCAAAAAAGTGTCGATTCAGCTTGCGGAGCGGAGCTATTTTGCCTTCAACGATAGAGAGCAGTTTCAGCCCCCAATGAAGGGCTGTTCTGGAAGAAGCAGGGGTTGTTTCAACTTTTGACCAGGGCTATTTCAGAAAATCGTGAGCATGTGCACGTATATCCCTAGCCCCAAGAATATCGAGCCTAATGTTTCGGTTTTTCCGACCCACTCGGAAACAAAACAGAAAACGAAGCGGGAAGTCCGCCATTACTAAGGGACCAACTGAGGATCCTATGAGGTTTTTTGTTGGATTATGTGCTCTTACCATCGACAAAATAAAATAATATTACTATAAAGAGGGCCAGAAAACATTTTTCAAATTACTGAGTAAAACGATTCATCGCCTACCTACAGATTTATTGCGACTTTGGTCCCTTGTGAGAGAAGCCTAATATGAGACGTCAAATTAGGTTCAAGATTTTATGCATTTAATGTTAACAAAGAAACTATATTGGCCAGACACTAAACCTATTTTGCGAGCATTACAGTTTGATTTGCTTGCAAACTCGGAGCTTCTAATGATCTCTCGTCAATTTACAATACGCCAGCTTCAAAATCAGCTCATATAGAAAGCTTAATCCAGTCCTATTTTTGAGATCAGTGGTTAAGCCCCTGGGTGGGGGGCAATCTTCACGGGCCAGGGGGATTGATAACTGTATAGTCGCCATCTTGAAAAATGAAAGGACTGGGAACCTATCACGTCGAGCTCAATTCTCTTTCTCAAGTTTTGACTTTTTTTGGCAGTGCATATTTTATGTTTCAATTTAGACTTTAGATATTTTACCATTACGGTGGTCTTGCACCCAAAAATCTCGATTTGGTCCATTTTTTGAATTACCCATAAATTAAATTGTTAATCATGCTAGTATAGATAATTGACAATTTTTCGATTTGAGGGATAGAAATATTGAAAATTCAACAAATTCCAAGGCTGGTCTGCATTTGTCGCCTTAGCAATGCTGTTAGCAACGGATAGTTTGATGCAAAAAAACTGCTTTGTTTTTTCCATGTTGCGCACATTTTCTCCCCGCACCACCTCCCCTGAATGAATTTTTATTGTATTTTAAAACATTAAGAGTGATTTGATTGTTGTGTGGGTAGTCACTTCACCTGTTTTTGTTGTTGAATTAATTACAGAACGAAAATGGCTGCATCCCGAAGTATTTGTTTTGTGGCTTTGGTAACATTGGTTCTCATATTTTCTTTGCCTCGCGAGTCCCATGGTGCTTTCATTCGTAGTTGTTTTGACCAATGGAGTAGGTGCTCCAGATGGAGCATCTGGGCAAGTGGGTGGATTTGGAAAACCTGTTCTTCAAGATGCAATGAATTGGGTTACAATAATGGCAAGTGTGTGAAGGTGTCAGCTGTCTGTCCTCTATCGCGTTGTGCCTACCGGTGCAGTTGCTATTCTTATACAGTTCCACAAGATCAATGTTAACCGTGATGCAGCAAAATATGAATTTTCTTTGCAGCACATCCGGCATCCTGAAATAAAAGGATTTTGTAGAGTACAGAGAAACTGTAAGATGACTAGTTGATTGATTAATTGTTATAAGCATAAAAAACGTTAAAATTTTTTTGTAGTTTTTCTAATCAATGATGTAGCCGGGAGTGTCTTTCAATAAAAAGTCCTGAAATGATAATAATAAGTCTTTATTCAATTGATAATCAAATCGTATCAAGAGTTACAAGATAAAAGTAGAAACAAAATACAATGGTAACCGGCTACATGTACTTTGTGTTCTTAGTCTTAATGGCGATTTCTTAACTTTAGGCATCAGATCATACAAGGGATGGACTTAGTAATTATATTAAAAATAGAGTAATCAGATATCTCTAAAAGATTATATATGTCTATGGATTTCGATGTGTATCCGCGCTTAAAACAACGATGGAGAAATTGCTTGTACTATGGTTAATTCAGGTGGCGAGGCTGCATAAACGGAAAGTCCATACGTGATCTTAGGTAAAACAATATTATTAAAAATATGATCTATCTCAGTTTGATTATATCCCTCATTCCTTAAACTTCTAATTACAAAAAGGTACTTATTCGCTTCAACAAGTTTAAGTTTGATATGTTCCAAAAATCTACAATTGCTTTGAAAAGTAATAGTTAAATTTTTAAAGATTCTACTTCACATATGTTTATAAATAGGATCTAAACTTTCTACGTAACATTTTTTCCTAAGAATAACTAATAAGCTCTTTACATTTTGTAAGGATACAAGGACCAGTCCATATATTGCTTAGTTATGTTTGAAGAATCATCCGCTGGCATTGGCTGAAATTACCCGTCCCCTTGCTTCAGTCATCCTCTTACCCTAATTACCAACCCTATCCAAAAGCCGCTTATGTATTAGAGTTACAGCAGAACCCGTGTCTAAAAGCATGTCTACCTTGACATTTTCTACCCACCCGGCTACGTAAAGACTTGCGCCTTCGTTGACGCCATACGACCCTAAAATTTTGGGTACCAACACTTCTGCCCTCCCTTCCCGGCCCTCATTGGAACTTGTTTCAGGGGTCTTGGATGAAACGGTGCCTGGCGCGCGACCCGCAGCGCCAGCCCGTTCTAGTTTCCCGGACGCTGGCTTGGCACGTTGAGCTCTAAAATGACCCTCCTGACCGCATTTCCAGCAAGTCAAAGGCTTCCCCCTAAACCTAGAACCTTGCCTATGGTAATCACTATCCCTGGGTGTAGCGCGTTCGCTTAACAAGTTCACAGCCTTCTCAAGCGCTGCCGTTTGCTTGGTGAGCATCTCCGCAATGCGCGATTCCTCGGACAAAGGTTTCTCAACCGCTTGAACTCGAGACGATTTACCATGGTTTCGGCCAAGCACTAAGGTGCGGGATTGCAGAATATCAAAATATCAAACATAATATCATTTAATTGATATTATCACATTATCAAAATATCAAGTCCAATATCAAAATATTTTGATATTATCAAACCATCATAATATCAAAAATATCAAACCGTAACAATATCAAAAATATCAAACTCAATATCATTAAATTGATATTATCACATTATTATGATACATTATCAAAATATCAAGTCCAATATCAAAACATTTTGATATTATCAAATTATTAATATCAAAATAATTTGATAATATCAAAAGACTAAAATAGTGTTTAAACTGGTTTGATATTGTGAATCAAAATATCAAGTCCAAATATATTATTTTGATATTATCAAATGGTTAGTTTCATAATATCAAAGTGAAATATCAAAAGACTAAAATAGTGTTTAAACTGGTTTGATATTGTGATATATCATGATATTATCATAATATCATGATATTTTGATATTATCAAATGGTGTTTTGATAATATCAAAGTGAAATATCAAAATATTAATTGTGTTTAGACTAATGGATATATCATGATATCAAAATATCATGATATTTTTATATTATTTTAAAAAACATATAATACGTACGTGCAATAGGTCAGATATTAAATTCAACAACAGAAAGCAGGAATATATTTTGATATATCATGATATTATCACATTATTATTACCATATCACCAACCGCATAAAATAATCACGGTAAATCACCTAAACACTTTCATTATCTAATACATCACAACATAAAATCATTATATTATGAGATTATCAAATATATCATTGCCTCGTTCTATAAAAAACACGCATTATATACACTAATCTTGACATGGGTTGCTGTGTCTAACCCTGTAGTCGCTCTCTAATTCGCAAACAACTTTATTCACATTGACTGTGATATCAATATATTGTTGCCGAACAACTCTATTCACATTGACGGCGATAATGTGGCGCACGTGGCGTAGTCGTGTCTTCGCGAACAACTTTACTGTTGACTGTGATATATTATGTTAGTGTTGCCTCGTTCTACGATAAAACCCCGTAGACTGTAGTCGTGTTATCGCGAACAACTCTATTCACATTGACGGCTATAAAACCCCGTAATGTCCGTAGTCGTGTCTTCCAGAACAACTAGTACTATTCACTGTGATATAATATGTTAGTGTTGCCTCGTTCTACGATAAAACCCCGTAGACTGTAGTCGTGTTATTGCGAACAACTCTATTCACATTGACGGCGATAAAACCCCGTGGCGTAGTCGTGTCTTCGCCGAACAACTTTACTATTCACTGTGATATAATGTATCGTTGCCTCGTTCTACGGTAAAACCCCGTAGTCGCTCTCTTCGCAAACAACTTTATTCACATTGACTGTGATATCGATATATTGTTGCCGAACAACTCTATTCACATTGACGGCGATAATGTGGCGTACGTTAGTCGTGTCTTCGCGAACAACTTTACTGTTGACTGTGATATAATATGTTAGTGTTGCCTTGTTCTACGATAAAACCCCGTAGACTGTAGTCGTGTTATCGCGAACAACTCTATTCACATTGACGGCTATAAAACCCCGTAATGTCCGTAGTCGTGTCTTCCAGAACAACTACTATTCACTGTGATATAATGTGTTGTTGCCTCGTTCTACGATAAAACCCAGTGGTCGTGTCTTCGCGAACATAGTTAATATTGACTGTGATATAATATATTAGTGTTGCCTCGTTCTACGATATAATGTATAATTGTTGCCTCGTTCTATGATAAAACCCCGTAGTCGTGTCTTCGCGAACAACTTTATTCACATTGACTAGTCATATAATACCGTAGAATCCCGCTTATAATAAAACAACTTCGTTTTTTAGTGGGACTATAACCGGGAGGGCTAATAAGCGGGATAGAAAAAACGTTTCAAAACGCAAATTTATTGCTCGACGTTTTGCTTAATATCGCAAGTGCAAAAACAATAACAAATAAAGAAGATTTCTGATTTTGGCCAGAAAAGTTCAAGTTATACCGCTTCAAATTTCTATAAAAGTAACACAAGTTATGTAGCTGCCTCGAAATGATCGTCGTCGTCGTCATCATCATCACTGTCAAAATGAAACTCTAAATCGTCGGCATTGAATTACCATGTGTTTACTTTATATTTGGGGACAAAAGGCACAAAGTCGATGTGAAAAGAATACGACAAGCCCTAAATGTGTCGTAAGGAGACATCATAACGCCAACTGAAGTACTAACTATATGTAATATATATAACTGTGTTCAAAATCATTTAATATCGCTTGCATAGAATTCTTACTTGTAATAGTATAATATATAGTATAATAAAGATCAAGCGCGACATATAAATAGCGCTTGAAATATATACATCGGTATAATATACTGTCTCGCATGCACTTTAACGTAAAAACCATCACAGTCCCCACTCATAAATTATACAATACTGCGATAAATAACTCAATATCATTAAATTGATATTATCACATTATTATGATACATTATCAAAATATCAAGTCCAATATCAAAATATTTTGATATCAAATTATTTTGATATTATCAAATGGTGTTTTGATAATATCAAAGTGAAATATCAAAAGACTAAAATAGTGTTTAAACTGGTTTGATATTGTGATATTATCAAAATATCAAGTCCAAATATATTATTTTGATATTATCAAATGGTGTTTTCATAATATCAAAGTGAAATATCAAAAGACTAAAATAGTGTTTAAACTGGTTTGATATTGTGATATATCATGATATTATCATAATATCATGATATTTTCATATTATCAAATGGTGTTTTGATAATATCAAAGTGAAATATCAAAATATTAATTGTGTTTAGACTATGGATTGATATTGTGATATATCATGATATCAAAATATCATGATATTTTTATATTATTTTAAAAAACATATAATACGTACGTGCGATAGGTCAGATATTAAATTCAACAACAGAAAGCAGGAATATATTTTGATATATCATGATATTATCACATTATTATTATATTACCACTAACCGCATAAAATAATCACCTAAACACTTTCATTATCTGATACATCACAACATAAAATTATTATATTATGAGATTATCAAATATATCATTGCCTCGTTCTATAAAAAAACACGCATTATATATTGTTGCTGCCGTAGGCAGCACACTAATCTTGAAATGGTTTGCTGTGTCTCGTACCCAGACTTCTTCGCGGAACTATGTATAGTCAACGAAATCTCGATTTGTGTAAATTGCCCTCTGTCGGTCGAGATGTTTGGATATTTGTTCAGTTTTATGACGTTTTGTGACGTAGAAGTTTTATTACGTCTCCACGCGACTTTGACTTCAATAAGCCCACCACTTATTTTTGGAATTTTGCACAATATCACGACTGCCTTGGATTTCAAGGCAGCACTTCCCTTGCGATAGTAACTTCTAGTTATATATTATAAAATACATCACAACATAAAATCATTATATTATGAGATTATCAAATATATCATTGCCTCGTTCTATAAAAAACACGCATTATATATTGTTAGGGTTAGGGTATTGCCTCGTTCTATAAAAAAACACGCATTATATACACTGTAAATGAAAAAGGGTTGAAACGACCCCAAATTTCGCTTTAGCCCTGTTGGAGCCAAAGCTGTTTTGGCCCTACGTGAAAGCCATTTTGGAATTCGAGAGCTAGATCGACACTAACAGGGCCATTTTAGGTACACTAAAAAGCCAATTTGGCCCTACCCGTTTCCAAAACAGCCCTGCCATTTTTCAATTCAGCCCCACCGTTTTCCAATTCAGCCCCACAGATCAAAACGACTCTCATTCCCGGGGCTGTTACGGCTCCACTTGCAGCGCTACTTATGATGTCCATATCAGCCCCCAATGAATTCATTTTGGCTCTCTTTTTCCGAATCGGCTCTTACACATGTCAAATCGACCCATTTGTCAAATCGACTCCCGGTGGCAAATCGACTCCGTTGTCAAATCGACTCCCTCGTGCCAATTTAGCTCCCGTACTTCAAATCGACGCCCGCGTGTCATATCGCCCCCCGAGTTTCAAATCGACTCATGTCAATTGTCAAATCGACTAACGGTATGTCAAATCGACTCGCGCGTATCAAATCGACTCGCACGTGTCAAATCGACCCGTGTGTGTTAAATCGACTCCCGGCTGTCAAATCGACTAGGGCGTGTCAAATCGACTCGCGCGTTTCAAGTCGACTCGACCGTGTTTCAAATCGACTCTCCTGCCAAATAGTTCTCTCTGTATAATCGGCTCGCGCGTGTTAAAGCGACGCTTGTGAAAGCATTGATATTATCTTCTCGATAGTTTTTATTGCTCGAGAATATCATCTATCTAATTTCAAGTGGCATGTTTGGCCAGTAAGACAATAGTATAAATATGGGCCATTCTGGTTAGTAGATACATCATACATTTGAACCGTTTTGCGAGTTAGACTTAACCAGCTACATCGTGCTACATCAATATGGATGCTTCCAGACAACATTTTTATGTTCAGAAGTAAAAGATTGGTTGCTGTCCCATGATTTCCCAGAAGGTCGTGGAACGTATCCGTAAGTTTCGCGATATTATATACTTTTACTGCAATGACACTATATATTGCAGTTCTATCTTTTTGATCAATATTGTGTAATAAATGTGATTTTTTATATTTGTATATGTAGAAAGTGAAGAATTAATGGCGAGGACATGACAGCCTTGTACGAAGTTTACGCAGAAATGACACTTTTTCCCTTCATTCAAATTTCGCCAGAAATTCAAGGGATTTCTTAGCGACGTAATTAAAGAGAAGGTAAGAATTCACGTTAAAATTTTCGATTTCGCAAATTTTATACATTGTAACTTTTTAACAATTTCTATCATACCAGACTAAAAAAATAATGTTCTATTCGAAAACCCGGCGCAGACGACCCGGGCTCTGGGAACGAGAATGTATGCGCCCGCGATATATTCATTCAGAGGTTCAGAGCATGCGTAGAAACTATTTGCGAATTTGGCGCCTATTCTAACAAGTGACCGTTGGGATTTATATTTGCATTCGAAGAAGGAAAATTGGATAAAATCTAACGCTAAACTCGCGTTCGATACAGTATTTTGTTCACTTAATATTTAGTGTTATAAAGATGTTAGTTTTCTCAGGAAATACGTTCAAGAAACGCCTCGTAGTTGGATTGTCCGCTGTGGAAGAATTTTCAACATGGCTGATCTCCGTTTCGACCTGATCACTGGACTGTCGATTTCGCTGCTAAGCTTATTCAAATTGTTGCGTATATAAGCTACAAAACGAATACGAGCCTTGTAGTATTAAATTCCAGCTTCTCTGTTTGTTATATTTGTAGTGTGCGTGTGCGAGTGACGGCGAGAATGAAGATGATGTTATGGTGTACATGTTTAATCTTCTCCTATTTAAGCTAGTTAAGACTTAATTATTGCAATTTTGTCTAATGCCTACGATTTAAAGATCTTTTATCATTGAATCTTTGACAGTTCTATCGAGAAAATTATTCAACAAGTTATAGGAAGCTTAGGATTAATAAATAAATAGACGGACAGTTTCTGAATGCCTGAACTGGCAAATATTATGGACATTCACATTGGTGGTTTATTTTAGCTTATTGGATAGAAATTCAATGGACAGGGAAATGTATTATATCCTATTATCATTCTTATAATTTGGCGGCCCTTTTTCCCCAGAGTGTAAGATCACTTTTAGGTTTCAAGAGTTTGTAGAACTGCACAACATATACAATTCTCTGGTTATGCTGCCCTTGAAGCAAAATAATGTTTCTTAATTAGCTTTACACTTGTATATAAAAAATCTATCAATGTTATATGTTTGATTTAGAAATATATTATTTAATCACATTTCTACGGTCTGTACTATGATATACATGGGCTGCACACTCTTTGGGAACCTGCAGGGCTGTGAGCAGAACATTTTCATGTTCTGGAACTCTGTCCTAAACACGATGTGTGGGTGCGAAGATGTTGTGTAGGAACAGAACTGTACAGATTAGAAATATGATTACTGATATTTTTCCAAACATAGAAGAGAGATGAAAAAGGCAATTAATAGCCTGAAGTCATATGTACTGTAGTTTATTTGAGATCTGAAAATGATAAGCTAAGGAAGAGGACCAGAGAAAAAATGCAGTGCAGAACTAACAATTCTTAAAATGTGAAAAGTTAAGAAATGTAAAAGCTATAAGAAGAGATCAGCTAAATTTAGTTTTGAATGATAAAGAAAAGGGAATCATTCTAGGAAAGGGTTGTTTTGGAGCTTGTAAGCTTACGAGGTTACATGTTTCTGGTGAATCTGTACTTGCTGTAGCCTGTGTGCAGACCCCACCTGATAATAATATTATTATTACCGGTCGGGGAAGGTGATATAGTGTAATTCATGTTGATGTTTATTTTGACTCCAGTTTCCAACAGATGTTCTCCCTTTGTGTTTGCCTTGATATTAATCCCAAATTACTTATTATGGAATTTTGTGGTCTGACTGATTCAAAATGCTGAACAGTATTTTCATTGTTGAAAGGTATTGCTCCTATTTCTCTTGTGCAAAATAATTAGTTGGATAGCCTGGGCAAGTGTTGTGATGGATGTTTTTATTTACACACAATGGGTATTCTCCATTGTGACATTAAGTCAGAAAATATTATGGTTATCCACGGTTCCGCTGTGCAATTAGAACCTAAAATAGTATATTTAAATTTTAAATTAGGCAAATTATATAAGAAATTGTGTAGTAAAGAAAATTCCAAGTAATAAAAGAAACTTTACAAAGGTAACTATCAACACATTGTCATTAACCCTGTGCATTATATGACGGGTTGTATCCATGTGCTGCAACAGATGTTTATAGCTTTGGCATACTGCTGAATTAGGTTTCAAAATTACCAGCACTGGAACACCTCAAGAAAGTGTCCTGTTTGTGTATTAATTCAGTGTTTGGATCAACGCCCAAAAAATAAGTTAGGTATTTAGTGACATTAATGCTAGTTTCACACATCTACGGTATGTATCATGATTTGCAAGTTGCAAACAGACAAATTATTTGCTGATGCCAAAAGCAGGCTTGCAGTACTGGTTTGTATGTTTGATTAGTGTTGGAATACATGTATATTTACCACTGCACTGTACACTGTAGATTGTAAAATTGAACATACAGTATATCACAACCATGCTCTTTATAATTATTCAAGGCTAAAACTAACTGGATAGAACAATTCAAACTGCCCATCATGGTATGTATCTGTACTGTATAGTTTTGTTAATTAATAAATGTGTGTTTTGTTTCTTTGAAATAAATATATATATATATATAAATATAAAATGTGGGTTGTAAACTTGTAAACTGCAGGAATGCACTACTGACATTTCGACATACATACATATACACATACTCTACATACATACAATGCATACAATACACACATACATGCATTAAAACCTTGGCAGTACACAACTACACAACTTATAATTTTGCTATATATCAGAATTGTCTTACACAACATGTGAGTGTAGTTTCTCTGCATGTACACTGAGACTACACGCACAAAGCCAGGTGTTACAAAACTCTTAAGCGTCACTGTATAACTAACAGTCTAACATAATTGTGCTATTTGTTGTATTGTATTGCAAATACTGCAATATGGCTAGCTCTGCTACTAGCGACATCAGTGTTATTCTGGGAATTTGTTTGCATGGCGAGAAATGAAGGCCACACACGTGCGTTGGGAATGTACTGTATTCAACACAATTCTCACCCGAATAGTAATTACATAGGGAGAATAAAGAAATGTCTTAATATGTCTCTAGATGTTTGAGAAAACCTATCATTTCAATCTGATACAAGCAAAGTGAAGTATCAGTCACTGAAATGTCATTGGCAAACCTGTTTTTACGTTCTGAACGATGCGTTTATCGCGAACGAATTTTGACCAAATGTTCAACAAGAACAAATATGGAGAAATCATAATTACCACTGACCTTGCTTCCCATGGCCATTCAAATACATCCCTTTTAGTCAGTTTACAAGCTGGTTTCAATCTGATTCGAGTTGCCCAAGAGACAGTTCCTTCGGTTGTATATATGATTTTTTGCTTGTATTTGTGATCTCTGCATTTTATCAGTGTCGAATCTTGTATTAGTCCTTTCTCCGGAATCTGCGCATAATTTCGAGTGCAATTCATTGCATACTAGACGGTATATTTGCATGTATCGTGGTTCGATATATTGTCTGCCATTTGTTTAGCTACCAGTCTCTTAAACTGTAAATAAACACTCGGCTTTGAAAACTATGCGACAAATGGTGGTATTTTTAAATATATGAATATTTTAATAAATAATTTAACACTTAACTAACAGTGTTATATTACAGGTTCGATTCCTGTCTGGGACATAATTTTTCTGAGGATACGAGCTTGACGATCGTCCATGTATCGTCTGTCTACTCCAAGTTCTCCCACATTCATAACAGCAGTATTATATATAAAACAGTGTTATGCAGTATATTAAACAAGCAAACAGGCGATGGAAACCAATTTATTTCTCATTTCCATAAAAAATAAATTATTGATTGGATGGGGAGTGCAGAGTCAGAAATCCAATGAATTAAACTATGTTAAATTACTGGACAATTCTATTCCTGAAAATAACCGTGAAAATTTATTGTTGTTAGTCTGGGTAATAGTATAGTGCCCAACACCTTCCTTCGCCCCGCCCCCTAAATGTCTTTCATTTCTCGTCATGAAGAAAGTTGGAATTTTTTCTTCATAGAGAATTATTCAAGATTTTATTAAGTTTGTACTAGAACTGTAGGTCGAAAAATATTGAAAAGCAACAGATTAATTTTTTATCTGATTGGTTATTTTTAGGAGCATGAAAAAGTGAAACTTGTTGTGTCAAACTTGGAACAATCTCATATTGTGGTCCTTGGAACTGCATTGGAGTATAATAACAAACAAATGCTGTTTTGAGGCTGTTC
The DNA here is from genome assembly GCA_035772405.1 of Chrysogorgia sp. JL179-B06. NCBI lineage: Eukaryota > Metazoa > Cnidaria > Anthozoa > Scleralcyonacea > Chrysogorgiidae > Chrysogorgia > Chrysogorgia sp. JL179-B06. The sequence goes on along the minus strand of JAYKKM010000193.1, from coordinate 681,899 downwards.
TTTCCTTGTTGACAAGTTTCTATGTTTTAATATAGATTATGGTAATGCCAAGGGTGTGTTATCCTTTTTGGAAACTGTAGTTCTTGACAACACTAAGCAAAAGGGTTGCAATTTTTCAATGCATTTTCAATGCATTTTTCAATGCATGAGAACCATGTTTATATTTTGGCTATTATTTTTAGGTTATTGTTATCAATGAATTGAAAAACTTTATTTGTTCAGACAGTCAAACTCTTACGCAAGTTATTCACAAAATAGGTTACAGCAAGTACAGTAATCAATGTGATATTAGACAATTGCCTTCAGGTTATTAATATTGCTAGTTATGGTTCCGTATATTATTTCTTTTGTTAACTTCGCAAATGAAAATTATTACAATTATTATTCATTCTAAATATTGTAGAGTTGCTGTATTTTAATATTTTGTTCGAATCTGGTTGCAGGTCCAAGCCCCATACTGGTCCAAACGGTTCAAAAATTTTGCTAACTTTTAATCTGCTGTATATTGGCTTGTTTTGGGTCCATATAATGACTAAAATATAGAGCCAAAATAACTCCACTCCGCAAGCTGAATCGACACTTTTTTGAGGCCATAATGCCACCGAATACGAGCCAAATTGACTCCTTGGTTTTCCAAAATGGCCCCGGCTTCTTCCAGAACAGCCCTTCGTTGGGGGGCTGATACTGCTCTCTATTGTTGGAGCCAAAATAGCTCCGCTCCGCAAGCTGAATCGACACTTTTGTGGAGCTATAATGCCTCCGAATAGGAGCCAAATTAACTCCTTGATTTTCTGAAATGGCCCTGGTCAAAAGTTGAAACAGCCCCTGCTTCTTCCAGAACAGCCCTTCATTGGGGGCTGAAACTGCTCTCTATTGTTGGAGCCAAAATAACTCCGCTCCACAAGCTGAATCGACACTTTTTTGGAGCTATAATGCCTCAGAATAGGAGCCAAATTAACTCCATGATTTTCCAAAATGACCCCACGATTTTCTGAAATGGCCCCACGATTTTCTGAAATGGCCCTGGTCAAAAGTTGAAACAGCCCCTGCTTCTTCCAGAACAGCCCTTCATTGGGAGCTGAAACTGCTCTCTATTGTTGGAGCCAAAATAGCTCCGCTCCACAAGCTGAATCGGCACTTTTTTGGAGCCATAATGCCTCCGAATAGGAGCCAAATCGACCCCTTGATTTTCCAAAATGGCCCCGCGATTTTCTGAAATGGCCCTGGTCAAAAGTTGAAACAGACCCTGCTTCTTCTAAAACAGCCCCTACTTAAAGCTGAAACAGCCCATACCCTGGAGGGGCCAAATCACCCCTTAGGGGCCATCTTATTATAGGTGCCATTTTGACCCCAAAAAAAGATCTATTCTGGGGTCACCGTTTCGGCCCCCTTTTTTGGGTCGTTTCAGCCCTTTTTCATTTACAGTGTATTGTTAGGGTTAGGGTTGGGTTAGGGTTTACCCACGATAATTATGAACATTATCTCTTGTTAAACTACCTTGTCATTGATGATATAGAATCGTTAATCAATCATTGTTCTCATAAACATATTATTGTTTAAACTGCATTTATATTTGTATTAAATTTATTAAAAAAACCTATTACATAATCTTACTATTTAGGGAAATATATACATTATAAGAAATTCATTGTCCATATTAACTATTATGGAATAACAACCAGGTTATCATAACAGAATACCATCTTATATTCAAAACACTCCTAATTTAAAAAACATATAATACGTACGTGCGACAGGTCAGATATTAAATTCAACAACAGAAAACAGTAATATACATTAGTCATTACCCCAATAACAAATACTTATTTTATAATACATATAATCGGCCACAATGATCAGTTTACATAAAAATGACAGTCAAAAATGGTTACAGTTTACATCAAGTCTTTTCGCTTCAACTCCACTTCTAAATCTATGTTAAAACATTCATTAACATACCAAAATAGCACGTTTCTCTTATACTGCGTCATTTTCCTAGTAAGTTCGAGGTAATGGTTCATTCTTTTAAAACCCTGCTCGCATGACTCTGTATTGACCCCTTTGATTTCGTTAAATTGTGGAAGGTCTGGGTGGTATAAACACTTCGGGTTGTTTGGTGGCATACATACCTCCTCTGTATGTTTAGACACATGAAAAATGTCAACTAAAAATTTGACATTTTCAGTCAGCACTTTTGCTCCCGCACTGCCATTCTTTTTTTGATTGTTCAAAAATGGTACCAGGCCGCATGCTCTATCGTACCCCAAATACTTCAGCCTTGCCAAATCATTCACGTCACGGCAAAATGTTCGTAACAGGAATAAAAATACTTGTGTATACGATTCACTCGTGAACATCTCTGTCATACTCACAACGATACCACAGGGCCTTATCAATGCCAACATGCCTGCAGTTGTTTCATAAAAAAGATTAATGTTACTCTTTTTCTTGCAGCCTTTATTGATATCACTTGCCATAAAGACCTGTTCTGGTATTAGATTAGCCTCTGATTTAGCGGTGCTGAACTCGGCTGGTACGTTCACTTCCTTTGCAGGTTCTTTATGGTGGTCTTGATGCATATACTGCAAAACTTTGATGGGGCTTGATATTTTCCACCAGTTAATGGCGAATTAGCGCAACACTGGAATATCTGAGGTAGATCTTTTCGTATCAAAACCTTAGCGCTTGGCAAAGCACATTTCGATCTCTTTAAATATTCGTTGCCGTCAACCGTAACATATCCTTCAGAACAGCCGGGCCTTTTACAGCTATGCTTCACCCACCTATTTGAAGAACCACATATTTCTCCCCACATTTCTTCGCACATTTCTTCAATGTTCAACCTTTTCCCGTTTTGGGAATAGTCGCTTTTAATTTTTGTGGTAGATAATTTCCCGATGTTATTGTAATAGTTTACAATTACCCAAATAAACCACGCATCGTTGACGCGTTGTTCATTTAACTTCCAATCTCCATCAAAAGTTCTGGCAAACTCTTGTAATTGGGTAAGACGCTCTTTGTCCTTTTCGCTAAAATTAAGGTTGTAAACTTTAGCACGGGACTGGAATGTTGCTCCTGTCACCCAAATGTTACTTGACATGTCTTTCAAAAGTTGTTTGTCGAAAACGGTCTTGCATGTCACCTGAAAATATTCATTGTGGATTTCCAAAGGATTATCGTATATCCTATGTTCTCCGTTAATTATTTTGTAGTTTGGAAAGTACCTTACTTTACAACTAACACACTCCCCATGGAAAAGTGCCCCAACATAAGTGCCTGTCATAGTATATACGATTGGAAATGACGGTCTGCTGTCCATCTTTATATTTCTGCCACCGCAACATTTCGTTTTCGAAGGGACCAGTATAATTGCCTTGAACGCAGTCTTGGCACTTTTTTTAAACAAGACATCTACCAAACTTCTTTCTAATAGCAACGGATATGAAATCTTTACCAACTTGTAAATAACTTTACAGTTTGAACGATTATCCAAACTCAGATATTTCGATTTCTTTACAGCTTCGCTACTTCTGCCGAGACAAACCGTTGGTGCTGTTACACAGGCAGGCGTACCGACTTTTTTATTACTTCTCACAAACTCTGAAACCAATTCCCATCTATTTGGTGTGGCTTCTGGGAAATGTCCAATAGCGAAAAGTAAACTATTGAGTTCTTCATGATCAACTACAATTGCGGACATATTTCTTCAATTGACGTCCATTGCAAGTGATTTTCAGTTGCGCGGCAGTCGGCACATAAAGCCTATCATTTTATTCATGTTCACACCTGCATGATCCGCATATTTGTCACAATATTAATTATACATCACTCACGCGTAACCCGATCTTCAGGTCGTGAATGAGTAAAATGACTCGCATATTAATTATACATGACTCACGCGTAACGCGATCTTCATGTCGTGAATGAGTAAAATGACTCGGATATTAATTATACATGACTCACGCGTAACGCGATCTTCAGGTCGTGAATGAGTAAAATGACTCGCATACTCACGCGTAACGCGATCTTCATGTCGTGAATGAGTAAAATGACTCACATATTAATTATACATGACTCACGCGTAACGCGATCTTCAGGTATATTGAAAAATGATATTTGCGCGTTGCGAACAAAATAACTCATTAAATGCTTCAGAAAATCATGTTTCATATTTCTCTTAAGTTACTCCTATAACAAAACAGGTATAACGCAGATTTGTTAATTTGTTAATTTTAAGAATTTTTTAGATGATCACTCCAGCTGGCGAGTAAAAGTTGAGGTATATACGATTTCTACCTGGTGACACTTGTCAATTTTTACCATCTATTGTCACACCTCATGCGCTTCCGCTACTTGCTCAGCCCGTTTGTCTCCCATTATCTTATCGGCTCTACAAAGCATAAATTATGACTTCATAATATATCATATTCCGCTTTATTCCCGACACTATATAGCGTCGACACCATTTACAACAAACAATCAAACACATTAGGCACAATCACAAAGACACAAACCGATCCAAGTGTCAAATTGAGAAACCGAGATTATTTTCTATACTTTATAATCATTATGTCGCTATTGCAGAAACTGCCAGATAACCTCAATAAAACGATAATTTTCCAGAGAATTGCCGCAGCACACAAAGTTCCTTACAGCTGGCGTAACAACACAGCAAACACGAAGAACCTTGTCAAAGCATACGCTGATAGCCTAGGATGCCCTGATGAATATATTTTTTTTCCCATTATTAACAGTTGCCGCTTCTTTTATTGGCAACAACGGTACAGTCAAAATAAATGACAGCTGGGAAGAACCATCCATTGCCTGGTTTAATGTTTGCGCCCGCAAAGGACAAAAGAAAACTGCAGCGCTGAACGTACTTGCAAAACCCGTGGCAGAAATACAACGAGAACTCCAAGAAAACTTCAAAGAAGATAACGAAGACTTTCAAGAGAAAGAACTCCCTCGTCTTATGGTCGACCACTTCTCTTTCGAGAAACTCCATCAAGTCATGTCGAGTAACAACAACAAAATCCTTGGTGCTTACGATGAACTCACCCAGTTTTACAACATGCTTGATCACTACAAAACAAACTCAAGTATGGACCGTAAAACCCTTCTAGCCTTGAATGGCGGCGGCCAATGGACAAGAGACTTCAAGAATGGCTCTGCAACAATGGAAAAGACATGCCTGAACATCACTGGTTTTATCCAGCCAGCATATGTTGTGAAAATGTTGTCACAGGACGATTACGATGGGTTCAATGACAGACAGCTTTACGTATGCCCAGAAGAAAGAGATGTCGACTACGAAGCTCTTGTACCTTTCGATTCCACAACCATCCCTCAACTTAAAAGTGTGTATCAACTGATTCAAGAAAATCACGCACTTAGCATGACTACCTACACTTTCGACAACGATGCCCACACTGTTTTTAAAGAGTTCCACGACGAACTGAAAACGCGTAAGATAGCGATCCAACATGATGAAAACCGGCGTGGTATCATTGCTAAAGCAATTGGTCAGATGGCTCGTGTATGCATGATAGTGCATGTTTTGGATTTTGCTGTGGATGCTGCATTCCAAGAGATTAACGATCTGCCTTCGAACAAAATTTCGTGTTCAATTGGAAGGACTTCAGCTTTGCAAGCAAAAACAATAATTAACCATATCATCGACACGAAGTTTGCTATGATGCCTCCTGAGGAAAAGCTTCCCGAAAATAACTGCCAAACACCAGAGACGACGAACGACGAAAGCGAACAACCGCAAAATTATGTTTTCGACGCGGCTACCATCACCGAACAACACTCGAAATATGTGAAGAAAATCCTACTGTTTAAAGGAGTTTCCTTAAAGCCAAGTGATGTTTCAGGACGACATCTTATGCCCCCAGTAAAGCCTGCTTTTAACACCACTAACCGATATCCAACGACAGCAGCCGAGTCTTTCTTAAAGACCCTAGGTTCCTTGGGTTTTGGAGACATTGTACCACGCAGCTCAAATTCGAAGTCGCGCGAAACCATCGTCTTTAAAAAGCGACGTATGGATGCCATGGATGAAGAGGCCCAAACCAAATTCAAAAAACTTGACATTCCTGAAGAGGACTATAATAATACTTTTACATAAATGAAAAACTTATTATATTCTCCTAATTTTTATATTCTCCTGACTTCTTCAATTTTATATACAATAATCAATATAACTCTAATTTTATTTGTTCAGTTAATATTCATCAAATTAATTATGTTCAAAATCATTTAATATCGCTTGCATAGAATTCTTACTTGTAATAGTATAATAGTATAATAAAGATCAAGCGCGACATATAAATAACGCTTGAAATATATACATCGGTATAATATACTGTCGTCCCCACTCATAAATTATACAACACTGCGATAAATATTACAATAGGGTTTAGTGTTTCGATTGGTTCAAGTTTTAGTGTTAGCAGTTAGGTTTTATTTCACTTTGATATTATCAAAACACCATTTGATAATATCAAAATATCATGATATTATGATAATATCATGATATATCACAATATCAAACCATAGTTTAAACACAATTAATATTTTGATATTTCACTTTGATATTATCAAAACACCATTTGATAATATCAAAATATCATGATATCATGATATATCACAATATCAAACCATAGTTTATATTAAACACAATTAATATTTTGATATTTCACTTTGATATTATCAAAACACCATTTGATAATATCAAAATATCATGATATTATGATAATATCATGATATATCACAATATCAAACCATACTTCAAACACAATTAATATTTTGATATTTCACTTTGATATTATCAAAACACCATTTGATAATATCAAAATATCATGATATTATGATAATATCATGATATATCACAATATCAAACCATCGTTTAAACACAATTAATATTTTGATATTTCACTTTGATATTATCAAAACACCATTTGATAATATCGAAATATCATGATATTATGATAATATCATGATATATCACAATATCAAACCATACTTCAAACACAATTAATATTTTGATATTTCACTTTGATATTATCAAAACACCATTTGATAATATCAAAATATCATGATATTATGATAATATCATGATATATCACAATATCAAACCATCGTTTAAACACAATTAATATTTTGATATTTCACTTTGATATTATCAAAACACCATTTGATAATATCAAAATATCATGATATTATGATAATATCATGATATATCACAATATCAAACCATAGTTTAAACACAATTAATATTTTGATATTTCACTTTGATATTATCAAAACACCATTTGATAATATCAAAATATCATGATATTATGATAATATCATGATATATCACAATATCAAACCATAGTTTAAACACAATTAATATTTTGATATTTCACTTTGATATTATCAAAACACCATTTGATAATATCAAAATATCATGATATTTTAGTCGTTGAGAATATCATAATATCAAGTACTTATATCACTTTTGATATATCATGATATTATCAATACTAAGTACAGGAAACATTAAGAAATATCATGATATATCAAAATCATATATAAGTACTTGATATTTTGATATTCCGCAATACCGCACCTCACTCCGGCCAAGTTCTGCCTCGTAAATTGCCTCGAGCTGGATCGCTCGACTTAAACATTCATCAAGCGTCTTTGGATTTCTCTTATGCGAATGCGAAGGTCAGAGCTATCCAAAGATGCGATGAAGCGATCCATCTCCAAACGATCGAGAATATCCGACGGCGCACCAGGAAATGCTTTCCTAGCCATTCTTCCCAACCCAGACGCAAGCTCCCCTAATTTTTCGCCCGAAACGCGTCGCCTAGCTTGAAATTCGGCTTTATACAATTCCACGCGCTCCGTGGGTGCGAATTTATTGCCGAGAGCTTCCGCGAGACCGTCGAACGATCCGTCCTGTATTGCGTCCGATAAAGACAAGCGGAGCCGAACCGCTAAGAAATCACGCTTTTCTTCGGCACTCCATTTGTTCAGTTTTGCGCAATTTTTAAAGTACTTAAACCTGCTTAAACCAAGAAACCCAACCTCTTTATCACCGGCTGCGAAAGCTTCCGGCATAACAAGCACCCCGTGGTGCGATTGCTCTGATGTCATGCTTTAACTAGGTATTTACTACAGTAATTAATCACAATAAAAATATAGAAATACTACAACAAGAACACAGAAAAGAACAACGCTAACAAAAAGAAATTACACCACCCGAACCAAACCCGTTTTGGCCTCACAGTATCAAGAACCCCAGCCCAAAATTTATAACCAAGCACTCACGCACAGTTCGTAGTCTTGGTATTTTTCCAGGCTCCCTTTTTTTTTACTGTAATTGGCTTTTTGTATCCCACCGCTGCCACCAATGTAACGTTGGACCATGAAACTATTGATTCGGTGCAATATCCAACATAAGTCCAGTTGATCAAGTCTTCAGGCTTGCACCATCGTCGTAAGTTAGATCAAACAGACACCACAAATGGTATAACTTGGATATATTATAAAGCTTCTATCTTCTACTGAATAGTGAATAATGTTACGTGACGTAATATGACGCGTTATATGTTAATAGCCTTCGTGTTGATCATGCAAATTAGGCGCCCACAATTACCATATAAGGTAATGCACATGCATTAAAGGCTATGTCACGACGTTGATTGGCTGTTATAAAAGGCGCAAAAACACTATGCACAGCGGGAAGTGTATACATTGAAGCAATACTTGGTTTTAATCAACTAAAGATAGGTTGGATTTCAATTCGTTTTATACTCTTTCTGCTTCATGTCTGCGTCTAACGAGTGTAAGATTTGGTTTGTCTGTCGTGGTATTCTTGCCGTTAGCCTGCTGATTGAGTTCTTGTCAGGTTTGCAAATGCAAGAACACATGTTCGAGAAAAGATGGCGAAAAGAAGAAGGGTTGTCTCTGCCGAACGGCCGGTGTTTACTGTTCGGAGATATGTACGTGTGGAAATAAAACGAAGAAGTGTGTAAACAAGGTTTGTTTTATACTATATACGGTATATGGTTATATTTTACCACTACAATAACTCCCATTGCCTTCGTTATGACTGGTCATTGGCAATTCGCCTAACTTTGCGAATTTATGTATATATTGTAAATACTTCTACTTGGCTGGACTTGTCACGTTTCAAAACATGAAGTGGATCTGATCATCTAAGTGTTTTATATTTTTAATAATCAAGTGAAGGTATGGATTGCAGATATTATTTACCCAATTTATAATCATTGCCACATTTTATTATTTAAAAAGCACACATATCTAACTGGTCAACTCATGGTTTTGTTTTTATTTAATTTATGACCATACACTTTATATTATTAGAAACTCAATGCTGGTTCTTACAATACAAAACAGTTTATTTTTGCTCGAAAAATGAGACTTATTAGACCTCTAGTAATTGGCTAGTATAAATATAATATATCATTCACATACTTGACCTTGACTTAAAAGCACACATACATATAATATACAAACACACATAATATATATACACACATAAAGTACATACACACGTGGTACATAACTCTATTTACCTTCTCCAATTTATAATAAGAATATATTTGAGAAGAAAAATACATGGTTATTTACCTTGTGTTGCTTTGCTTACTACATGTAACAAAAAATTCTCAGGCAAGTTCATTTGCCCTGATATAATTTGGCCATTTTAAATTGTTGCAGTGGTATCACATTTTTTACTGACAGAAGATAGGAGTACATGTTCTTAGTCTATTATTTCTATGACTATTTCCATGTCTGCCACAAGCAGTTGTGGTGTTGTAGCAGGTAGATGTTAGTTAAGTATATATTAGCCTAAAGACATACAATATTTGTTTATATTATATAGATACTATATTATGGATGTGCAGAAATATGAAGTATGTTTCTAGTATTGACCAGTGTATCTCACAAGTGATACATTCTGATAAACACAAGAACTAAATTTCATATTTCCAAGCATCAATTGCTTAGAAGAAATTACATTAAATTATAGTGATGAGACAGTGATAATTGTCACATGTGTTATTACCGAAAAGAATCACACTGTCACTGTGATATCACTTTTATTAATGGTAAAAAGATCAATAAAACACTCTACTCTGTGTAATAAATTTTTTATTACATGAAAAATACATATTTTCGTTTAACGCATACATCTTATCTGCTCGGCTTTGTTTCTGTATCAGCATTTACCTGGCTAATATAATACTCAATTGAACAACATATCTTTTATCAACTTAATAGGGATTTCTCAACACCTTGGATACAGACATGATTATTGTCAATTAGAACTCTGTTGTCTCCAAAGAGGGGTTGGCAGTATGGACTATGTTTATAGTATGATGATAAGGATGTACATGTACAACAGGGTCTACCAGAGGGTCTCAATCAAGCAGTCATGATAGAGAGGAACCTGTACAGGAATGATGCAAAAGTGGTTGCTGCTATATCATAGTCAATAGAGAACAAATGTTGTAAGCACAAGAAATGTGTTACAAAAATGATGATTCCCTTCGGATTCGAGGCTTGATCATGATCATGTTGTCTTGCGTTTCATGGTCTTGTTGGCGGTGCTGTAATGTTTATACAAATACCATGTAATAAGTAATAAGAACATAAATAAACTTTAATCGAATAAATTATAAAAATACGGATTGTTATTTACTTACTGCGTCCGTCGCCTTGGTTCGATCAACGATTAGCAAGTGTTTGGAAAAAGCTGTGTCGCTCTTGTTGTATTCACACAACTCTTTCATTTCCTCCCAAGTTTGGTGCACCTTCTTTTCTATAACAAGTTTTCGCTTGGCCTGACCTTTTGCAAACGAATCTGGCGACAAGTACTAAAGGTCTACCGCTTCCAGCTCGCTTACCACCATGCTTACTTGCTCTTGGATCCATTGTTGTGCCGAATTTGAGCATCAACTACAAGCAATTCCACCACAAAATGTTTTCAAACATAATAATACACGCTTGTAAAAGAATAAACAGCACTAAAACTGTAACTACAATCGAGGATGTGAACGATTCAAGACGATTTCGAAATTCGAGCCTTTTGTTTATGTATCAGTCAAATCCAACCATGCCCATCCCCCCCCCCCCCCCCCCCCGGGACACCGCCGGGCATTTGATACGTTGACCAATCCCGGGGGTGGGGAATTTGAACCCAAATCTTTGCTCGGGGGTTCGGGCATTAGATAATACGGTAATATGAGCCTCGTTGGCAGGTGCAATTGATTTGCCACTCCCATAGCATTGCTACACTTACAAAACGTGTTGTTGTTCGAGTGTGATTCTATCATGGAGGAGTTTAAGTCTACAGTCTACGGTAGGGCTCGATTTAACCATCGGACATTGTCCGACGAGAAAATACAAATATCCGATCCGATGTTACAACGGATTTTTTTGTCAATTAAAAACAGAATTTGTTTTGTTGTTTGTTCATGGCTTTTTGGTACTTGATTAAAATTTCAATTGCAATAAATTCAATTTCTTTTAATTTTAAATATCGATTTCAAAGCTTCATCCATGACTCAGACTGCTCTTGTTTTCGAAAACATGTACGATGTCGTTTATGGCCGCGCGGGAAGGCTAAAGACTACCTTGACCGCGCGAGAAGGTAAAGGGTTAATACCTGCCTTGTAAATAGTATTTATATATAATAATTTGATATTTGAAAACACTGAATATTGCTGTTATTGCTGTCATGTTTCACCCAGGGCCGGGGATTTGCCACAGATTTTTTGCCCCACCGCGGGGCATTTGCACCTGCATTTCATCCCCACTGTGGGGAATTAGCAGCATTTTGGAAAAAAATGTCAAATGCCCGGGGGTTGGCCCGGGGGGGGATGGGCATGCTTGGATTTGACTGATACATTACAACTTGATTAATTGTGGGGCGTGTTCGTTCTAGCAATGTTGAGTGTTCCATTTGTCATAATTGCTGCCGACCGTTCAATCTCGTTCCCAGAGCCTCCGCCGCGCCACGCAAACGGAGGCTCTGGGATAATCCATCGCCAGAGGGCCGGAAAACAGGGCGTCGATTGAACAGAGCATGCGCCAGTAATAGACCGAGCGTAGTTTCTGGGACGTGAGAACTATCTGTGCTATATTAAAATATCGAGTTCTTCGGCAAGAATCTTCCCTAAACACGTTAAAAACTCTCGAGAATCTCTTCAGAGGTGAAAAAAGTTGTTGTCTGGTGTTTAAATTAGCAACCAATTGGGATTTGGGACAGAAAAGAATATGATTTTAGAATTTATGTAACTCGCGGTAATGAAATCAAAAAGGTATTAATAAATACACAAAGAAATGTTTATCGAGGTGTTGGCTGATTGTTGAAACTTCAAACAATAAAAGACTTGACAGCACAAAAATTAACGGTAACATATTTTTATAAACGACCAAGACAACGCGGCGTTCGTGAGGCCACCCGCCACAGGGAGCCGTAACGTCGATTAATTAGCGAAGCGAGTTTAACAGTAAATCGGGTTTATTCGGTATTTTTTACACAATAATTGTATTAAATCGCTATTAAAATGTTCTTACTTGTTAATTTTGTCGACAATCAGGACAAATTACAGGCAACCAGACCAGAAAGGCATCGAATCAGTGTTTACATCAATACGGAAGGCCGTTGACTGTGGTTGCCCTCTGGTTGCCTGTAATTTGTCCTGATTGTCGACAAAATTAACAAGTAAGAACATTTTAATAGCAATTTAATACAATTATTGTGCAAAAAATACCAAATAAACCCGATTTACCGTTAAACTCGCTTCACTAAAAACGTTACGGCTCCCTGTGGTGAGGCGTGGGAAAATCTTTGATCAATCTGTTTTGATTCTCGATGGCTTGTATTCTCGTTTCTGTGCTGCAATATAAACACTACGTCCGATGATTTAGTTGGAGAAATCAAGATACTTTTTGGTCGCATTTCCTGAGCCAAGAATAACTGAGGCAATTTTTTGCACCATGGATGGATAACTCTCTGAGAGTCTTCTTTAACGTTCTCTTGCATCTCTTGCATTTCGCGTAGAATATCAATCCATTTAAACGTGGACTAGTTTTTTTGAGCTTTTCTGGAAACACGACTAAAAGTTTGTCCGAAGATAACTTTTTTGGTGTAAACTCTGCCATAAGAACGTAATATTAAAGAACGAAGTACAATACCGTTTGAACGAAACAGTGAAACACTCGCGTAAATATTAAGAGTTAATCTAATTAAAAGCAATCTTTAGTTAACCAATCAAACACTTCCGGTGTGGATTGTTTGCGTGGCGCGGCGGAGGCTCTGGGAACGAGATTGGGAACGGCTTAGATCTCGCGTGTAAGGGAATAAACGCCGGTCGATATTAGCACCCTCGCCCTCAGGCCTTCGCGCCGGGCGAGGGGATAATTCCAAGAGTTCTTTCAAATAAAAGAGTTTCTTTAAAACTGAATTTTTCACTGAATATGCGGAACTGTCGTGAAAATAAATAATATTTAAATCAAAGCACCTCAAGTGTAATGTTTAGTAATGTTAATAATTTCATAATATCTGTGTTCTTGTACTCAAGAAATAACGTTTTCATTCTTGTATTTTATGCTTCTGGACGCCGCTATTTTAGAGTTTGCTCGACTGCCCAATCTCGATATACAGCGGGGGTTTCTTTTCAATTTTTTGAGTGCAAGGTTTCCGCGGAAAGACTGAAAACTAGTTGTTCGACAAAAGTATTAGGGATAGGGGATCTAGTACGAAACAAAAACACGAACTTTCGGCTGTCTTCGACGAACGTTTTCTTGAGAAATAATAAACTCCCAAAGCTACAATATATATTAAAACAAAGATAAATTATCTGTTTACAATATGCGTACAGCTTATCAGGCTAGCGAATGTAGTTTTCTTAAAAAGAGCGGATAATCGAACATATCGTAACGTGTTAACAATCCCACATCCAGTGGGCTGGTACGAGTGCCATGTATTTGCTCGTCAATGCCTTCTATTTGCTCGTCGGCCACTTCCTTATATGGAATACGTACTAGAAGTACATATGTAATTAGGGCAGTAGCGAAGTTGTCCATAACAACCACTGATCTCAAAAATAGGACTGGATTGAGCTTTCTATTGTATCTGATGAGCTGATTTTGAAGCAGGCATATTTGCATAATGTAAATTGCGAGTGATCATTAGAGGCTCCGAGTTTGCAAGCAAATCAAACTGTGACGTTCGCGAAATAGGTTTAGTGTCTGGCCAATATAGTTTCTTTGTTAACATTAAATGCATAAAATCCTGAACCTAATTTGACGTCTCATATATTAGGCTTCTCTCACTGGATAATTAGAGCCAACGGCGGCCATTACTAAAGCCTGGTTTCCATATGGTCGCAGAAGTGAAGTAGTGAAGCGTGTTTCTTTTGTTATGACAAAAGAAACACGCTTCACTGCTTCACTTCTGCGACCGTAAAGACAGCGTAGCGACCATACGGAAACCAGGCTTAAGGGACCAAAGTCGCAGTAAATCTGTAAGTAGGCCATCAATCGTTTTACCCAGTAATTTCAAAAATGTCTTATGGTCCTCTTTATAGTAAAATTATTTTATTTTGTCGATGGTACGATCGAGCACATAATACAACAGAAAACCTCATAGGATCCTCAGTTGGTCCCTTAGTAATGGCGGACTTCCAGCTTCATTTTCTGAACAATATAGTTGCTCGATCCAGTCTTCTTTCGAGATCAGTGATAACAACTGGTCATATGCTATGCAAATTTTGAAACGATTTACATATTTAGATCTTTAGAAATATATTGTTTTCAAAATATACAGATGTTAGTATAAATTAGCATAACATGACCAGTTGCTACGGTCAGCTGCGCCACTGAATTAGGGTGAGGGTTAGTATAAGGTTTTGATTTTAGTTTAGACTTTAGGGTTATTTTTCAAACCTTTATACTAATCCTCTCCCTGATATTAACTAACCCTCGAACAACTAGTTTTCAGTTTTTCCGTGGAAACCTTATTTTAAAGTCTCCTTTCTAGCGATCACCTTTAGTAAAACGAACAAAAAAAGTGCTCAATAAACCCCGTTTACACGGCAATAACAGTACAGAATTACGATTGCGATAGATGTATCGCGATCGCAATCCCTATTTTACGTTGTGTTTACACGGACAGCTATCCCAATACACGGATCGCGAATCTCAGAAAATGTGCGCATCTGGTGCATTATGGGATACCTCAGGTGAGTAAAATTCTGAGCTCCTAACAATATTCAAGTGTTTATCTTGTTCAAGTTTAACTACAATGTTTCTACGCATGTAACAAGAATCAAAGCGCTTTATTAAACATAAATCGTAGAAAACAACGAAAAATAACAATTTTTTAAAGTGTCTATGAAATGAAAAAATCGCTAGCATTTTTTTGCTCTAACAAACAAAGTAGCACGGCAGGATCGTTCACTGAAAATTTTAAGTGAATCTGCTGCATAGTCTTCGAGCTATCAACTCTCAAAGTTTGGCCATTGGCATAGTTTAACGTTACAAAATAGGGAAAGACTGGGATTGAAAAAATGTGGTATATGACGTATGCAGGTGGATCATTAATGTTCAAATCCATTGTTCTTATGCATAGTAAGTACACCTGCATACGTCACAAGACAATGAACCGCGCGTTTCAGATTTCAGTAAAAACATTTAGCCATGCCAAACTTTGAGAGTTGATAGCTCGAAGATTATGCAGCAGATTTACTTGAAATTTTCAGTGCACGCTCTTGCCGTGCTACTTTGTCCGTTAAAGCAAAAAAAAAGCTAGCGAATTTTTCACTTCATAGACACTTTAAACGTCCGTGCTTCAGCAAAACCGTGACTTTTACTCACCTCTAGTATCCCACAATACAAAGCGCGGGTACATTTTTTTAGATTCGCGATCCGTGTATTCGGATCGTTCTCGAAAGCCCGAGTTGCAGCCCTCATGTTCGGGAAGTACTGCTCTTTGGGATCTATAGACAAGGCCTGCTGGACGATGGCCTCTCCGCCTGTGCAGGCTACAAATAAAATGGCGGAGCATGTTTGGCAATTCTTCCAACTATTTAAAGTGAATAACAATGGTTGGAATGGTTGGAGTACATTGCGACGTTTAGATCACGAAAGAATCGTGCTATGCTGGAGACGATTTTCACATGTTTGGAAACCTCCAGTTTATTCGGATCCAGTTTATTCGCAAGCGTGTTTGTTCGGATCGCAATCCCAAAACTGTTTACCCGCGGCTATTTTCGAGCGCGATAGCAAACCACCTCCAGAACTGGAGGTTTATAGCTCTCGATCGCAATCCCGATAATTTGGCTCCGTGAAAACGGGGTCAATGACGTCAAAATTTAAAAGAAAATCGCTGCTTTTTCGAGCAAATTCTATAAAATGGCGGCGTCCAGAAGCATAAAATACGAGAATGAAAACGTAAATTATTTCTCAAGTACAACAGCAGATACCGTAAAACTATTAACATTGCTAAACATTAAAATGGCTTTTTATTTCAAAGTTATCTATCCTTTGACTGCAGTTTCCCTTTGTTATGGCAAGTTAAAGTGCATATAACGTCTGTGGGAATTTAACATATATGTAATCTATCGATTCTCCTGAGAAAAATTGTAATATATCTTGTCAGCTGAAAATTTCATCTTCATAGACTTTTTGCTGTTAAAGTTGACGGAAATGACGTCATAGCGGGAATCTGTAAAGAGGTTTTCATATAGACAGATGCCCGCTATGACATCATTTCCGTCAACTTTAACAGCAAAAAAGTCTATGAAGATGAAATTTTCAGCTGACAAGATATATTACAATTTATCTCAGGAGAATCCACAGATTACAAAATATGTTAAATCCCGACAGACGTTATATGCACTTTAAAGCGGAATCTAGTCAAAAAACAAATTACTTTTAAATAAAAGGCCTTTTAGTATAATGTTTAGAAATGTTAATAGTTTTACGATATCTGCTCTTGTACTCGAGAAATAACGTTTTCATTCTCGTATATGCTTCTGGACGCCGCCATTTTAGAGTTTGCTCGACGGCTCAACCTTGATTCAGCTGGTATTTTCTTTTCAATTTTGACGTTATTGAGTGCTTGCTTTTTTGTTCCTAGCACTCAATGACGTCAAAATTGAAAAGGAATTCCCGCTGTACATCGAGTCTGAGACGTCGAGCAAACTCTAAAATGGCGGCGTCCAGAAGCATAAAATACGAGAATGAAAACGTTATTTCTCGAGTATAATAGCAGATATCGTAAAACTATTAACATTTCTAAACATTATACTAAAAGGCCTTTTATTTAAAAGTAATTTGTTTTTTGACTAGAGTTCCCCTTTAACATTCTTTGCAGTTATACAGATATGCGTAAAAATCCTGTTTTGGAACATTATACTTGTCATCATCATCATCATCCTTCGGCCGAGATATGTTTCACCAAAGTTCTCCACACGCGTTCTTGTCCTCCATTGCATTGGGTAGCTCCTCCAGACGAATTCCAGTGTCCCTCGAAACTGTTGACGTGTACGAGAGGTCGTGCACCTTTTCTGTGTGGCGTTGGTAATTGCCACAGGACGAATTTGGAGATGACTTGATCCTTCGCTCAGTGACCAGCGAATCTCAATCTTCGTTCAGTTACTACTTTCGAAATCGGGGGTAACGTTCCGTATATTCTCCGCTTTTTAGGGTGCTGCTTTCAGTTTAAATAGTTCGAACTCGCATAAGTAGACGAGTATAAGAGTCCAATCTTTTCTCCAACTCCTTGTTCATTATACTTGTACCTACGCAACTAATCTCGGTGTATTACTTCTAATAATCATTAAGAACTGATAGTTCTACCGTAAAATCGTAATTGAACGAGTCGAGGTCAAGAAACGTCCTCTTTTTAACTCTTAATGTTTGACATGCCTGAATTGTTTGGAGAAGTCGAGAAAGCTTCATAGGGACATCCAAGATACTTGAACGTGGAGGCAAGGTGCTTGGTTGGTGTTCTGGAGGGCGGGAAGTGCAGGTTGTATTCTGCATGACATCTGCAATAAACAAGAAAGCCACAGTGGAAGTTAAACGAACATGTATACACATAGTTTCAGCACAGTTATGGATGATTTAGGCCATCACACTTTCCAGAGGGGAAATTTTTTAAACGCCGTTTTCCTGTTGTCGTGTAGACGGTGAAAACGGAAATTTGCTGCAAGTCTTCTCTCGTTAAAATATTTTGTTGTGTTAGTAACTAGATTGTGAGATTATATTTATTCAGGTATTGCTTGACTTCTTGTTGCGACAAAAACTGTGCATACTCGCGTCCACAGGGCTACAATACGCAATAATTCTTGAAATATTTGAAAAGCTAACAACAATTAAAAAATTCACAGAAACATCAAACATCGTTACTTAACTTATGTGAATCTCTATAGTACTTGTCTGAAGATAATAATCCCCTCACCCGGCGCGAAGCGCCGGCTAGGGTGCTTATATCGACCGGCGTTTAGTCCCTTATCACGAGATGCTAGCGAATCCTGATCTCGGATCGAGTTTATTTGTATATATATGCGTCAACGGCCGTCCGCGTGACATCGGAAAATGTGGTCCTGGTAACTAGATAGCATTTGAATTCATATTTAAATTGAACCGTCACATGATTCAAAGGGTTTGTTTCCAAAAGAGACATAGTTTTTTGAGGAAATAGAAGTCCGAGTATGTATTTTGACTCGCTAATTCCAAATCTGTTTTCAGAATTGAAAACGGTTACATGTATATATTGATCGAGATATTCAAAATAATATACACTGTACGACGAAGTGACCGGCTTATAGCCGACCAAGCCGACTAATTTCTAAGTACATAAACCGTTTTTACGAAGGGTATTCACGTTCTCGTAATATAGTAGACACATATGTTATGTATTTTGACTCGCTAATTCCAAATCTGTTTTCAGAATTGAGAACGGTTAAATATTGATCGAGATAACGTTCAAAATAATATACGACGAAGTGACCAGCTTCTAGCCGACTACATAAACCGTTTTTACGAAGGGTACTCACGTTCTCGTAATATAGTAAACACGTATGTTATGTATGTTGACTCGCTAATTCCAAATCTGTTTTCAGAGTTTAAATCGGTTAAATATTGGCCGAGATAACGTTCAAACATTTCTTCGACGAAACAGGCTTTTGCAAATTGTGAATTTTTGCAAAACACGAATACACGGCCGCCACGGCGTGCGAGATCTGGGCACCATGGATGGGGAAATTCCCGTAGGGGGGGGGGGGATAGAAAAGGCGGGCGAGGGGATTATTGCGGATTCGTATTTCTAGTATAGTGTATACACCTCAGTCTCAACCTAGAGGAGAATGCAGATGGCAAATTCACCAAAACCAACACGTCAGTCTGCATAAATTGCCATAAATCGCAGAAATAACTAAAATGCGATTCTAGAACGTCAAAAAAATGAAAGTACTTGAGCGAGGGTTAGGGGTAGAAATCCTTTTGAGCTTGCTATGGCAATGATGTATCACACGTACAGCATGCATGTTTAGTAGCCAATCACACCAATCGTAAATTTGCAATAGGAAATCAACATTTCTCGTTCTCCCAAACTTCCACTCGTGTTTCTATAACTCTACGGAAACACAGAAAATGTTTTCTATTTCTTAAGTAGTTGAGAGCATTTTCATCAATAGAGAACAGTCATTTACATTTTCATCCCTTTCACTGCTTTACGGCTAAAATTTGTCACATTGCCATTATTGAGTGATATACTGCAGGTAATGGCCCTTAGGCAGTTAAAAACATTTGAGAAGCTAGTAAAACACTTGGCTTTTGCCTCGTGTTTTTTGCTTCTCTTCTGCCATATATTAACTTATATTAACGTATGTACACTGTACAGTACCGCTCAGAAGTAACCTAACGAAAACCGCGCTCGATCCGCGGGTCACTGATCGGCGGGTCACCGCTGATCGTCCGCGTGACACTGTCGGTTAATCAGCGGTTCAACCGGTTCCACCGCAGATGATCAGCGGTTCAATCGTAACTGCCACCTAACCGCAACCTCACTACAACCGCTTTGTTAGGTTACTTCTGAGCGGTACTATACTGTCAAGACCTCGGTCTGATATGTTCTCGTAATGATCAAGCAGACAAGGTTGATAAGAGGTTTATTATATGGCACCTTTGGACAGCATGCGGATAGCGTGATAAATTACCATATGAATGTCAAACGTTTTTGAACAGAACACAGTGAAAGTATTAAACTCACTTTCTGAGTGTTCATCCTCTGATTGTGGCTCATTCATGACTTAGTTAGAACTCTGAAACAAATATGTATACTTTTTTTCCCTTATAAAATTATTTTTTGTCGCTATTTGTTGTAGGAAGAAGTTTATAGTCACTACCCATATTCCGTCCACTCTCTAGGAAAGTAACAATCAACAGTCAGAGCGTCTCAGCCAATCAGAGTCCACAATTTCACTGGAATTAACCTGTGCCATATACATATAGTACATGTAATAAAACTTGTTAATCGCATGTGACACATTTTTATTAATTAATAATTCCAGGAAGATAAAAATGTTACAAATAAATAAAAAGACTGTATGATAGGGTCTATACCTGTTTCACATATTTTCACCAGGCTACTTGGTGCTTGGGCTTCACACTACAGTAGATAATTGTATATAAAATAAATGTAATTAAACATGTATGCAACCATTAAGCTCGAAAACTGATGCATGCATGCACATACTAGTAGTATTTTGACATAACATTGGCTAATGCCAGGGAACTCTACATGTCAATTAAGCAAAGTATATGACATGTGGATTAAAGTGTCTCTCTCAAGGTTGGGCATTTTATATAATTATAATCTCTAGCACTTTCTGATAAAAATACTTAATATTATCATTAGCTCAAGTTTTATCTTGATGCCTTTTCCCCTTGGTATAGTTGGTTTACTATTCACAGTCTCAGGAAGTGACATATATAGACTGACATGCAAACGACATTGTATAGTGATTCAATACTAACCCTAACATAAGTTTTCTCTGAGCTTTACTACTGTATGGTAGCCCACAAGTCAGTGCAAACACAAATAATTAATGTTCAAACACAAACAATTAATGTTCGAACACAAACAATTAATGTTCAAACACATGCAAACAATTAATGTTCGAACACAAACAATTAATGTTCAAACACAAACAATCAATGTTCAAACACAAACAATTAATGTTCAAACACAAACAATTAATGTTCAAACACAAACAATTAATGTTCAAACACAAACAATTAATGTTCAAACACAAACAATGAATGTTCAAACACAAATAATTAATGTTCAAACACAAACAACCAATGATCAAACACAAACAATTAATATTTGAACACAAACAATTAATGTTTGAACACAAACAATTAATGTTCAAACACAAACAATTAATGTTCAAACACAAACAAGTAATGTTCAAACACAAACAATT
Source organism: Chrysogorgia sp. JL179-B06 (assembly GCA_035772405.1). NCBI lineage: Eukaryota > Metazoa > Cnidaria > Anthozoa > Scleralcyonacea > Chrysogorgiidae > Chrysogorgia > Chrysogorgia sp. JL179-B06. The sequence goes on along the minus strand of JAYKKM010000193.1, from coordinate 660,372 downwards.
AATGTTCAAACACAAACAATTAATGTTCAAACACAAACAACCAATGATCAAACACAAACAATTAATATTTGAACACAAACAAGTAATGTTTGAACACAAACAATTAATGTTCAAACACAAACAATTAATGTTCAAACACAAACAATTAATGTTCAAACACAAACAATCAATGATCAAACACAAGCAATTAATATTTGAACACAAACAATTAATATTTGAACACAAACAATTATATAATGTTCAAACACAAACAATTAATATTTTAACACAAACAATTAATATTTGAACACAAACAATTATATAATGTTCAAATACAAACAATCAATGATCAAACACAAACAATCAATGATCAAACACAAACAATTAATATTTGAACACAAACAATTAATGTTCTGAAACACAAAAATTAATGTTTGAACACAAACAATTAATGTTTGAACACAAACAATTAATGTTTGAAAACAAACAATTAATGTTCTGAAACACAAACAATTAATGTTTGAACACAAACAATTAATGTTTGAACACAAACAATTAATGTTTGAACACAACCAATTAATGTTCTGAAACACAAAAAATTAATGTTTGAACACAAACAATTACTGTTTGAACACAAACAATTAATGTTTGAACACAAACAATTAATGTTCGAACACAAACAATTAATGTTCAAACACAAACAATTAATGTTCAAACACAAACAATTAATGTTCAAACACAAACAATTAATGTTCAAACACAAACAATGAATGTTCAAACACAATTAATGAATGTTCAAACACAATTAATGTTCTGAAACACAAACAATTAATGTTTGTTTGAACACAAACAATTAATGTTTGTTTGAACACAAACAATTAATGTTCTGAAACACAAACAATTAATGTTCTGAAACACAAAAAATTAATGTTTGAACACAAACAATTAATGTTCTGAAACACAAACAATTAATGTTTGAACACAAACAATTAATGTTTGAACACAAACAATTAATGTTTGAACACAAACAATTAATGTTCTGAAACACAAACAATTAATGTTTGAACACAAACAATTAATGTTTGAACACAAACAATTAATGTTTGAACACAAACAATAAATGTTCGAACACAAACGATTAATGTTTGAACACAAACAATTAATGTTTGAACACAAACAATTAATGTTTGAACACAAACAATTAATGTTCTGAAACACAAACAATTAATGTTTGAACACAAACAATTAATGTTCTGAAACACAAACAATTAATGTTCTGAAACACAAACAATTAATGTTCTGAAACACAAACAATTAATGTTCTGAAACACAAACAATTAATGTTTGAACAGAAACAATTAATGTTCTGAAACACAAACAATTAATGTTCTGAAACACAAACAATTAATGTTCTGAAACACAAACAATTAATGTTTGAACACAAACAATTAATGTTCTGAAACACAAAAAATTTATGTTTGAACACAAACAATTAATGTTCTGAAACACAAACAATTAATGTTTGAACACAAACAATTAATGTTTGAACACAAACAATTAATGTTTGAACACAAACAATTAATGTTTGAACACAAACAATTAATGTTTGAACACAAAAAATTAATGTTTGAACACAAACAATTAATGTTTGAACACAAACAATTAATGTTTGAACACAAACAATTAATGTTTGAACACAAACAATTAATGTTCTGAAACACAAACAATTAATGTTCTGAAACACAAACAATTAATGTTTGAACACAAACAATTAATGTTTGAACACAAAAAATTAATGTTTGAACACAAACAATTAATATTCTGAAACACAAAAAATTAATGTTTGAACACAAACAATTAATGTTTGAACACAAACAATTAATGTTTGAACACAAACAATTAATGTTTGAACGCAAACAATTGATGTTCTGAAACACAAACAATTAATGTTTGTTTGAACACAAACAATTAATGTTTGAACACAAACAATTAATGTTTGAACACAAACAATTAATGTTTGAAAACAAAAAAATAATGTTTGAACACAAACAATTAATGTTTGAACACAAATTCCCAGATGTTGGAAACTACAATTTCCTGGATGTAATTTTCGGCTACTTATAAATTATAATCCATGATGAATCTAGTCTTAAACAGACAAACATACCGTAACTAACGTATCAAATTATCCCCTCACAAGCGAGGGTGATAATCTCGCCGCGGCAGGGATCCATTTCTGAAGAAAAAGTTTGTAATATATATATAGGGTCTGTGAAATGGCATTTGTGCACTTTGTATATATTTTTTTCCAGCCGTGCATGGTAGTATGTAAAAAGTCGTTTTGGGTGATCCGTTTGAATCGGACAATAACTTCTCGCTGGACAATACTGTAACGCTTCTCAAACACATGTTTGTAGATTTATATATTGTATTGTGTCCAATGCGGGAAAAAGCCCTTGATAGTGAAGATGATAATATTTGTGGTAAATGCAGAAAGTAGTTCATGAATTTGCCCAGCATGGCCCAAAAGCTCTTGTTTCATCTTTGAAAACTAAACTATCTGATGTTTCGCACCCATAGCCGTATTCAGGATTATTTTTCCATGGAGTATATCCTTATCCTGGGAACGGTTATGTCTTATCTTTTTCAATAAGATAATATGTAACACTAATGACAGTTTGTATCATTTATTGCCATTTAATGAGAACTATTCAAATTGTACTTTGCCTAAGATTAGAAAATTTACTGTACCGAGATGCAAAACCAATAGATTTAAGAACACCTTTATTAATGCATGCGCTGATCATTATAATAATACCAGTTGTACATAATAGGTAATTAGGCATTTGTTTTTCTCTTAATTGTTGTAACCTTATCAATTCAGTATGTAACTGCTATTAAGGTATTTTAATAAACGAACTAACTAACTAACTAACTTATCCTGGTATGGATAGTGATGTTTAGATTCGTGTATATATTCTGGAGTCATCTTATTTCAGCCACTGAATCACAAAACCATGGAGACGCGGTTATTTATACCACACGGTTCGCCGGTTCGACTGGTACCCAGTCTAGTTTGCGATGTTGCGCGTGCTGACACACGTACGCAACGTTCTACCGCGCGCTCTTAAAGTGCCTATGAAACGAAAAATTCTACTCTTTTTATGACCTATTTTGGTTCTTGATGTGCTGAATCTTATGGTGGTATCGGTTTTGCAATCACGATAAAGGAAAGTACTTTATTTTTTATGTAAAAGTGGAAAAATTACACCAATTTTTTCCCACCTCATCGCGCGGTCAAATCATAAATTAGAGTCAGCATAGATTCTAGAGATGAAAAATCATTACTCGCTTTCAGAGGAGGAAGTTGACTCCAACTCAAACATCAGTAATATTTCCACAGCTACTGTAAGCATTCAATAGCACCACAATAAACATATCGATATTATCGACGACTCTAACGTGTGACGTCACTAGACTGTTGCTTCGGTCTCAGACACCGTACATTTTTTCTATCAAAATAGCGATATTTGAACGTCGATAAAAGCACCGTGATTGAGAAACTGATAACACCATAATATCCAGCGTATTACGAAATACCAAAGTGGGTCATAAAAAAAGAGTTGAATTTTTCGTTTCACAGGCACTTTAACAAAATCGCTGCATGGTCATAGCTGATTAAGCATAAGTTGAATTATTTTAAAAAGGTGAAGCAGAAACAGCCCAAAGATGTGACAATCAGACATAGTCTGATGCTACTCTGGCTTTAAAAAGTTTTTTGAACGTAACTTAAAAGTTACTGTCCATGACCCAACGTTTCGACACTGCAGTCTAGTGTCTTCATCAGGGGTGATCGTTGTAAAGTTAGGGGTTTCTATTTATACCCTCATAGAACCGATAATTGAATATAAAAATAAAGTGGTAATAATTTGGAATTTTCGGTGATGGGTTTTGCGGTTGTACAGTATATTCAAGGGATTACGGAACCAATAAAAAGAATCTTAGGTAGTTTCAACGTAAAAATTGCTCAAAAACCTTTCTTGACGTTGGGTCATATTTTTGCAAAACCTAAGGATTGTATTGCGAAGGAACAGAGGAAAGACGCTATTTATTCTATTCCGTGCAATGACTGTGATCAGGAGTACATCGGTCAGACTAAACGTCAGTTTCGTACGCGTTTGAAAGAACACCAAAAGGCTGTTTTCTTTTCAAAAAAGGAAAATTCTGCTTTGTCGGAATACGCGTGTGTAACTTACCATGAGATTGCGTGGGAAAATTCCAAACGTTGTCTGGAGGCTTGGCATATCAATAGCGCCCACGCCCCATTGAATCGCGATGACGGTGGTTTATTACCAGAAACTTATTTGCATCTTGTTAATAGATAACGTCATCATCGGTTCTATGAAGGTATAAATAGGGACCCTAACTTTACAACGATCACCCCCGATGAAGACACTAGACTGGAGTGTCGAAACGTTGGGTCATGGACAGTAACTTTTAAGTTACGTGCAAAAAACTTTTTAACTCTTTCCTGTCCGACACAGTCAAAAGGGGTCATAGAAGACCCCGAAGTCGTCAATCGAAAAACACGGCACACGGTAACGCAAGATTAAAAATTGAAATTCGACAAGCGTCAGGCACATGAGATCCACTCACACGTTAAGTTTGATTTGATTTCATAAACAACTCTGCAATTGGTGGCGTTTTGAATTTTCATGATGCTACACGGGCGCCCACGATGGCGTTTTCTAGCAAAATGGAGGTTTTTCAACCTGATTTATGATAATTAATGCTAATTCATATTAACATAATGTGTCTTGTTTGGGAAATTCAAAAGCACAAGTAAAAGCCGGTTTATCGGGCTTTCAGAAAATGTATAGGTTTCGCAACAGTTATGGATATTTCCAGAGATATCGATAGGACAAAGAGGTAGTTCAATTTTAGATGTTTTTCAGCCGGACAGGAAAGAGTTAAGCAGTAACAACAGGTAAATTGAAAATAATCGAAGAAAAAGCGTGCAAGGAAAAGCAGTTTATTAACTGTTGAATTGAAACTAATCAATGTAATAACAGTTTAACAAAGTAAAAATGGTCAGTGAGAAAAATGAACCCCCTTCTCTGCTCCCCCCTACCCCCCTCAATGAGAGGAATTACGGTAAGGGTAAGGGTTACCCGAAGCAGAGTCTCTGCAGAGATCCCACCCGCACCGGTCCACCCGCACGGGAGCTCATAATTTTAACTATATACGCAATCTATCTATACACAACAAACACAATATTTTCTATGCATGTGCGTCAAAAATCACCGTGTTTAGAAATGTTAGAAATAATTCACCAAATTGGCTTAAATGTAGGAAATAATTCACCAAATTGGCTTACATTTTTATATGTGTGTTCTTTAGCTGACTTACCATATTAAAGGGGGCATATGAAACGAAAATTGAGATGACTTTTTTATTTATTTATTTGAAAGAACTCATAAAACGATAAAGAATGGCTTTTTTCAGTTTTTGCATATCTCATCTTGTTCTGGAGTTATTCAAGGTTGTGTAATATGACCTATGACATCACAAGTTGTACCCACCATTATGAACAATCTGAAAATGAAGCATATCTTCAAAACTATTGAATAAAATTGCTTCAAACTTTGCACAAGTATACAGTTCACTAAATTGAATATCCCCATATCAACTTTATTGTTGCTATACTCCGTTCATCCTTTAAAAAACCTCTCTATTTTCTGCAATTTATAAAACAATTTTTGACTGTGGACTAGTGAAGTATATTTTTAATAGCATTGCCAACAAAACAGGACAACTTCCCATCGAAATCTTTGTAGGGCATGCTAGAAAATAGAATTTTTTTGCTTTAGAAAGAAAGAAGTCTGGAAACTAATCTGTCACTATGGCAACAATAATATTGATGTAGGATATTCAATTTAGTGAACTGTATACTTGTGCAAAGTTTCGAGCAATTTTATTCAATAGTTTTGAAGATATGCTTCATTTTCAGATTCGTCATAATGGCGGGCACAACTTGTGACGTCATAGGTCATAATATTACACAACCTTGAATAACTCAAGAACAAGATAAGATACGCAAGAACTGTAAAAAGCCATTCTTTATCGTTTTAAGAGTTCTTTCAAATAAATCAATAAAAAGTCATCTCAATTTTTGTTTCATACTGTATATGCCCTTTAAAGCCAGAGTAGCGTCAAACTATATCTGATTTATCACCTGGTTGCGTTGGGAAATTATATGTGACAATCAACATTGCATTTGGGATGATTAATTTTGACAGGCCATGATAGACACGTTTCACAAATATGCAAGAAACAAAATTTCAGACTTCTTTTGCCAGCTTCCTGGGGGTGGTAACACAAGTCAATACTGTGAAATTTGACAAGAAATGCAACAATTTTTTCGTATTCAAGTCCCCTTTAAAATAATGAAATAATTCTCAATCTAATTTTATGCCAAATCCAGAACAAAACGCAAAGTCCTCTTCTACAGTACAAGTGATCTGCACTCTGGACAAGCTAACACCTTGGCAAACATCTGGGAATTTGTTGTTTCCAACATCTGGGAATTTGTGTTTGCATTATTATTGTTTGTGTTTGAGATTTTAATTTATTGTTATGTGTTTGATCATTAATTGTTCGTGTACAAAATTAATTATTTTTGTTTTGTTCGGTATACCGATATACCGAAGATTCCAGTATTAAATCACATGTCAGTTTGGCGGTATGTTTTTTCAGTCATAATGATATACCGAAATTTCCGAAATATTGGGATTTTCCAATATACCGGAATTTTCAGTATACCAAGATTGTCGATATACTGAAACTAGCCACTCTTAAGAGATTAAGGTGATAAGTTTGGGATTTTTTCATGGTTCTGTAGAATGTGGTTCAAAAAGCAGTATACCAATATATATATTGGTATAATTTTTTCAGTATACCGATATTGGATATTTCCCATACCGAACATCCCTACACCATACATTTGTACATGTATTAAACCGACCAGGTCCGACCTGTTTGTAAATATCTGACTAATTTAGCAGAAGAAAATACTGTACACCTAGCATGAAGATAAAACTTTAGTTGATGATATTATCCAGCTTATATGCAATCAATGAAAATCGATGATCGGAAAGCCAATTGATAAATTGCAATCAATCGAAAGAAATTATAATTATTCTGAATCTAATTGATTTCAACTGGTATTAGTCAATCAATGACCAATTGATAGTCACAAAAATCTGTCCATTAACAAAAAGAAAAAGAAAATCTGTCAATCTATTGCTAATTTGTTGCCATCAATTTTCGAGATCCATAAAGCGGAAAATCTGTCTACGGCAAATCTAGTCTCGCCCACACAAACAATGTCAACTGTATACCAGTAAGGCACTACTCCTATAACCTTACCAAAACCATATTTTGTTTTGCCATTCTTGTTTGGAAATGTTGACAAGAGAATGTTGAGAAGAGAAGGTTGACAAGAGCCACAACTTTTGTTCTCATTTCAATTGGTTTGATTGCCAATTCTCATCAAATCAACTTTGAATCAGTTCAGATTTGACCAATGAGATGAAATGAGAGTTTGGGCATGGTATAAGAGTTTTGTTGACTCTCATCCTCGTCTCACTGTGGGAGCAATGAGGCTGGTCATGATAACTCTCTTGTCTGGTGCCGATTCTCATCATTCGCTAGATGTAAATGTAGGGTTTATTTTCATGAATATACCAATCAATACCAATTGCCAGTGATTAGTTCATTGATTGCTATTGATAATCGATACCAATCAACAAAGTCACAAAAACTGTCTTCATCAATTGTCCATTGGTTGAAACGAAAATTGAGGTGACTTTTTTATTAATTTATTTGAGAGAACTCCTCAAACGATAAGGAATGGCGTTTGTAGTTGTTTAATATCTTATCTCATTCTGGAGTTATTCAAGATTGTGTAATATGACCTATGACGTCACTAGTTGTACCCACCATTATGACGAATCAGAAAATGAAGCATATCTTCAAAAATATTTAGCAACATTGTTTGAAACTTTACACAAGTATTCAGGTCACTAAATTGAATATCCCCATGTCAACTTTATCATTACCATAGCAATATATATTAGTTCCCACTCCTTTCATTCTGCAGCAAAAATTTTCTACTTTATCGCCACCATGCCCTACAAAGATTTTGACTCGAAGTTGCTCTGTTTTGTTGGCAATACTATTGAAAATATACCTTACTGATCAACAGTTAAATATTGGTTTAGAAAAGGCAGAATATAAACAAGTTTATGAGAGGAAAAGAGGAGTCTGGGAACTCATCTGTTATTATGGCAACAATAAAGTTTACGTACTTGTGCAAAGTTTCAAGGTATTTTGTTTCAAGGTGTTTTGAAGAAATGCTTCATTTTCTGATTCGTCATAATGGTGGGTACAACTAGTGACGTCATAGGTCATATATTACACAATCTTGAATAACTCGAGAACGACTATTACGAGAATGAGATAAGGTATGGAAGAACTACAAGGCTACAAGCGCCATTCTTTATCGTTTGAGGAGCTCTTTTAAATAAATCAATAAAAAAGTCATCTCAATTTTCGTTTCATAAACACTTTTATAATTGACATCGATTGTTATTGATTGATGTCGTTTTCTATCGATTTTATCGATCCACAAGCCACCAAAAATATATTAACATTGGGTTAGGAATTAGTAGTTACTAGATTAATGTAGTTAATAGGGTGGAAGATTAGTAACCATTAGCTCATTTACCTGTACAATGTTCGATATCTTCTCGTGACATTTTACTCGAGATTTTACTAATACAAAACCATCTTCGTCTTCATTGTCTTCGTCGCCACAAATTTCGCCGTCACTATAACTCGTGTTTCCTTTTCCATGTTCTGCGGAGTATTTATTATATGGCTTGCTATTCCTAGTTATCATTCCAAATAAAGTGTTCATTTTTATGCAAAATGTTGATGAAAAAATTCTTGCAATCTTCAAGGATGAGCATGAAAGCTTCTTGGTCAGCAGTCACATTAACATCACCAATATAAACATCACCGGATAACATCAAAACAACCGGATAACATCAAGGGAATCGAGGTATATAATCGTCAGAATTTTGTCACTTAACCATAAAATAACCACTAACCCCAAAACAACTTAGATCCTAACCCTCCCACCTCGATTCCCTTGATGTTATCCAGTGATGTTTATATTGGTGATGGAGTAACATGAAAGGTTATCCGGGGGACGGGGAGACCGGAAACATCACCGGATAACATCAAGGGAATCGAGGTGGGAGGGTTAGAAGACACTTAAGGCGGGGGGGGGTTAGGGTTAGAAAACTCATTAGGTGGGGGTTAGCGGTTATTTCATGACGATTATATACCTCGATTCATTTGGTGAGTTCAGTGAACTATGTGACTGCTGACCAACAAGATTTCATGCTCATCCTCGATCCATCGCCAAGTAAAGGATGACTCAAAAGGACCTTTCTGTTTTTGTTTAACTTGGTCTTTATTTTTGATTAGGTTAGGGTTAGCTACGGTTAGGGTTAGGATTATTCAATAATGGATTAGGGTTAGACTAGTTCTTGAAAATGAGAAGGTCCTTTTGAGTCATCCCTTTAGACTTTTAGCCTTCATCCATAAAAACGTTGCCAACCAGTTTTACCTTAGTCCAGTTCAAGGGGGGGGGGGGGGGGGGGGGGTGGGTGAGTGAGTGAGCGACTAAGTTGGGAAAGTCAAATTAGATTGAAAGAGACGAGGTACAACCTCAGCATTCACGATGATAATCTCAGAGTCCTCAGACCGTTCCCACACGTGCTGAGATTGTAACCATGCACTGTGAAGAGCATGCGCACTAGGTGATTCATTATATAATCTCAGCACGGTGACAATCTCAGACCGCTACAATCTCAGACCGCTACACCCAATCGTCTTCTGCACGATCTTTTTTAGTATCCGCGAGAGGTCGGACGAAATGACAGTTGCTCCAAGTCTACCTCTTACGTTTGTTTAAAGACTGGTTTGTTTCGAGAAAACGGGTTCGCTTCGAGACTGGGGTTTATAGAGTTTGAAAAGCGGCGGGTGAATAAGCGGGCGGGGAGAGAAAGATTTGTTTCCCTTGCAGGAATTCGAATCTTATTATATTATTTGGCGACAATCCTCGTGAAGTTAAGGAAGCCATTTGGAACCAGCAAATCAAAGGCGTAAAGGGCAATTTTTAAAGTAAAGCTTTTGCCAGATCCAGTAGGGGCAGACATAAATACATCTCGACCAGAAAGATATGTCTCAATAATGGCATCCTTTATTGATCTCATTTTCGAATTTTCTTGTTCACTTTGATAGTTTGATACTGATATCTGTAATAAAAAGCAGGATTGGTATAGGTAATAGGGGATTGGTCTAGCTAAAATCAGATTGATCTAGCTAAATGTGAATTGGTATAACTAAAACAGGATTGGTCTAGCTAGCTAAAAGTGAATTGGTCAAGATAATAAAAGTGAATTTCTTATGTAATAATTGTCCCACAGGGATCGATTTCTTACGAAATTAAAAGTTTGTCCCCTCGCAAGCGAGCTCGCGAAGCGACCGCGCGAAGCGAGGGTGATCAGTCTCGCCGCGGCAGGAATCTATTTCTCACAAAAGGTTTGTATATATATATATATATATAGTCAAATTTCATATTAATTCTCTCTCATATTATTTATTCCTCTCTAATTATTATTCCTCTCTCATATTAATTTATATATATATATATATATATATACGTGTAGGTTTTGGTCTACGAAATGCAAAGAGTGCTCAACAACATATAGTTAGAGCAAATAGATTAGATTAGATTTTCGCTTACCTATATATATATATATATATATATTATATATATATATATATATTTATTTAAATATTTATTTATTTGAGAACCAATACGATGACGCGGCTGGCTGATTGCCGAATGATTTCTAAGTACATAAACCGTTTTTACTAAGCGTATGCACGTTCTCGTAATATAATAGACACGTATGTTATGTATTTAGACTCGGTAATTCCAAAACTGTTTTCAGAATTGAAATCGAGTAAATATTGGCCGAGATAACGTTCAAAATCTACGTACGACTAACCGGCCTTTTGGGATTTGTTATCGACAGACGCGATCTGGGCACTGGTGACCATGGATGGGTGGGGAGTAGTGATAGAAAAGGCGAGCGAGGGGATTATATTGCGGATTCGTATTTCTATTATATATATAAAGTCTCTAAATATACGTATGTTATGTACTTGGACTGGGCAATTCCAAATCTGTTTTCAGAATTGAAAATGGTTAAATATTGACCGAGATAACGTTCAAAATTTAAATATACGACGAAGCGGCCGCCTGATTGCGATTAATTTTTAAGCTATACTACATCAAGTAACCCAGTTTCCACCTAGTTAATGTAGACAGTCTATATTGGTAACATGTAGCTGTGAATGTATAATATCTACATTAACTAAACCCTAATCCTAACCGCTAATCCTAACCCCCTAAACCCTGAACCTTGAAATAACCACTAACCCCAACACAACAAAGATCCTAATCCTAACTCCTCGCCTAACGAGTTTTCTAACCCTAACCCCCCGCCTAACAAGTTTTCTAACCCTAACCCCCCGCCTAACGAGTTTCCTATCCCTAAACCCCCCGCCTAACGAGTTTCCTAACCCTAACCGCTGGCCGTGTTTACCCAATCGGAAACGCCCACACTCGACTCCTTTAATTGTAGACTCATAAGAGAGACTAAGCATGTGGGATTGTTCCATTTGGGAAAGGTGACCCAACATGTGATTCTGACAGAAGCATTAAAGCATTTAGTTAAGTTTGCTGTAAGGTTACCAAATAGCAAGTGCAGGTGAAGGTTTGCTTCTCACCCAAGGTTCCCCTATTGGGCATTAGATATGAAGCAAAGGCATCAACTTTTGTCTCAATCAAATGTTTACCAGTATCCAGCAGATGCCAGCATGACCATAAAAGAGCTAAGAGAGATGGTCATGAATTCAATGAGTGGTAAGAAAATGGTCGAACCGGCTTCAACGGTATGTGTCAAGGCAGTAGGCACTAACCAGTATTCACAGTATCAGCGCTTACAGGAATTGTTAACGTTGATAGAGCAGAAAGGCTGTCCTATACCTTTTTCTTTACTTTTGGTGCAGCAGATATAGCTACTGACCAGAGTTGCAAAGACTTTTGCAGAATGAGGAAGATGCTACGCGGTCAGAACGAGGGCAAGCAGTCATTGACAATCCGCATTTGACTCGGATTGGTTTTTTAACTCTTTCCTGACACGCTGGAAAAACATCGAAAATTGAACCACCTCTTTGTTCTATTGATATCTCTTGAAATAACCAAACCTGTTGCGAAAGCTATACATTTTCTGAAAGCCCAATAAACCGGCTTTTACTTGTGCTTTTAAATTTCACGAGCAAAACATATAATGTTAATATAAATTAGCATTAATTATCATAAATCAGGTTGAAAAATTTACATTTTTCTAGAAAAGGCCATCTTGCACGCCCGCGTAGCATCTTGAAAACTCAAAATGCCATCGCAGAGTTGTTTATGAAATCAAATCAAACTTGGCGTGTGCGTGGATCTCATGTTCCTGGCGCTTGTCGAATTTCAATTTTTAATCTTGCCTTACCGTGTGCCGTGTTTTTCGATTGACGACTTTGAGAGTTAAGCAGCGTCTCGATGACTTTATCAGGCATTAGTTGCAGGTGTGTTGGATGCAGACTGGCATTGGTTTCGATTTGAATATCAAGCCAAGGGAAGTATTCATGCGCACGGGTGTGCGAAGTTAAAGAATGACCCATGAGATATTCCAACATTGAAAGCAAAAGCTGCTAAGGAATGGAGTTTACTTGAAACTGAGTCTGACATGGACAATTTTGAATTTTTTCTCAGCCTGATATTGAGGATGGCAAAGAATCAGAGAGGCAGGTGTTAAGGTAAGAACTGCAGGCTTGGATAATACAAGAAATGAACAAGTCTTATATGGCATTACCTGATTAATTTTTATATAGCGCCGTTTCCTATATATAGACCAAGAGCGCGCTTTACAGAGCAAATATATATATATATATATATATATATATATATATATATATATATATATATATATATAGCAAAATATATATATATATATATAGCAAAGTGAAAAGGTGGTAAACTGCCAATAATTTAATTAGTGACGAAATACTGACGTTTCGAGCGGAGCCGTTGAAACGTCAGTATTTCGTCACTAAATTCTTGGCAGTTTACCACCTTTTCACTTTGCTATATATTCAAAACACTGTCTACGCAGCACTCTAACTATGATATGAAACAGGGATAATAATTATAACAAAATGTTAAATAACAAAAACTAGTTAATAATAAGCGTTCTTGTGATAAATGTCTTTATAGGATTTTTTTAAAAATATCAACTGATTGAGAACATTTAATGAGGAGTTACCTGATGAACAATGGAGAATTCCTGAGCCACACCCATCTGCTATTAGACCAAATGCGTTTGAAGATGCAGATTCGGACTACCACAGGTTAGTGAACAGTGTTGCGAGGCATATACAATTACTATACCAGTTGCAGTTCTGCCTATACTGCTTGAGACAGAAAAATCGTGGTGTACCTGCATAATGTAGATTTGGTTTCCCAAAGGGTTTAGAAGAAGAAGCCCATTTTAACTATGAATTGTTACCACATCGTAAGATAGGTGCATAATTAGTTACAAAGAGAAATGACCATAGGTTAAATTCTCATAACGGGTGATGCTTGAGAATTGGAGAGCTAATGTTGATTTACAGGTCATCGTCGACAAGAATGCATGTGCACGCGGTACATATTTGTTATTCTTGATGATATTATGCGACAGGCTGGCACCAATCCTGAAGCGATATAGCACTCAGAAGTTTGCTACTGAGGATGAGAGATGAGAAAGTTACAGAAACTTGATTGGCGTATTCTCCTTCAACATTTACCCAGTAATGTTGACATGGTCGAATTTAGTGCAGCAATTAGATTGTACTTTGATAAGAAGAGCGTGGCTGAGTACAACTATGAAAAGCTGAAAAGTACTGCACAACCGGTAGCAAAGTTTCAGGCAAAGCACTCCGGCCATGGTGCCTCGGCAACAAAATCAGATGAAGCTGGAGTACAGTAGATGCAGTTGTGTTAGTTCTTTTAAAGAATACTGAGGTCATGCTAACATCCAACCTTTGGGCAGAGGTTGGCCAATGTACAGTAATGGCTCAGTCGGAGTGGTTGAACAGTTTTGGTATGCGGAGGCTGCAGGGCATCCAAGTTTACCAATTGCAGTGTTGGTGCATTTCCCCTGGGCACACCTAGGACCAGCATTTATCAATGCTTGTGAGAAATGCCGACCGGTGCCACCAAAGGTATTTGAATGTATGGTTGATGGAGAAGAAGTTGATGAAGAAGAAGTTGATGAAGACAACTTTATTTCGCTCTGAATCCCACAAAATACAGCAGTAAATAAACAAATAACATAATATCAATAACGTATCCCATAAGTACTTGCGCGCTATCGACCTCGAGCAACCTGTGGAGTGAATGGAATATAGAAAGTTAGGACAAAACCCCCTAAAAACAAAATGATCATAAGTCCAACAAACTAGGGAGAGGCGGGTGCGACATTGTTATATTTATCTCCTTTATTTTTGTATAATCCGTCTTATACTGCAAGCCTCAAGCGGCCCTGGTATAATCTGTGATTATACTTCAGAATAATCGCCTCGTATAACAATGATTGTGATTTTAAAGCGGACTTAATTGTGTCATGACAATCAAGTACTAGTAAACAACGAACGTGAAGCATTAGGGTTATGGCATGGTTTATAATAAAAACGTCTAATTAAACGTATTGTCCATTGACCAGTCTGCTAGGCTTAGAATCTCTGCCAAAGAAATATCCTTACGTGAGAGCGTAAGGAGTCAGGACGGGCGAGGGGTTTGTTGCGTACACGTATTTCTATTTTAATATTATTCAATCCTTTTGTGTTAAACCCAGTGCTGTGAGAGCAATTTAAGGAAATTTCCTTAAACTGAGGAAATTTTGACCTTTTTAATAGTTTTTAAGGAATTGTTTAAGGAAATAAAGTTTTTAAGGAATTTCTAAGGAATTTCTGGATTTTCCCAGAAATATTTATTTTTCAGGATATTGTACTACAAGATAACAAAATGAAGACAAAATTCTTTGGAATAATATAATAAAACTGAAAACACAACAAAAAAGTAGTACAGTTTCATTCTGGCTGATCATCAGAGTCGATCAGACATTTAAAACACTTGAAAAGTTTAACTAATCATTACAATTTCATATTACTGGTTGAACATTCTTTTGTAATGAGTTCGTCAGCCTCGCTCACTACTGCCCAGGGAACGAAGATGGCGGGATATATATATGTATTAGTCAGTTAATCCCCTACGCGGTTGTCCACGACTTGTCCGCGTTACCTGGGCCGAGCAGCAACATGAATATTTAATTGATAATTTAGTTAACATAATTTAGTTTCCCGAATGATGCAGGATCCCAGAAAAACTAATTGCTGAAAAGACCCTAAGCATTATTTACCCACAAAAAGGCTCCAGCGCAATTTTAAGGAAATGTTACTCAATCTAAGGAATTTTTGCCCAGATAGCAACAGGAAGTGAGAGCCCTTAACCGCTGTGCTACCGCGGATTCGGACTCACTGCAAATTTCGCGCCACGCGAAGATCGAAGGCACACTTTAGGCACAATACACTTTAGACATATTGGAAGAACAAACAGACTGGTAAAAACTTGCAACACTGCATAAGTATGAGTGCAGTTACTAGAATAAATGCTACGATGTTAGAACAGCATGTTGGAAAGCTTGTGTGTGTGGTTGGAAAAGTTACCCAAGTAAGTGGTTAAATATGATTATTGATTGTCTGACATATTAATTATTACTACGTACCTCATGCCTGTAATAGACAGTTTGGATCATATTTATATATGAATGGCTGTTTTATATTTTAAGTACACACATCGGCTTCAATGCAAGGAGATTTATATTGTAGTAATCTAATGTATATGAAGCATACAGTAGCTGTTAGAGACCAATATATCAAGAGACTATAACACTTTTTCACATGTTCACCTTTCAAAATGTTTCAAAAAGGTGTTATAATACTCACTGTATTATGCATGGTTCAATTCTTGCTGTTACCATCCCCCTGTGCATACCCACGGGGATTTGCAAATTTTCTATTACTTAACTGCACTTTCCCTGCCCCCGGGCAAGTAAAAAAATGCAATTCCCCGCCCGGGACAAAATTGACAAAAACTAAAAAGTTTTTATATACATGTACATTTCACAAGTTGTAAAGATCACAGGAATCAGCTTAGAAAGACTTTTCTCTTCCAACCAGTCAGCAACAAATGCAAAAGTTTTTCCAGAGAAATATTGAAGAAACTGGTTGCTGTTCGACGCCAACTTTCGCCCCAACATCCTTTGCGTTCAGGTTTTATATTCCCCGGCCCCACACTCCGGGATACCGGCGGGACCAGACGGTCAACAAAATTCCCCACCCCCGGGAAGTCATGACCCGCATTTGCTCAGGGGTAGCCTGGGGGGTGGGGGGGGGGGGGGGGTGGTTGATGGTTGATGGTAACAGCAAGAATTGAACCATGTATTAGTATATGTATTATTATGTAAGTAATATTATATTAATATTAAAGGTTAATCCAACTGGAAATGCGTTAAAGATTGCAACGAGTGATGAACAAACCATCAATATTACCTTGAAAGATCAAGTAAGTTACAGTAAATTACTAATAGCTCAATATTTATATCCATAATTGCTCCTAAGTAACTTGTTACAAGTAATCGTTTCTTTTTTTTGAGCAACTAGATACTTTTTTGGAGAAGGTAACTCTAACAGTAACTACAGTAGTTACAAAATTTTGAAATAAAAAGTAATGATAACTAGTAACATTTGCAGCTGACAGCACCATTACATTTTTCTCGTTTATAGTTTTATCGATCAGTTTAGACTTTTATTCGTTTTATATATAAAAGCAGGACGTTGCTCAAATTTGTACCCATGCCTCAGGGTCTTATCTCTGTTCGACGTTTCTTCAATGCATTCTGGTCAATGCAGTATATGTATGTGCAGCCTGCAGTAACTTGATGATACAGTATAAACATAGCAATATGTATTTGCAGTTGGTATCGCTATTCTGTGCATGGCCTTATTTAGGTTGGAATGCGTTCCGAATGATATACTTTCTGTTTTAAATTGTCTAATGAACATATACCATAACCAGTCCAGCAATCAAATGATCAAGTTAAATCCGTTTAGCAGTTTACTAAAGTCGGAAATATGATGTTCCGAACGCATCTGGAACGCGTAATGCGTTCCGAACGCGAACGCAGTGTTAGGTTATTTCTGAGCAGTACTGTGGTTACCTGTACATTTATCGTATTGAGTGATCGAGTGATCGCGTTATTCTTGAGTATCGAGTGATCGCGTTTATATTCTCGAGTATCGAGAAGATTTTCCGCGATACATTAGTCTTTAATATTGAGATCAATTTGAAAGCAGAAATGATAACCAAACACTGAAACTGTGATAACAACGCACGTTATACTCACCTCGCAAATTAATAGTATACCGAGATCATACAGGAAACATTTTTAGATCAAGCACACAATACGCAACTTTCTTGACATGTTTATGAACGTGTTTGTCATATTTTGATTATGGTAATTTGTATTCCAAAGTTATTGACAGTCTACGCAAATGAAAGAATTGTATTGCTACAAGGGAAATATAGTATTAATGAAATTGTTAGAAAGCTCAAGGACAAGGAAGAGAACATTGACACAACCCAACAAATTATATCATCCATTGAATTCCAGTTATAATTGCTGAGATTATACAGTAAATGCAAAACAAAGTTTGTGGTTAATCGAGTAAGGTCAGCCATTTGGTAAATTATTTGCGACACACATGAAAGCACGCTGCTCGAAACCAGGGCGCTCATGTAAGCGTCCTGCTAATGTAAGCGTCCTGGTTTTGATAAAAGTATATAAGCACCACGATCAAAACAGACAAAAAGCCGCCAGCTCGAGTCCAACTGCTCGCGATCACAAGCTACTGATATAGAGAAACTTTTCACGCATAAGTATCCAAATTATTTTGATATACATGTATCGGATTAGAAAAAGCAGTGCGTAAAATAAACCTTTTCTTTTCTCCCATACAAACGCATTTTCTTAGATGTATAATTGTGTCAGTCACTTGTTAAAATCTAGCCAAACAAACAAGACATTTAGGTTATTAGATACTCACAAATATTCGAGTATCGAGCGAGAATCGCATGGCTATCGAGTTCTCGATACGCGCTCGCATTTTCCTCGAACGGAACGAGTGAGAATTGTTAAGTTTCATGTGAGTGGTACTGTAATGCGAATAAAGGAAAAAACTGTCATGTTCTTCCAACTTGTTCTATAAGCAATGAATAAGAGACCAATAAGGAGAATTTGTATCTTGATACTGGAGCTTAAGGGACTGTTCATTATTAATACAGGAGGGGAGGGTGGCTGGTAAGGAATGGAAAAAGCAATAATAAAGGATACATACATGTACCCCCTTTAGCACTAGTCTTCTGTACTAGTCATAAGAATAATATTAATTACAATCTCGTCTCTGTTGCCGCATGAACCAGTCGCCTATCTCCTCATACCACTGTATACTTGAATTTTTCATGGGTTCTGACACATTCACATCAGCTAGCCTCTCAACGAAATTATTTGGACCACACCTTTATTGGATAGTTTTGTGCTGTTTGCAGTAATTATAACTTAATAGACTGATCATCAACCCAATATAGTTAACAAGTTCTAAGTTTCAGGGACAAAAGCTCAGTAATTAATTAATGTTTTTACATACACTAATAATTAAATCTTACAACATGCTTGTAGAAAAGCCTCCTAATACAGTAGGTGTGCTGAGCCAAGATGAAATTTGTCTTGACCAAACTGAAAAATTCATCTCGACAGAGTACAAATGATTGGAAGACCGTCAGTGAACCCTGGCAACCACCAGATCCAAACTAGAGTTGGGCGGTATTTTTAGAATATTTATTCACAATATTTAGTTGATACCGGATGGCAGTATTGGTTCTGACGCTATACCGGCATGCCGTTGTTACGGTATACCGTGGCGTAAGATAAACCGGTGTGAAATAATATATATGAATTAGATTTTAACTTTTAAACGATCGCTAAGATGGATAATGTTCTGTGATCTGTCTTGGCGATCGCGACAGTGGTTTGTGGTTTCTGTGTGATCGCTGAGTTCATTTTAAACTTTTGAGTAATTGTGGTGATCGTTACTCATCGTAGCAATAATATATGAAGACCAGGCTTTTGAATATGGAGTTGAACCTTACGACATTATGAGCCAGAAACTCGATTATGTTGCACTATTTCCATTTTCAATTGGCCCACAACATTTTAAAAAGCCTTCCGCGGAAATTCGGTCACCTATGTAGTAGTTTCATCAGGTCTACCCTGCTTGTGACGTCACCAATTTCCTAGTTAATTAGGTCAAATATTACAACAAGATGGCGGATTGTAGACTTTTAGTAGATTGTGTCTTTTGTCATAATTATTTGAAATATTTCAAAAACCAAGAAGGATACAGAAAAATTGTAAAAGGTCTTCTTATACCATAGTAGTATAGCAAGTAGGGCTGCGAGCCCAATCGACGTCAAACGTGAATATAAACACCAAAACATCACCAAATTTTGCCAAATCGCGATTCGACAAATTTGACGATGTTTTGGTGTTTATATTCACGTTTGACGTCGAATAAGCTCTCAGCCCTACTTGCTATACTACTACAGCGATCGTTAGTCAATCTAGACACCCTTCGCACGTTCTCTACTAAATTGATGTCAAACACACGCGAGACTAGCGAAACAATACCAAGTTTATACTAAATTTGACACCATTTCAGCCACATTTAAAAAATAGAAAGTGTCGTTTCAAAATTCTCACAAATTACATTTAGGAAAAAATAGAAAGTGTCATTTCAACATTTTCGCGTGTTAAAAAAATAAAATGTGGTACGAGCCCACTCTCACATATTAAAAAATAGAGAGTGTCATTTCAACATTTTCACATTTTTTTTTGTCGAATCACATTTAAAAAATAGTCGTTTCAACATTTTCACAAATTTGTCAAATCGCATTTAAAAAATAGTCGTTTCAACATTTTCATAAATTTGTTAAATCACATTTAAAAAATAGTCGTTTCAACATTTTCATAAATTTGTCAAATCACATTTAAAAAAATAGTCGTTTAAACATTTTTACAAATTTATGTATCGTAAAAGTGTCTCACGCGTGATAAAATTGCCACCTGTTATGCAAATTAGGTTATTGCCACCTGTTAATAATAGATTAGTCCGTTTGTTCACTATTTTCAGTGTTTGTCACCCCACTTTTAAAATGGTGATCGTACACATATTTCGACGTTGTGATCCCTCCCGACAACAAGCCCAAGAAAGGTACATATGGTGTCACAATCGCGACAATGCTCTCGACGTCTTTCTTTAGTAACGGGTCTTTTTGTAACTCATCGTTTAGTTCGTCAGGGTTCTCAATGGCGTTCAACCCATCTAGTAAGCTGGCGAATTTGCTGATTAACAAGTCGGTGAGAAAAGCGTTTGCGATCTCCATTCTCTTCAACTCGTATTGGCGCCATATCTTATCAATAACTTTTGCGGACGCTTTTTTAATGTACGCTTCGGACTGACTCACCACACCATCACCAGACAGTCTAATAAGTTCAGCTCTCCTAACGTCAATGTCGTCTTCCACAGTCGAGGCACTAGCGGCTTGAGTATCCTCAACTAATTCCTCAATCGTGGGGTTTTCTTCACTTTTGCGTTTCACCATCACGCTATTACTTATACCCATATTTTATTGCGGAATAACAACTTCATGACTGTATGGATAGCGCAGTGAGATTTCTAGTCTAGCGTACTTATTATTTTTTAATGCGGTCACAATCGCCGACGATTTTCCTCTGCTGATGTTTCCAAGGTAATCGTCGATAACGACCTTCATATCACTCCTACTTGGGCAGTAGAAGCAAACGAGCTTACTAATGTTTTCTCTATACGGTTTTGCGATCGACGTCAGTTGTTGCGTGATGACAATAACGCTCAACATAAAATGTCGCGCGCTAAAAGCCAAGTTGACCAATTGACTAGTCCTATTCTTGACGTCTTGAGAACTCGCACAGTCGTCCAACACAATCAGAGTGTTAGTGCCTTTAAAAATATTTGTTACACACTTGAGAACAGCGTCGACGTTATCCTGCGCGCAGTCTATCGCCAACACATCAGGGTCGTGTACATATTTCCAATCTTGGTACGCTTTGTTCCACTCGAAAGTAGGACAAATCAACACAATGTAGTCAAATTTACTAAAGCACTCAGATTCCAATGTTTCCAGCAAATAATGCGTCTTACCACAAGCTGTCATACCAACAATTAACATATTAAACGGAGTCTCCATTAACTCACGTTTGATTTAATACTGGATTGATTGCAGCCCATTGTTCATGAAGTTGACCAACCCATCACTTATCACGAACACCCTGCACATGACATTCGCAGTCGTCACTTTTTTAGTGATTTCAAGAAGCACGCCAGATTGCGTGTTTACAATGTTCTTGCCAGTGGCGACATTGCGATTATCTTGAACACTCCTCAAGTCGATGACTAACGCAAAGCCATCTTTATAGAATTTCTGTATGGTCATGAACTGAGCGTGTTCTTCACCCAACCCAAACAATCGTTTCGCTTCTGCATAGAACTTCGACTTTGGAATACCCTGTGAGTACACACTATTTGGCACACCTTCAATTGTGACTCTAATATTCTCAATATTTGGGTAAAGAAACTCCTCACTGTCTGTTCGCACCTTATTCGTGAATAGCAACACAATCGCCTTCATGCTTTTTCTTGGTAGATTGACATTTTCATTCACAATGGTCGTACCTTTGTCCCATTCGGTGGTTTTCATCAACGTGACGTGCTCATACGACAAACTACGGCCACTTGCGTAACCCGACGCTATCTCATCAGCGAGCTCCTGGTTATCAATCGTCTCATACTCAAGCTCGAGGTTCTCCAGAGTGTATCCACCCACAGCGCTACCGGATTGCGCCACCATAATGTCTGTAGCCTTCGGAAGTGTGATCACATACTGCAAGTTGTTGTTCATGCTAAAAGGAGCGTACAATCCATGGTCATTCATGATTTTACCAAGCTTAATCCGCTGCTTCGTTCCAATCACACCAAACATCAGCGCGTCACTAACTTTAGTAGCATTCCCACTCGTCGCACCACTGTCATCCTTAGAAACTAGCTTTCTCAAGTTCTCACCACCAATACCATAGTCAATCATTTGGTCTCGCGCAGTAACACTTTCCCAAAGGTCGCGATAGACACCAGTGTAATTTTCCCCATTGTTGTCGTACACAGTTTCCCCAGCTAGTCTCACAACAAGTTTCTCAACCAACAACTTGCTAACATTGTTCAAGAACCAGCTTTTGGCGTTTGCGTTCTTAAAGTCGAACACTAGACCCAACGATCCAGGCACCAAACAGCTACTAACCTTAAGCTTCGGTATATCAATGTAAAGTTCCTCGCCAGGACTGACTTTATTAGGGTTCAACGTGATTACGTGTTGCGTTCTCACCCCTTTTATGACGCCCATGGTCGCTCGTCTAAAACCAGGGCTCAACTCTGCCGACGTGACGTTCATATACTTTACATATGTTTTATCGCTACCGTTTTAGCTTGTAATAATCATACACAAACCACGCAAGTACCACCGCGAGCACCCACATATTTTGAGCCAACCATGCGAGACCCTTTGCACCCAACGTCAACGCGTTGTAAACTAAATTAGCCAACCCAACAGCCCATGGACCCATCTTCGTGATTGCGTTCTTAACAGCCTGTGCGAACGACCTCGTAGCCATAGCGCCTCTCATAACAGCAGATCTCCCAGCGATAATAATAGTTGTTATAATCCCAGCCATTGAAATTGCCACAGCGCTCAACCCAACTATATTCTCTTTAGCCCATTCCTTAAATTTCTGCAATCTGTCAATGTCGACTTCTTGTTGCGCTCTAACCTCTTCAAGTTCGCGCTGTCCTAGGGTTATGTCTATGGCTTTCTCAAGTCCTCTCACTCTTTTAAGCAAACCAGCGTACTCTTGCTCTTCGTCAGGCGTGAGACCAGTTTGGTCAGCTTTTCTATTAAGCTCTGCCAATCTCCCTCTCGTCTTACCTAACGTTTCTTTAAAGTGGTCTGCCTGCACTTGCAGCGCGCCAGTGTCACCTATTCTTGACTCACGCAACACACTCTCGTTTGGATTAAGCACACCACCTAGCACACGGTTTTCGTCTGATGATAGCTCAGATATGTCGTCGTGACCCACTCTTGTTTCAATCACTGAGGAGTCGTCTGGGATCACTTCTGTTGTGGCAGCTGTTGTTTCTGCGCTATTGGGGATTTGTTTAACTAACTCTTTAAACTGCCCAATAGCCCTTTTACTATTGTTATCTTTACTGTAGATCAAATCGTCTCCTTTAAGTTTTAGAATTAGCCTGGGTCCTCCATACTTACCATGTGTGCCTATTGGTTTGAAAAGAATAGCCTCTGAGTCCGTAACCCACGACCTGTTGACTATCTCCCTTGACGCGTCGTCCTGGCCAAGTGTTTTTCCACTCAATTTGTTTATTTTCGTATTTAGCAGCTTGATTCTTTTTACTTCGTTTTTTATTAACTTTCTGTTGAGCGTTTTTAGTTCGCCCAGTCTTCTCTCAATTTCTCCCGACTCTTCAAAAGCTATATTGAAGCTTGTGTCATCAACGTCACCATACGGCTCCTGTTCAACAAACTCTACTGTTGGGACTTCTGTGTTGGTCCCCCTTATTGTCACCGTCTTACCATCGTCACTGTCGATAAATGACGTCTCTTTTTCTTGGAACCTCCTCTCTTGCTCTTCCTGAAATCTAGCCACTCTCCCAAACAATTTTTCATACTCGATGCGTACAATATCTGGCATGTCACCGCTGGTGTACTTATCGTCAAGTAAATTGTAAGCTTTAATGGCACTCTTAAGCTCGACATCTAATTGATCGTCAGTGTAAGCTCTACCAAGGTTCTCCATCTCGATATCGTTAAAATCTCCCTCACCTTCAGCCATATTACACTAGCTCACATTTTGAATGTCGCTTTCTGATATCCACGAGTTATGTTTGCTCTCATAACCCAACCATTTGACCAGCGCCATCTTCTTCCCTCTGACTTTCTTTCTTTTCAACACCTTTTCAACTCTGTACACATCGTCACCAGGTTTCTTATTGACCAGTGATAATTCCTGTTCATAAAATTTACCAATAATCTGTTCACCGGTGTGATCCTCAATTTCGTACACATTCGGATCACCACGAATAACCTTCACCACTTTAAACAGCTCTTCAGTGAAGTTGGCTTCATAACCCTTTGTGAACACACTCTTGTATTTACTAATTCTCACTGATTGACCAACTCTAAACTTTGGCAATGGGTTGTCTGCAAATTGATGACCAAACAAAGTGGTCCACACTTCGCCTTCGTTTGACTTATTGACATCCTTCGGTTTCATCATAATACTGCGGTTCACATTGCTATTGTAATTGCTCACAAACTGGTCAAGAACGTCAATCCATTTGTACGTTCCATGGGCGTAGAAGTACTTCCACATAATGCTCTTCAGACTTCTATTAAAACGCTCAACAACAGCGGCTTTTTTATCACTCTTAGTGCTGAAATATTCAACACCATGTTCTTTCAGTAAACTTTTCACACCAACATTGTAGAACTCAAGTCCATCGTCAAATTGCGCTAACTTAGGCATGGCTCCAAACCGATCTTTAAAGTCACTCAACAATTTTCCAACAGCCTTAGTCATGTTCTTAGTGTCTTTTCTATAAACTGCAATTCCAAAAGCATATCTACTCAATATTTCAATGCCTGTCAATATCCAATAATACCCTTTGTTCTGTTTTGAATACTTACTCATGTCCACTAAATCCATTTGGAGCTCCTCACCAAGAAATCCAACAAAAGTCGCACGGAACTTATGTCTTCTCACAATAGGTTTGTACCTAGTGTAGGTGTCCTGCGCTGTCAACCATTCTTTCACTGTTTTTCTAGTTACTTTCAATCCGTCTCCCAATGCACTTTGATACAGCCTCTCTGCACCACTGTACCCTGTCTTAGGATTGTAATAGATGTCTCTCAACCCTTGCTCTGTTTCCACACCAAGTTCCATATAACTCACACAATATACAGTTCCAATAGCACCGCACCAATTTTAATAGCGCCGTTACTTGGTTTGATGCGAAACGTCATACTTGAGTAAACACCTTTTTTAATTCTCACCTTGGACTCGATGTCTACATGACGTTGCACTGACCCATTCAAAGACTGTTCAGTGGGTATTGGCAACGTTGTGATCACACTGCTTCGCTTCCCATCAATACCCACATTGCTTTCAGGGTCAACAATATCACATAAGATTTCTATGTACTTCAGACCTCTAAGCATGTCGACCTCGTTTGGACTAATGTACCACAGTGAGTCACCCTTAATCACCCTATCCCTCGCGAAACCAAATAGAGGCCCAAGTTCGCCAAGCTTAAGTGGGGCGCTAACCCTAATCCCGCATCTACCTGTGAACATTCTTTTTTCTATCTCAAGGTCCGCACCCCTCTTTTCTTTAAAGTCTTTTTTTAATAGTCTGACTAGTGTGTCGAAGTTAGTGTACCCTCCACTCGTTATTGTACTTTTAAGATCACTCGAAGGGTAACTAAACTCGGAGAGATGAGGGGCGTCGCCATCTAATATGTTATTGTAGTCCCAAAACACAGTGGCTGTCTTGACCATAATGCATGGGTTATCGTGCGTAACCATCACGCTGTTGTCAAAGGACACAACTTTTTCTAAGCCTTCAATGAATACCGTCAACTTTCGCATTATGTATAACATATGGTATATTATATGCAGAAAGCCCTTCGTGAGTACTATGGAAAGCACTACAAACGCGCGATGGCTAACACATCGAAGGCAGACCTCATCAAAAAGTACCCTCACACCACTTTAAGCAAATTCGAGTTCAACCCAAATATTTCGCAAGATGGAGGATCTGAGCCAAACGTTAAAAGTGCCTCTGGTAGAACCACAGTTTCCGTTGGACCTCTAATCAACACTACAACCCTGACCATATAATATAGTGTGTGTTATGTAGATGCTAACAAAAAGAAAGCAAGGTGAGCTAATTCTTCTTGGTGAATTTCCAAATGCGCAACTAGATAAGTTTGAGTTTGGGTACAACCTCGCAGACGACAATAAAACAGTCAAGACCGTCGACATTTACTTCAAGTCGGGTTCAAAGTATTCTGACATGATAAACATAAAGTCGTCGAAGTTCACGAAGAATGAGGGCTTCACAAAATTCCTTAGCAACACACCAAGATTCCCAAGAGTATGGTCGAGCGATGGGCGTGTCTCAAAGTTACTACTGACAGAGACCCACAAGAGCTACAGAGAAGTCGAAACGTTTCCACCATATGTCCTAAATTACCCAACCCACAATTTTGACGTCTTTGTTGACGACAGTAATTCCTTCAAATCAAATCTACCGAAAATATTCATCGACACCAAAAGACGTCACGACGACAAGGCAATTGGTGGTAACGTTAACACAGTTTGGACTCTAACGGAGAGTTACTATCAAGCGATCGCAGGTATGTACATCGCTACGTACCGCTCAGGGGTGTCTCTACAGAACTTAAGTTATCAAGTCGACGTTCCGAAGCAAGTCGTAGGTCTCATGAGGTTTCATGTGTACTTCACCATTCGTCGCGTGATGTTTCGTTTGAGTAAGAGTCAAGTTGACATTAACAACATCTTAAGACTGTACCTCCCTGACTGGCGACTTTTGAAAGGTCACGTACCATTGACTGATGTTGACAATAGATACATCAAAGACATCCAAGGTGATTATCGTCGGTATTGCCCAATACACTCTGACGGGTTCACACCACTAGGACAAGAACTACTAAACCAATCGATTGAAGTTTACATGTATGCCATTCTTGGAGCCCAAGCGAGGTCAAAGCAAAGCATTGTGGGAACTAGAGCCAGTGCTCGAGAAACCCAACAAATCTTTAGAGACATCGTTGAAAACGCTGTGGTTCAGTATTCGCCAAGTGTTTGGATCAACCTTATGAATAAAGCGATTAGTACCACCAACGTTAAGCTAGACACAGCTGTGACACCTAATACTTGGCTTATCCCCAGAAGCATGGTCATGTTAAAGGACCCCATTGTCGGTTACAATAACGTGCTAAGAACTTCGTCTGAAACTGGGATGACGTTTGGGTATAATGACGGGTTGAACTTTCGAGCGTCAAAAGCGAAGCATAGAAAAGTCCACCAAGCGGTAGGACTTCACTTGGAAACTCTAGTTACACCACCTGCGAAGAAAACAGTGGCCACCACCAATCAAATAACTACGACCACCACAAGTAAGTCAGACACGACAACATTAGCGATAATCTTAGGGTTCTCAGCGGTCTCTGGCTATTTAGTAACCAAATACACCTTGAAGTAGTAATGAGTCTAAACTATGGGTACGAGTCTGACGACCCTCACGATAAAATACTAAAGAGAACGAAAAGGCATCTGGACGAAGATCCTAAATTAAGCGCGACTGGTGGAAGGATGTCTGGAATAATAGACATGCAAGGCTCAGCGATAAAAAACGTAGCAGACCCAGTCGATGACTCAGACGCTATCAATAAAAGAACTCTAGAGCAACTACTATCAGGTTTCCTCAAGAGTCAGTCCTACAACATTGTGCTCGACTTCAACGTTAGCACACACGCCTTGAAAAATGTGGAATTTCACGCCAATGGTTCAAACAATGTGAAAGCCATTGGTGGAACAAGTAAATTAGTGCAGAACAACCTAGCTTATGGTCCTATTATCGGCATCAGAAGTGTAAGCCAAAGTTTTCTGTCCCCTGTGTTAACACCAATCCCACTTGAGTCAGGTCTCCATTTTAATTGCCCAAGTATGCAATGGTGTGACCTCTCTATTTTTGTTGTGGTGAGGTTACCAATGAGAACCGCTGGATCAAATTGGGAGACAATTATATCAAACGACGATGGTAGTTGGGATAAGTTCATAGGGTACAAGACTGGTGTGACCAATAAACTCGCGTATGGTGGTAGCATCCCAGCGATGGAGAAAGTATGCACTATTCCGAGTAGTATTGACATAAGTAAAATACATATGATATCGATACACTGGCAAATGGACAATTCACACGTCAGAGTCAACAACGTTAAGTCGACCGATTCAGACTTCATAGCAAATATGAAAAAGATAGGCGCACCCTATGGAACAATTTTTGGAATACATCGACCAAGAATACCACTCGCACCTTATGCGCACCCATCGTTGATAGAATTCTACGGTGTGAAAATCGTGAGTGGTTACATGACAAACCGAGACATCATAATCATGGGTGGAGAAATGATGAAGGAATATGGTGTAAAGTAAATGGGAGCATGTTTTTCGAGACCTCGTGAAATATATAAAATAAATAAGACGACTGATCACATGTTCAAAGCTGGTGGATCGTTTGGCCGCGGTGACGTGACTCTCGAGCTCCACGCTGAGATTGGTATGAGGTCTAAAAAGACTTACGGCAAACCTATTATGTTACCAGAATCAGACGCTGTGGGAGTGGTAGGAGACGTGACCTAAGTTATGTAATGGGTTGGCTTAGAAAACTGGTTCGTAACATTAGAAACTTTTTCAGACGACGTAGAAAACTGAGGGCTAATAAAACACACCTGCTGCATTGGTACACAACAAACCAGATCTATAAAAAACCTGACACCTATGTCGAGTAGTTTTTTTGCGGGGCTATAGTAATGACAACCAACTCAGTGCAATTATTCGATGGTCACCAAATCACGACGGTTAATCACAACGGTGAAATATGGTTCAAAGCGAAAGAAGTCGCGAGCGCTCTAGGTTATGCTCGACCAAAAGATGCGGTTCACGACCACGTCGAACCTGATTGTAAAATGAAGATGGAACAAGCCTCGTTTATCAACGAACTTGGGGTCTACTCATTGACGTTCTCGAGTAAAATGGAGCGTGCGAAACACTTTGGAAGGTGGGTGCACACAGAAGTCTTACCAAGCGTTAGAAAAAGTTTAGCTGACGTCGGTCTCAAACACAATCAATTTAAAATGATCACTGAGTTCGACCTTCATACGAAAGTTGTCGGTTTTCTTAGGAAATATTATCCAGAAGCTATTTTGATAGCTGCTTGTGGTGAAAATCAAGACACTTCGAGTAAAAGAATAAACTCGTGGAAAAAAGGTTACCAACGTGGAACACCTGACTTGATTATTGCCAATGCAAACCGACAGCATAGCGGGCTCGTGATTGAGTTCAAGAACCCAGGTGGCACAGGTAAGACATCCAAAGAGCAGGAGTCTCTGCTACTCAGATATAAATCCGCTGGTTATCTAACACTCTTGTGTGACTCGTACGATGACGCTATTACCACAGTGATAAAATATCTCTTTGACGTTGGGTTTCAGTGCTCTCAGTGTTTTCGTAAATTTAAAAATAAGTCAGCGTTGAGTAACCATGAGAGACGCTATTGTAAAGAGACTTTTTAGACAGCGAGTAATAAGTCGAATTAGCACTCGTTCTCGTTGTTGAGACGACACTTGAGGTGACAACTGCTCTAACATTTTTAAAAGATATTTTTTAACTTGATAAAGGTGTCTGCGAAGATCTCTCTGACCACTGTGTGAAAAAATGTTTCTACGAGACATTGGACGCTCCATGTGACCAATGTCTAAATTTAAAAAAGTGGGGTATCCGAGAACACCCTTAATTTTGTGTGGAAGGATGATGACGTCTGCACACTGCACGATATTGCTCAGCACCACCAACGAATGATGGTCCTGGGTTGTATCTCCAATTGAATGGCGCTTCAACAGTTGTTCCGTAAGTGTCACGACAAACGACGCAATACGCTTTTAGAAATGTGATGTCGTCTGCCATTGGGAACAACGTGTCAAGCTCACCAAGTCTTTTTAAACGCTCTGTTGTTATGAGACCACAAATAATGACGTGAATGCTGGCTTTAATGTATTCGTGAATAACTGGGAGTAACCCAGAGTACCAATGGCCTTCGTCAATGCCGATGACGTCATAGTCAGCTATCTCGGAAGAACTTGGGAGGTTGGTGATTAACTTCGCAGGTAAACTGTCTGATCCAACAACAATGGTCTGACGATGTGTGGAGAACGCGTGGTCAGTTCGCCTAGTGTCGCGTTTGTTGTTCACGTAAAGGACTTTGAGCCCTGATTTACTTAACGTTAGTAACCTGCGAAGAGTCTCAGTTGTTTTTCCTGCAAACATGGGACCAATCACGATTTCTAGTCTACCGACTTTCTTCATGGTTACTATACCTCAAGAGAAACGCTCTCCCCTCTTGCGGCAACTGTTGCTCGTTGTTGAATATCCGCTGAAGCTCTAAGTTTTCAAGATGAGTCTTCGAGCTCTCGTGTCTCAAGCGATGCAGTGGGTCGTTGGTGGCCACACCGCATGGGTAGCAGGTGTACACGTTTTTATTTCTCGCAAAGTGTCTGTGGGCGGGCGAGAGTACGTGGTCCCTGATATCATCCGCACCTAGTATCTCATTACACCCCACCTTGCAAACGTGAACGTCGCGGTTTGCGGCTAGCTCTAGCCACGCTTTGGCTTTGGTTGGGCATGGTTTCCACAGAAGGGTCGCTAAGAACACTTGGAGGAGATTACCGAGTAATGTAGCGTTGGGCTCACTAGGGTTGCTCAAGTAGACACCACTCGCTAACATAAGGTATTTGAATGGTGAGTAACACCACACAGGGATTATGCTAGCTAATGTGTCAGCAAGCTCGTTGACTCTGTCTTCTCGAAGATCGATCCAAGCGTCGAGAAGATACCTCGTATGGCGGATCTGAGAGCCAAGCCGTTTTGGTGGTCCTTCAGGGTCAGGGTCGAACATTGTGTATGTTGAGAAGTACTCGTTTAAGACGGTGGGTCCAGAGGCGTCTTGTAGGGTGGGCACACTGATAAAGGCTGTTCTCAGCATGTTGGCAATATCTTCTTCGCTGATTTCTCGGGCTTGAGTCATTATGTTATACTCCTGGAAAAAATTAGGATTTTTTAGTGCGTTTGGTCTGGAACTGTGAGACACCTGTGAGACACCTGTGAGGTCAACTGTGAGTAAGATAATATGTGATAGTGTATTAGATGGTTGAAGACTCACAGACGGCTGTCGACGCTAAGATCACAGCTGATGTGAAAAGTGTTAAGGTAAAGGACCCAAAGCGCGTCGCCGCTGGTAAAAAGTTGGCTGAGATATCGAAAGCTGCGAAAGAAAAGAAAATGCGTGAAATGATAGTCAACGAAGAACAGGGTGGTGAGTGGGGTTATGGATATGTTGTCGGAACACTTGGTGTAATCATCGCTGGTGCTTCGTTATGGTACACAATTAGCAGTGAAAAAGAGACACGACTAGAGCCTGTGAGTACTGCACCAGCTGTGTCAGAAAGTTGTAGAACTCGTCGTCCAACACTTGACACATTTGATTCTTGAACAAAACACACGACAATGTATATATGGCTGCGATCGATCGAAAAGAACTTATGAACGAATTGTACGATGCGCTACTTGTCACGACTGGTGCTGTGGCAGTGAGTATGATTTCTAAAAAGGCTTTGGGAGAACCATTGGGAACACCAGAGACAGTGAAGGGCACAGTGAAACTTGCTGCAGCTGTTGGTGCAGGAACGCTGTTAGTAAAATGGATGCAATCGAAAAAGTGGATACCGACAGACCCATTCAAATCAACGTAAGTTAATGGCGAGTGTTGTGGCTGGAGGGATATTTAACGCAGTGGCTTTTGCAGGCGCTGGCTTTATGTTTTCGAAGTTTAATCACACAGGTTATGAAGCTGAGATGGAAAGACACAACCACGCGTTGGAGCAGTTAGCCAGCGCGAAAGAAGCGTGGTATGAAAATGAGGTCGCCAAGAAAGATAAGATTCAGCGTTTACGGCAAATGCTCTCAGATGCTAACGCTGACATCAATGACACAAACCACGCGTTGGAAGAACTTAGAAGCGTAATGACCATACAGTACAGCGGACGAGTGTTCACTGACCTCCCGAAGGTTGCGGATTACTACCAACCGAGTGCGGAAATGAAGGAATACCAATTGTTGTTTGTTAGCGCGCTAGGTTTGGGTAGTGGGATAGCGGTATGGGTGCTAACTCAGTGAAAAAAATGTTGGAGTAGTATAAGAGTGATGGACAAACTTATGAGGCAGATGAGTTATGGTTTGACAATTGATGAGATCGCGAATGAGACGCAAATTGAGTGTGGAGGCACCTTCAGGCTTTACTACTGCTCGGATTGTGACGTTGTGAAACATGTGACTGACTGCGGTGGGTACGCATGTCCAAAGTGTGGCGACACCGAATGGGGTTACACTCAGAGTTACAGCGACATGAGACTCACACGGTTAAAAAGCGTTCACAAACGGTCTTGGTGGATGGGGAGGAGACTACGGAACGTTGTGAAGGGTGAGCACCTTGAGTTGATAAAAGAGGACTTCCTGAAAGTTGTCAATGCGCTGCACTCATGCAATTTGATAAAGGGTAGAAATGTCAGCAGATACGGATACTACATTATTAGGTTGTGCCACAGAAGACGAGTCGAGACACTCAAGAAGGTGTCAGACCTCAAAGATGGGAAGGTGAAAGACTTGTTTGATAACAATCTGTTTGGGGTGGTGTACCCAAAGCTGGGATGGTGTGAAAGTGACGACAATTACTACAACGAGTGGTTTAGGAAAAAATAAATAAGTGTAGTGTATATAGAAGCCAATGAGTCGGACTGTGAAAAACCCGCTGAAAAAAAGACGGGCGCATAAGACGAGTGCAGCCGTTGTCAATTCACTAACAGATGAAGCGACCAACGTTCACGGCTTCTTTAGAGACCAAGAAACACAACCTGTAGTCGAAGACCTCGCACCGTCAACGCATCTGTTGGATCGAGCACTGAGAGGGTTCACAAGGTCCTATGGAGTCGAAGTAATTGACGACAGAGACATCAATCAGGTAAATGGCAGTAGAAGTGCTGTCACTAACCTTTTGAGACGTGAACTAGGTGAGACCAACGGAATGAAAGTGGTGGAGACAGTCAAGGTCACTTTTGAGAAAGTTTTAGAACTCAATAAGACCACATACAAAACTGCCTACTTTAACAGCGAAACGTTCGTCGTCATTAACGAGCACGACATCGAGGGTGTTGCCAATCGCGGGTCGGAGCAGATCTTGACGCGGATAGCTGGGTGGTTATCTGAGGGGTCTGGATGGACTATCGACAAAATAGACGCGCACTACGTTAATGTCGCTATTTACAGACCTTTGCATGGGAGTAGCTACATTGCGTTGCCAAAGGAGCTGCGCAACAGTATGAAGGGCTTGGTAAACGTAAATAACGATGATGACAACGAGTGCTTTAGATGGTGTCACCTAGCACACAAATTTCCTGTTGGAAAACACTCTGACAGAACGTCAAAGTACGCTAGGCATGTCGGTGAGCTGAACTATGACGGAATTGACTTCCCAGTCACACTCAAAGACTACAACAAGATCGAAAAGGCGAACGATATTAGCATAAATGTTTTTGGGTACGAAAATAAGCAGCCATTCCCTGTGTACGTTTCTAAGGAAGCGTACCCTGACCATATGGACCTACTGTTGATAACTGATGATGTAGGCAACAAGCATTACGTGTACATTCGTGATTTTAACAAATTCATGTACCGTCAGACAAAGTATAAGGCGAGAAAGCATTTTTGCAGGTATTGTTTGCAGTGTTTCACCCGCGCGGACGTGCTTGAAAGTCATACTGAAGTGTGTTTGGTCATCAATGGGAAGCAAGCTATTAAAATGCCACAAAAAGGTGCGAAAGTGAAATATGAGAATTTTAGCAGACAATTAAATGTACCATTTGTGGTGTACGCAGATTTCGAGGCTATCACACAGAAGGTGCACACAGCGACACCATCAAGCGAGTGTAGCTACACAAACGCTTACCAGAGGCACGTTGACTGTGGCTATGGGTATAAATTGGTTTGTTGCTATGACAACGCGTATAGTAAGCCAGTAAAAGTGTATCGCGGTGAAAATGCAGTCAACAAGTTCATTGGGGAGATGTTAGAAATTGTCGAATATTGTAAAGAGACATCTGAGAGTCACTTTAACAAAGAAATGATACTGACTGACGCCGATAAGAAGAACTTTGACGAGGCTAAAAGTTGTCATATTTGCAGTGTTGAGTACATTGGTGCTGACGTTAGAGTGAGAGACCACTGTCATGTCTCAGGTAAGTACAGAGGGTCCGCACATCGTCAGTGTAACGTGAACTTTAGATTGACTGATAAAATTCCTGTGATCTTTCATAACTTACGTGGCTACGATAGCCATTTCATCATGCAGGAGATTGGTAAGTTTGGTCAAGACATAAATGTGATACCGAACAACATGGAGAAGTACATGGCGTTCATGCTTGGAAAAAACTTGGTATTTTTAGACAGCTTTCAGTTCATGAGTAGCGGTCTAGACAACTTGGTGAAGAACCTACCAAGGGACGCTTTCAAGTACACGTCAGAAGTGTTTCGCGACGAGGGGTTGGCACTTATGACAAGAAAGGGGGTCTATCCCTACGATTATATGGACTCCTTTAATAAATTCGACGAAAGCGAGCTACCCTCCAAAAAAGATTTCTACAGCGTTCTGAACGATGAGCACATCACGGAAGAAATGCACGAGCGCGCCATCGATGTGTGGGACTACTTCGACGTTGAAAGTATGGGTGGGTATCACGACCTGTATTTGAAAAGCGATGTGCTCTTGCTTGCCGACGTTTTTGAGAACTTTAGAAAGACATGCCATCGCGAGTATAAATTAGACCCGTGTCACTATTTCACGTCGCCTGGATTGGCTTGGGATGCCATGTTAAAGATGACTGGAGTAGAACTCGAGTTATTGTCCGACATCGACATGTTCCAGTTCGTAGAATTAGGTATGCGTGGTGGTGTGAGCTACATATGCAACAGACATGGTGTGGCGAACAATAAATATATGAAGGGGTACGATAAAGCGCAAGAGTCGAAGTATTTGATGTACCTTGACGCCAACAATTTATATGGGTGGGCAATGAGTCGAAGTCTACCTACGGGTGGCTTCAAGTGGTTGACTGAGAGAGAGATAGAAAAGGTTAATCTATGCGACTATCACAACAATAGTAAAAAGGGCTTACTGCTTGAAGTCGACTTGGAGTATCCAACCCATTTGCACGACCTACATAACGACTACCCGCTGGCTCCTGAGAAGATGGAGATAACTGTTGACATGTTGTCGAAGTACTGCACAAAAATCAAAAATAAGTTTAACGTGAGTGTTGGTGGTGTGAAAAAGTTGGTGACTAATTTGATGGACAAAAAAAAGTATGTGTGTCACTATAGAAATCTGCAGTTGTATATGGATCTTGGATTAAAAATCAATAAGATTCACAGGGTCCTGCAGTTTGACCAGTCCAAGTGGCTAGGCAAGTACATCGACTTTAACACAGTCAAAAGAACCGCGGCTAAGAACGCTTTCGAGAAGGATTTCTTCAAGTTGATGAACAACAGTGTGTTTGGAAAAACAATGGAGAACTTGAGGAAGCGTGTGGACGTAAGATTAGTGACCACCGAGAAAACGTTAGAAAAGCTTGTCTCAAAGCCTACGTTTGTGTCTTGCAAGATATTTAGCGAGAACTTAGTTGCTGTCCACAAAGTCAAAGAGACGCTGACATTAAATAGACCCGCATACGTGGGTATGTGCATACTAGACTTGAGTAAAACGCTGATGTATGATTTTCACTATAATTATATCATGAAAAAGTACTCTAGCGACACCTGTAGATTGCACTTCACTGACACTGACAGTCTGTTGTACTCAATCAAAACTGGCGATGTTTATTCCGACTTCATGGAGGAGCGCGAAAAGTTTGACAATAGCGATTACCCTGCAGACAACCCGTTCGCTTTCAAAGAGAATAAGAAAGTTATTGGCAAGATGAAAGACGAGTGCGCTGGAACACCAATTATTGAGTTCGTTGGGTTGCGCAGTAAAATGTACAGCTATTTGAAAGAGGATGGGGGTGGTGGGAAAACCGCTAAAGGCATTAGAAAGAATATAATTAAAAAAGTGATCAAGCATGAAGATTATAAAAGTGTGCTACTTGAGCAGAAACAATTGCGACACACAATGAAGACCATTAGAAGTGTCAAGCATCAGCTAGGTAGTTATGAAATTAATAAGGTGTCGTTATCCTGTTTTGACGATAAACGATACCTTTTAGAAAATGGTATTGACTCCTACGCGTATGGCCACAAAAACATTGAAGTGAGAGGCGAGGCGACAAACGCTGAAAATAGTGAACAAACGGACTAATCTATTATTAACAGGTGGCAATAACCTAATTTGCATAACAGGTGGCAATTTTATCACGCGTGAGACACTTTTACGACACATAAATTTGTAAAAATGTTTAAACGACTATTTTTTTTAAATGTGATTTGACAAATTTGTGAAAATGTTGAAACGACACTCTCTATTTTTTAAATGTGATTTGACAAATTTGTGAAAATGTTGAAACGGCACTTTCTATTTTTTAAATGTGATTCGACAAAAAAAAATGTGAAAATGTTGAAATGACACTCTCTATTTTTTAATATGTGAGAGTGGGCTCGTACCACATTTTATTTTTTTAACACGCGAAAATGTTGAAATGACACTTTCTATTTTTTCCTAAATGTAATTTGTGAGAATTTTGAAACGACACTTTCTATTTTTTAAATGTGGCTGAAATGGTGTCAAATTTAGTATAAACTTGGTATTGTTTCGCTAGTCTCGCGTGTGTTTGACATCAATTTAGTAGAGAACGTGCGAAGGGTGTCTAGATTGACTAACGATCGCTGTAGTAGTATAGCAAGTAGGGCTGAGAGCTTATTCGACGTCAAACGTGAATATAAACACCAAAACATCGTCAAATTTGTCGAATCGCGATTTGGCAAAATTTGGTGATGTTTTGGTGTTTATATTCACGTTTGACGTCGATTGGGCTCGCAGCCCTACTTGCTATACTACTTACCATTTTACGAGTTCTTTCAAATGAGACAAAGTTAATTTATATTGCCATATCCCTTTAACGAAACAAACTCCCAATAACTCGAACTTTTTTCCATTTTTCCTTCAATGTTTAGGTCATTGAGTGTCAACTGTACTTACTGAAGATCACACATTTGCTAAAAAAATTGTAACAGTATACCGCGACATTTTTCGAATATCGAATACCGGTATTGAAATTCCCATACCGCCCAACTCTAATCCAAACTGAAATTTTTACTTGCGAAAACGAAATTTTTATTTTTCTACAGGTCTTACAATTTATAACGTGTTATACACATAAAAATCTCTAAGAAATTATTCAACCCTTTTTCATCACAGTATGAAGAGACAGCAGGACATTGTATACAAATCATCGGTATTGTTCAACAGAATCTATCCCTTGTGGCAGAAAAGTTCATAAGTTTTTCTGCAGGAGAGAGTGAATTTGGTGAGTACTGTGCCACGTTCGATTTTACCATATAACAATTTTATCAACATACTGTACTGACATTAAGCTGCTTGCAGTAAAATAAAGCTAGATAAACCTAGCTTAAAATTCTTAATGTATTATAATATGCCATAATAAAGAGAGAACTAATGTTTCATTGCGAACGTGCAACAATTCTGAGTATTGAAATATAAGTAAGTACCTAGACGAAAGCTCAACTGAGACATTAATACATGCCTTCGTATCATCAAAGTTGGATTATTGTAATGCTCTTCTAATCGGACTCCCCAAATACTGTATCAGATAAATAGGCTTCAACTTTTGCACTAAAAACACTGCAGCTCGTGTTGTCACATACACACGTAAATATGATCACATAACTCCTGTTTTAATGAGGTTGCATTGGCTACCTATATCTTATCGTATTACCTTTAAAGTACTGCTACTAACTTACAAAGCGCTAAATGGTTTAGCACCATGTTACATTTCCGATCTCCTCGCTAGACGTAGTTATGTACGTTCACTAAGATCTGCCTCACACGAACTGTTACAAATACCTAGATCTCGAACCGTTACTTATGGTGATAGGGCCTTCTCCATTACGGCCCCTAAACTATGGAATGACATACCGCTATCCTTACGGAATGCGCCTAATGTGAACATATTTAAAAAAGATCTCAAGACGCATCTGTTTATGATAGCTTTTTATTAGTTTTTACAGGTACGTCAAATTTTTGTTTTTTCTTTCTTTTTCTTTTCTTGCTGAATACATGTTAAAAGATGAATTGTAAATAGGATTAGTACATATCATTACCGCAAATAGTTTTTAATTGTAATATTGTAAAGCGCTGTGAGCAACTAGTGTAACAGCACTATAGAAATTAATAAATTATTATTATTATATATACACTATATATATATATATCCAAAAAGTAATGACTACCCAAAATAGTGCGTTAAATTTAACTGTGACAACTTTTTTATTTGAAACAGTAATGGGCTGCATGGTTCCTACAACAATATGACGTATACTAGTGTACAATAACATGTATGCAGTAATGCGTGTGCAGAAAAGAAAGTAACTCAATCGATTAACACTTGTATTACAAACAGGTTGCAAACTTCCTGAGATACTATCTAATTTTATCTAAAGTGCGAGTAAGAACTACATGAGGAAAGGTGACAGCAACAGCTTCTCAATTAAAATGTTGTCTTTTGCAATGATTAACACCTAGGTGGCGGATAAAGATTAATATTATGTTTGATTCTACAACACAAATACTTTCAACATTGTACTGTAACTGTGGCACGAAGATATAAAAATTTAGATGGGTGCAATTTTTCAATCAATATTGCACTAATTAGCTAACAAAGGACGGTAGTCGCAGTTCAAAATACCGTACTAACCAAACAGAAACAAACAATAAACTCACTACATAAGCATGTGTATGTATGTACTGTAGTAATTTACCTGGATCTACTGTACATAAAAATATAAAATATCTAGCTGTCATACTAACACTTTTGTCACCTGAAAATAACGCCCATCCAAAAGTAGTGGCTTCCTGAAAGTAACAGCCGCTGTAGCAGTAGGGAATTTATAGCAGTAGGGAATTTATAGCAGTAGGGAATTTATAGCACTTCGACAATTGACAGTATATTTATATATTCTATATAGTGTTCAGATGAAGTCGATAAAGATACCACAATTAATGAAAGAGTTAAAAAACCTTTATTAAGGTTACAGAACACCCTAGGAAGCCCATTCACGAAATTTGTTAACGCGCGCGCAATTTGTCTCCGATTTATCTCAAATTTGCACCAAATATAGTTAAGTATGCGAAGAACACTATCATACTGTGAAAAAAATAAAAAATACAATATTTTTCCAGATATATCCATCAATTTAAAATCATATGACCTTCGCGCCGCGGTTTAACCTGGTCTTTGGTTTTACCAAAAAGCTCTCAATTTACCATATTTACACTTCTCGATGTTTGTTCTAAAAAAGTGTGTCGGGGATTTTTTATTGCTGGAGGGGTTTAGCAGCTAGGATATTTTTTTTCTCGACCTATGTTGTGGAAGAAGTAATTGACGAATGAAGGCCCGTAACTCTGTTAGTTGTTACATAAAAAAAAAACGCCGACACACTTTTGTAGCGCAGATGTTCGCTGACATCCTGTGCAAGTTTGGTGGGAATCGGTTAAAACGCGCGATCAGGTTACATCTTTTAGTGCCCCTATGTGACTCAAAATTGATGTGGTAATAAATAAGCCGTGAAAGTTCGGCGCGGTTTTAACAGCTATTGCAAATTCTCCGCCCCCTCTAATAATTGAATTACTTTCCACCAATAAGAACAACAGCGATATTAATTGTTTGTTTTGGGTGAGTTGCAATTGCAAAACAAAGACTATACCAGTACACTGAAATAGCCCTTGTCTACAAAGTTCGAAGATGCCTGCGGTCTGCGGCAAAAAGAAAGGGCGCAAACAGTACTCGGACGGCTAAAAAAAAAAATCGCAATGCCAGTGAGTCAGATTTTACACCTGTGGCCCCAGCACCACAGCAATAGATTTCATTTCTATGTTTTTGGTATGTTTACTCAATCCAAGTGTAAACGGGAGAAGAAATATCCATCATGCTAAGACATTTTGCTGCTGCGGCTTTGCCTTTTCCTATTGCTCTGAAAGCAACAACAGAGGATGTATTCACGTCATATTTCTGGCCTGTTCTTTTCGAAATCGGTTCAGGAAAACATGTTTGGTGTGAAATACATGTCTTACTTCAGCAAGAGAAAATCCATTTCGCTCCTAAAACTTGTCTCGAATTCATTTTTTCAAGTATTTTTAGTGGAAGCTGGCACTCCTTACACACTACAGAGTTGTCTAGCATTTATTACAAACATTCTGGACTAACAATATAATTGCCAACGGGTGGTTTAGCTGTCATCCTCATTTTCACTTGAGTTAAAATCCGAATCAAAATCATCTGATTCACATTGTGATTCTGACCCCAGTAATGCCGCTTTTCGCTTCTGGAAACTTTCCATACTTGTCTTCAGTTTCTGCTCGCTTCTAGAAGACCATTCGGAACGTTTATCGCTGTTCGCAATCATGTCTGGCCATTGTGTCTCTTGAGTCTTGGTCAAAGTATGAACCCTTGTCGCTGGCAGATAAATGTTCCTTTTTCTCATCCAAAAAAACGTCTTTGTCAGCTTTCTTGCGTTTGGCCCGTTTTTACAACTACCACAGAATGGATTTTTATTCCGTTTACTGTCAGAGACGAGTTGAAGTTGTGTTTGTTTTTCCATTCTTTCGATGTAATTTGATACAAATTAGCTGTCATTCATCCTGTTAATTAATAGTTGACTTTCCCGCCACGGATAATAACCGTAAACCGTTTTAACACGATAACTCGCTCAATTTTCAATATTTTCAATTCAAATTTTTGTAGCTGATAGATCTAATGGTAACCTTTACAGACATATCAAAACACCATTTTCAAAAAAATTTCCATTCTAGGGTATTCTGTAACCTTAACTAACTTTACAAACTAACATAAGATAGGTACTGTAACAGTAACTACTGTAACTATTAGTGAAAAACTAACAAACTATGTAAGTAGTATTAGCGAAACACTACTGACAAACTTGACTTCTCGACTCTCACTTAAAACTTTAAAAAAACCCTCTCAGTACTTTTCTGGTTTGAGAAGAACTGCAGGTTGAACATGTTTACATCCAGACATGTTGCATAATGCGCAAGCTGTCCACACGAGAGGTACCCGCGTCACAGCCTGCTGAACATATATACTGTATACAGTATACACATGTATATTCCTAAATCGTTTTAAATTCAATACTCAATCCAATTCAATAAATTTTAAATTGACTACTGTATGTTTTCCTGTTTCATTTTGTGTTTTATCAAGACTTTATTGTATTTCAATGAAATAGTGTTGTGTTTTACCGGCATGTGTGGTGTTTTGTTAATGTTGCCCGATCGCAACGAAACGTTTGTCAACATGTTTTGATTTTTTTTTGACTTGTTTCTTATGGCACGTACATTTAAGAATTTTGGCTGGGTTCTTAAGGTGCCGTTACACTGTGCAAATTTTCATGCAACTTGTCTCGCAACACTGATCTAGAAGCATGCTAAGTAAAAAGTGTAAATGCAAGCATGAGCCCACGTTGCACTCTGCTGACCTTTTTCTTACTTAACATTCCTCTAGATCAGTGTTGCAAGACAAGTTGCATGAAAAATTGCACAGTGTAACAGCGCCTTTATATTTATAATGTTACGCTTGATTGCCAAGATTGCAGATACTGACAGTTGTTCTTTCTAATTAAAAGATTTAGCATTGTACGACAAGACAATCAAGATACTTGCTCGATATCCAGAGATATTTATCAGTGGAGGAACCAAACAGCAAGAGTGGTAATGACAACTAACCTGTTGGTGATCTACAATAAAGCAATATGACAAACTTTTA
The DNA here is from genome assembly GCA_035772405.1 of Chrysogorgia sp. JL179-B06. NCBI lineage: Eukaryota > Metazoa > Cnidaria > Anthozoa > Scleralcyonacea > Chrysogorgiidae > Chrysogorgia > Chrysogorgia sp. JL179-B06. Next base: position 617,967 of record JAYKKM010000193.1, on the reverse strand, counting down.
AATCATGTAATTAATGTTACAGGCCACAGAAATGAAAAAGTGCTTTATAACACAGGCAATTGTAACAACAAGTCAATTAGAAATTCAGGTTCTAATTTGAAAGACAAGTTTGAGAACTGTTAGAAAACAATAGGTAAAACATATATTTTTTCTATTACTTTCAAGAGTACAGTACTTAGCATGCAAATAAGAGGCGAAGCTTTATATGCATAGGATGTAAGCTAGAAGAAAAATTCTGTATTTACCTGAATTGGGAAGTAGTGCAGCCATCACCCTTTTCTTCAAAATTTATGTCAAACTATGTAGGACTTTATTTTTACGTGAAATCAGTAAAAAAGAACTTGTTGAGGTTATTCAAGGTACTGGACTATTTCTTCACCAGCTTCTATTCTCGACTTCTCGTTCCAAACTTTCATTAACCACATGGCCGGTTCAAGATGACATGACGTCACGGTTTTGGAACGATTTTTTAAACGACTTTACTGATATAACTAATGACAATGTTATCATTATTATGGTACCATAACAGACCCGTAGCAGGATGAAATAATTGGGCGGCAGCTTTCTAGGATGGTCGGGGGGGCATATGCTTCCCCTGGAAATTTTTGAAACATAGGGTCTCTCTAAATACAGTAGCCTTCTAAGAGTTCTTTCCAGCAAGTTTGAACTGACGGAAAATCGATCTTTAATTCTAACGATTTTAGGATTTTCTGTTCTTTGTTGCTGAAAGACTTTTAACAACACAATTTTTTCAACTGCTAATTTTCACTTAGCTTTCTGCAAGAAGTTATTCGACCGTTGTATGTTGTCACATCAAGTGTTGGAAATGTCTCTTGAAAGCAAGAAATTGTTATGAATCAATGCTTTATCACTGTATACTTATGCAGTGCAACAAGATTCGTTTCGCATAATTTATTATTTCCCCTCAAATTATTGGGGCCTGCCCCCCGGCGCCACCCTTGCTATGGGCTTGTATGTGCTTCAAAGACTAATTAGTTCTTTTATTAGTACCGTTTAATTGACATGGGATTGGTGGGAAAGTAACTTTATCAATTTTTGATAACGTTTTTGTCGTTTTAACCTATTTTCAAACTTTTAAATATTGCATGTTTACTTTTTTACAAAAATTCCTTTTGGAAGGAAAAATCTTTCAAAGTGGAAGCACTATAATACATCCAAAACCGGGCAACTTGGAAGTAAAAAACGAAATGACGCATATACTGTAGTTTCGAGAATGGAGCTGGGAGTTGCGGGGTGTACTGAACGCCCAATAGGGAAATTTTTGGCTATTTACTTCCTGTTCACTTTATCAAATAAAACGCACGGTTAACATGGTATTTATCGATCACCGTAAAATTAATGATACAATAATTTATAATATTAAGATGGCACCACGACAATGAAACGCGAAGCTAATATCATGTCTTTTTCCCTATCTTATTATCAATGAAAGATAGTTATTTGTGAGATTTATAAATACTACAATAAAGTAAATAGTTTGAACCCAGGAGTATCATTAGAAGTGGGCTAAAAGGGATGACTCAAAAGGACCTTCACATTTTTTAGAACTACCAATCCTAACCCTAATCTCAATCCTAATACTAACCCTAACCATAACCTTGATCCTAACCTTGCCCTAACCGTAGCTATCCATAACCTAAATAAAAAACAGAATAAAACAGAAAGGTCCTTTTGAGTCATCCCTTTTAGTCTTCCCCCATCTTTCAGAGTCAATTAAAGCGTGTTTGTCAGGTACTGCCTTAGCCTGTGAAGCATGGATACCGGGAGGTTCCTGGCTGTACATAGGCTAGGTTTGCCTATATATACATATATATCAGACATAGTTTGACGCTACTCTGACTTAAAAAGATTTTTGAGCGTAACTTTAAAAGTTACTGCCCATTACCCAACGATTCGACACTCCAAACTAGTGTCTTTATCAGGGGTGATGGTTGTAAGGTTAGGATCCCTATTTATACCTTCGTAGAACTGATGATGACGTTATCTATTAACAAGATGCAAATAATCATCTGCATGGTAATAGACAACCGTCATCGCGATTCAATGGGGCGTGCGGGCGCTATTAATACGCCGCGGATTGGTAATAATTTTGGAATTTTCCTTTATTGAAAAGAAAACAGCCTTTTGGTGTTCTTTTAAACGGGTACGAAACTAACGTTTAGTCTGACCGATGTACAGCACTCCTGATCACAGTCATTGCATGGAATGGAATAAAATAATAAATAGCGTCTTTCCTTTGCTCTTTGGCAATAACGTCAAGAAAGGTTTTTGAGCAACTTTTACGTTGAAACTACCTAAGATTATTTCAATTGGTTCCCTAATCCATTGAATATACGGAACAACTGCGAAATCCATCACCGAACTTTCGTTGTCAGGGTTTGTACGTGACTGGTGGTATAACTGCAGGTTTGAACAGTTTTTTTAGAAAATGATTAGGACACTTATTTGCCTTTAAAGCGTCGAATACATGTTTTCGCTCACTTTCCCTTGAATCGGAACTAGATGATATGTCTTGAGCTCTCAAAAACAAAGTTATAGAACGGACTTCTTATGGCATATGGGGTGGCGAGAATCAAATGAAAGATATTTGTTAGTATGACGACTGAATCCAAAAATAGGTACGCAACGCGTACATGTGTCTGACGACATGAGACATAAGGTGAGACAATTAACTGAACAATGCAACTTAAAATATGAAACAAAAATAGAAGCACGATTATTGTAAATGAATATATTATCGAGATAACAGCGTATTATATATTATATATTATTGAGGCTACTAACTACATTGCCATTACTTTACAGAATATTCGTGTTGATTTACACACGGGATGTTTCGAGATTTGAGTATTTACATTCGATCGTTGGAAGTGATTGCTATAATGTTTTCAAATCAGGTGAAAGAAAATCATTACTTTACACACAAATTGGTGGACTTGTGCAGATGTATTAACCATTAAAAACTGACTAATAACAAACATATTTTGTATAGCTCATTGTTTATCTACCTGACCAGAAATGTTTGGGAGGGGCAAAACATTTTAGAGTCAACAGCTGTTGATAATTAGATGCAGTGTGGGAGACGCTACTTCACATGTGACTAGATTTCTCAGCGGTTTCCTCACTGAAATAGTGGAGTACTTCATCTATCGTATGTGATATAGCCCTTAGTATAATATTAAACTGGGCAACTGCAAAACAACTCTAATATATTATGTTAATGTTAAAATATATTACTTTAATATTAAATTATTCAATATAAAAAATTTTCATGAATATTTAACAGCAATTTCTTTCAAAAAGTGCCCGAAATTTTCATTTTTAAAACGTTTGCGGGGTAAAACTTGTACAAGAATCTTCTATAAGCCGATGCAGGTATGGTTAAATATGGTAATATTCCCCACATTCACTCTGGTTGGATAAGTTACTTTGAAGGAAATCTATTATCAATATTATTTAAATATTACAAAGATTCATTGATGTTTTGATGCTGAATAAGTTTGGTTTGTCCAAATTTTGGTTGATTAGATTTTGGTTGAATATCCAGATTTTGGTTGAATATCCAGATTTTGGTTGAATATCCAGTCTGCACTTTCAGCAGATTCAATTTGAGCGGCTTGGGTTTCTGTGAAGTTATCTAAGAATTTGCTAACTGAAAGTTACCCGGTAACAATGGGTGTCGAAACAATGGGTACCCGGTAGCAATGGACCTGTGGAATGCCATATAATAAATCTTTTGAATACTATTTAAAAAACGAGCAGCAGTGTTTTATCAGGTTTAAAATCACGAGGGCGAAGCCCGAGTGGTTTTAGAGCTGATAAAACACGTGATGCGAGTTTTTTGAATGGCTTCAAAAACTGTGAATGAAAAACATGGATTTTAAATAGAAAATAAAATCTCTAGGCGGGGAATAGCAACTTGGTTGTCCTCTAGCAAAAATTTGAATATGAATTTTAAATGCCGAGGCGTGGTAATACCGAGGCGTGGTAATGCCGAAGCTTACATTCTCGGCAGCGTTTGTCTTTGATATTCCTCCAAAGCGAAGATTTCGGGAACCAAAAAGCGAAGAGCAAGAAAAGCGTGTGAGTGCTATTTTAGGACCTCCTGCAAGGAATATAACATGCAGAGAGGGCGAACAGTGATTTGAAAGAAGAATGTAAGGATTTAATAGACTTCAGTTTGGCTGATTTTGAATTTGACGTTCCGGACGAAATGTTGAGTAATTTTCCGATGCCTGCAAGTGAAGGTGAGAGGGTATCAAATGTTAACACGAACATGTCGAGTTGTGTGTTCAATAATTGTACTTTCAATTTTGCTGAAAAGTGATTCTTGTAAAGATCTAGATCGTGGTAGTTCTTAAATTGTTATTTTGATTTTTTCTTAAATTGAATGTTATTGCGCAAGAATTATCATTTCTCGTTCGCTTTTATAGCGTTGCTTTGTCCACTTTAAATACTTATAATTTCAGCCTATTTTTGCAAAATCTTGTGAAAATTAACAGGGAAGATTACTATATTTTATTTATAGTTATTGTGCATATGTATAGAATGTTAATAAATGTTTAAAAACGATGATGGGCCGGCATGATTTGCTTTTTGAGTGTACAAGATCGACCTCAAAATTCCCGTGTTTGGATACTCTTATCCAAACACGGGTATTGACCAATCAGAGCGCTTGTTGTGTACATGTTATTTTATAATATGTGTTGACATCTTAATATGAAAATCTTTATTCACGAGAAGTATTGTGTTTCTGCATGAATAAGTGTGCTTTAGCTCTTATAAAGATGCATGCATGTGACTAATTTTGTAGCAGCAATTGGATAGTTGGTTTATGAATTATTAATGAGTTTTTGAGGTGAGAATCAAAAAATTTAAACTTGCCTTCATTAGTTTTAAAAATTGCAACAGTGCTATACAGTCAATTGTCAACAGACAATGTTGATAATTTAATTGTGAATCCAAAAACATTAATCGAGAGCATTTTGCAAAGAAAAAAGGTTCATCGCTACTTGTCATAAACAAATCACCAGCAAACGAGTCACTATATTGTAAATGATAGAGTTTACCATGCAATGAAGTCATTTCTGGAACATCAGTCAATAACAAAAAAAATATTTTTAATCAGAAATGGCTTATGAAAGTATAAAGGCTATTTCCAACAGACAAATTGTATTTAGGAATGAATAGTGGATCCCACGAAGTAATATATTTTATTTGATTATGTATTATTGCAGTCAAGCAATAAATTTTCTCACATTGCCTTGGCTAAAATTTAATCAGCACATAGTTTTTAGATGGATCAACAACATCATATATGATATATGGCCTATATGGTAGGTGCTGGATTTTCTTCAACACATTTGCCATTCTCAATAACAGTGGAACAAATACGTTATAGCACAATATTTTAGCAAAACACACTATTACTTGATTCCAACTTTTATATTGTTCTGTGAGCTGTTGTAATGTTGGCAGATAAAATACACTTAGATAAAATAACATAAACAGTGTTACAATTAATGTAAAATGAATTTTTAAAATGTATTCAAAAAAATACCTTGGTGGAATCGGGGAACGGAACTTGAAAAGCCGGAATATTAATCTTTAAAAGCAGGAATCTTTAAAAGGGGGAATCTGTAAAAGCCGGAATCTTTAAAAGCCGGAATCTAAAAGCCGCAATCTTTAAAAGGGGGTATCTTTAAAAGCCGGAATCTTTAAATGCTGGCATCTTTAAAAGCCGGAATCTTTACAAGGAGGAATCTTTAAAAGCCGGAATCTTTAAAAGCCGGAATCTTTAAAAGCCGGAATCTTCAAAAGCCGGAATCTTTAAAAGCCGGAATCTTCAAAAGCCGCAATCTTTAAAAGCCGGAATCTTTAAAAGCCGGAATCTTTAAAAGCCGCAATCTTTAAAAGGAGGTATCTTTAAAAGCCGGAATCTTTAAATGCCGGCATCTTTAAAAGCCGGAATCTTTACAAGGAGGAATCTTTAAAAGCCGGAATCTTTAAAAGCCGGAATATTTACATCCTTCCACCGTAAGGCAGTTAGCTCCGGGTTCGCAGCTCCAGTTAGGTTCGCGAACCTGGAGACAGCTCAAGGTTCAATCTGAACCTGGAGCCAGATTCGATTTTTTATAATAAAATTGTTTTATGCGCTAAACGAATTAATGTATTCACATAACAGTTTCATGTCACTATTCTCGAATATATCCAAAGTTATATGAAATAACCTGGGGTCCTTACTGCTTCTACTTTTCCCTGGGTAATGCGGCAAACTTTAGTCTATTGTAGACTTTGTGGGCGACTCGACGCCATTGCAAATGATGGTGCAGGTCAACAACAAGATATTTTGCAGCATGACAAAAATTCGTTTTAAAAATTTACCTATAAAAGCGCTGTCTATTCAATTGTCTACATTTGGGAAAAGATTATCGATAGTTATAGACCAAAAACATCAATCAGCTACTGCTTGAAAGAGAACATCCAGCGAAGACAAACTCCCAGAAAATCGTGTCTTGTAAGCGACTTGAGTTCGACAATGTTGACATCGCGGGCGCTTAGAAACCTAATACCCCCAGCGTGGTAGAACTAAAATGAAGTTGTTCGAATGCAAAGCTTCGCGTAATTCACTCTCCTAACATTTCCGACGTGAAATGCATTTTTCTTTCAGCAATTACAGATTAAGCACATAGTAAAAAGGAAGGAAGGTTCAATTTATATTTTACAAGCTATACGTCAAAGGTTATTCACGGCGTCATTATTCTTGCTATCTGACACTGTCCGTGATCAGAAATACATATTTGTGAGAAATAATGCATATCGGGAAAAGAAAACCCAGCTCATATTGAATTGAATTGAATTATTGAATTGAATTTTATTTGATTTGTCACAATATACAAGAATTGAAAGAGGAAAAAACTAAATAGTATAGAATATATAGTGACAAGGAAGCCTAGATAAAGAAGCCGAAGCTTGTAACCTTTTAGGCTTTATTATTTATATTTATACAGGTTGAAACTTGTTCAGCTACTAAAAGCTGTTATCCTACAGTAAAATTAAGTCCTAAAATATCATACAATACGATCTACAATAAAAACACTATATAATATCAAAGTTCTATGAGTGTCACCAAATAAAAGTTTAAGAATATGAATGTTTGTAAAATCTATGAGAATGTACAATTAAGAAGTTTTTTCTTAAATCGAATAACACTCTGTTCATCTCTAACATCTTTTGGCAATTTGTTGAAGATTTGAGCTCCTTGAAAAATGAAACTTCTTCTTCCGGCCTCGGTCTTAATTTTTGGAATTTGCAGAGATGAATCATTCCCTCGAGTGTTATAGGTGTGTGTGATCTTGGTAAAGTAATTGTCGAAATGTCCAGGGCTTAGCTTGTGCACACATCTAAAGACTTCAACTGCTGCTTTTCTTTGGAGCGTCGTATTTATACCCTCTAAGATAGGAGGATTTTCTGTATCTACGATCAGCATTGCTCTTTCGTGAACTTTTTCAAGCTTGTTAATTTGTGTAAAAGGCAATCCCAAGTACAGCGTAGAGCAATATATCATTATGGGTTGAATCATTACTTTGTATATCTTGAGGGCAATAGTGGGAGAGATCATAGCCGTACACAGGATTATTTTTCCGGGGGGGGCAGCAAGACAAATATTGTAAAGTTTGTGTTGAACCTTTGTAGGGGGGTCTGAGGGCATGCACCCCTGGAAAAAAATTGAATTTTAAAAGCCCCAGGAGTGCGTTTCTGAAAAAATGTATCTGTAAGGTCTGGTTTACCCCAGTATTACTTAAACCATAACCGCATGGGATTTGTTATCGACAGACGCGGTCGGAAAAGGCGAGCGAGGGGATTATTGCGGATTCGTATTTCTAGTTTATGTTTACGTCGTATTTCAGCACTCAAGCTAAATAATCAGAGACCGCCGAGCGGTTTTAAAAGTGTGGGGCACAACCGAGCGCCGACGGCGCGAGGTTTATGTTGGTGGTGCGGGGGCATACTACTCCGGGAAATTTTGAAATCTAGACTGTCCTGTAAGGGCATTTCCTGCATTTTGGAGAGCAATTTTACAAAATTCTGAATTGTGAAACACATCACTTTTACAGAGCCCCAACGCAAGATTTGCAACAAGTTTCAAAATAACCATTACTCATTAGACGTTAGGAGTAAGGAGAACTTTTAAATCAAGTAACCCCCAAAAGTCAAAACCGATAATCTTGTATTGTTTATGAAATGGGAGGGGTGTAAGTAATAATTAACAATTAAACACGAATCTTGCACAGCTAACTGTGCGATCAAAGGACCAACTTTTGTCTCTACCCCAATACTCTATCACATACAACAAAGCATCTACATTAAACACTAGGTGTTAATCTGGTCGTACATTACAAAAACATTAATTTGAAATAACAGTAAGTTATGACTTCTTAGTAAAGTAGTACTGGTGTTTTTAAATGGAGAATACGCCGAAATTTCTTTTCCGATTTTCGTTTTGTGCCACAAATTCATTTGCCACCGAGACTAGATCAAGTTTTTCAGTTCTTTGCTTGTGGACATGCAGTACTGTAAGATTTGAAAATCTTTTCTGTGACATATTTGTGTGAAGCCATGTTTTTAGTCTTCTGGTGGCAGAAAATGACCTCTCTCCAGTTGCACTAGTTGCAGGACTCACATGTATATATTCACAATTAGTTTGAGGAATTATTGAAATTCAAATGTGCCCCCGACCCCCCGCTTCCGCGGTCCATGATAATTGTCTGAATACCCATAATAAATTTATAATCAATATAAAAATAAACAATATAAAAAAACATATCTTGGTTTTTTTCTGGGGGGGCAGTTGCCCCAGCTGCCCCCCCGCTAGGTACGGCCCTGGGAGAGATGGTATGACGAATTCGTTTCAGCAACTTTACTCTTGCCAGTGACCTCTTGTATATCTTATGCATATGTTCGTGCAATGTTAAATATTTGTCAAGATGTACTCCTAGATACTCATAACTTTCAGCTTCGTTGACTGGAGTGCGGTTAACGACGATAACAACTTTATCCATCCTTCTGAGTTTTTGTTGTGTACCAAATAGTATAAAGTCAGTTTTTCCCTTTTTAAGATTAAGAATGAGATTGTTTTGAGATAACCATTTTGTCACCCTGTCTAATTCTAAGTTAAGAGTATCTTGGATAGTTGAGTGTTCTTTACCTGAACAATAGATCACCGTGTCGTCTGCATAAAGAAGGATTCGGGTATCTTTCAGGACTTGATCAAGATCGTTTATTAGGATAGCAAAGAGGAGAGGACCCAATATAGATCCTTGTGGTACACCCTGTGTAATGTGTTCAGCCTTTGATAATACGCCATCAAATCGGACAATTTGTGATCTATTAAATAGGTAGTCTTGAAACCACAATAATTCATAGCCCTCGATGCCATACACAAGAAGCTTTTCAAGAAGATACGAGTGGTGTACAGTGTCGAAAGCTTTACGCAGGTCTAGGAATACAGCTCCAGTTGCCATTCCTCTGTCCATACCCATTCTTATGTCATCAACTAGTATTGTAACAGCCTGGTTTGTTGATCGTTTGGGTCTAAAGCCATACTGGTTGTTGGATAACATCTTGTTTTGTTCCAGATACCCCGATAGTTGGTCATATACCGACCGCTCTTTCAATGACCTTTGAAAATGTGTTCAAAACTGAAATTGGTCAGTAGTTGTCAAGCAAGGATTTTCATTCATTTTTATGCACAGGCGATATTTTAGCTTCCTTTTCTGTAGTGCATGGGAATACGCCAGAATGCAAACTACGGTTTATTAATGCAGTAAGCGGAACCGCAATTTGTTCTGCTCCTTCTTTTATTAGTCTTGGTGGAATGTTATCTAACCCAGCACATTTCGTTGCTTTAATAGATTTAAGTATGTTGAATACGTAACTAACCTCGATGTTTCGGAAACAAAATGTTTTCATCAGAGGGTTTACTTTGGATATCAGGTTACGAAAACAATACGCCTTCCAGGTTATATTTTCCAGTCTCACGATTGTTTTTTGCAGTTGTGAGCCAATCCCAGTGAAAAAAGAACAGAATGCATTTGCAATAGTAACTCTATCAGAAGTGACTTGATCGTTAAGTTTAAATACTTTCGTTTCCCATTTTTTCTCTTTAGTTGCATGGATAGCTATTCCTTATTATTTTCCAAAATTGTTGAGGAGTATCACTGTTTTCTCTTAGAAGGACTCGGTTGTAATTTGCTTTGGCTTTTCGTACAGTCGACGTCACAGTATTGCGAAGTCTTCTGTACTCAGCCCAGTCGCTTTCATTCGTCAGTTGTTACAAGTAAGATTGTTAAGAAAATATAATTTGGCGGTTCGAGAGTTTCAATTTAGTAAAGTTTTGTTATTTCAAGTTAGAATAGGCATGCAGTATAGTTAAGAAAATAATTACTAGTAAGTTACAAAGTGACGTATACAGTATAGATAAAATAGACCGCGCAACATCAGACGCTGGTATAAGCCTCTAAAATAATTACTTTCAACTTATATTTAAATCTTTTTAAACTTCCCAAATTTTTTAAAGAGTGAGTGTCAGGGTAGTGCTTTGCGCACTTGTGTTTTTGTTTTCATACGAATTGATTGCAGTGCATCGCATCGTTAGAACTATAATTTGCATGTGAACTCTAGATTTATTTGGAAATGTTGAAATTGGAGTCCGATCCTGACTTCGGGGAGTTATGAAGTTAATGTTCAAGACGATTTGAACAGTTGCGGTTCGCTTGTTTGTGAACCACCGCGGGCCGCGCGCAACGCCGTTTCTGACGAACAAGCTGGCCCGGATGGCTTTAGTTACTGAATCTTTGCAAATTCAAATGAACAAAACATCACAAGAAACAAAATATATTTCTCTACTAGTCACTCATCAAACACTTCCATTCGCAAACTTATTCGCGATGTTTCAGCAGCATAAACCCGGCCTTCCACGCTTCGGAGGCGAAGCGCTCGTAGCAGCTTCTATGTATCGAAAAGATTACTATAGTAAATGATCAATTTTACGAAAAATATCACAATAATTGATCACTCAGGTATATTTACTTCTTAGAAAACTTGAAAATGGATAATTTATAAGAAGGATTGATCAAATATCGACGGATTCGTTTGTGAACTGAATATAGGCGTCCCATAAAATGGCCGCCAAGAAGAAAACAAGCGCGCAAAGCACTACCCTGACACTCACTCTTTAAACTTTCTTCCAATGAATTCCAGAGTAAAGGGCCTTGATAGGTAATGGAAAACTTTTTTGACATTGTCCGACACCGATGAGGACGCAAGTCTTGAGCAAATCTAGTTTAATAATCATGAATCTGCGAGCCGGTGACAAAGAGATCATTGAATAGTAACAAATTATTACAATACGAAAACATAAAGATACCCTTCTGTAGGTAATTTATTTCTGTTATTTTTAGAATTTCTAATTTCTTAAAAATACGTAATAATATTATGCTTGCATAGATTATGTTGACGCCCGACTGCACACCGTCCACCTCCCCCAACCACCCGCCTCTTGTAAAATATAAAATATATTGCCTATTGTAAAATATAAATTAACCTTCCTTCCTTTTTACTATGTGCTTAATCCGTAATTGCTGAAAGAAAAATTCATTTTCACGTCGGAAATGTTAGGAGAGTGAATTACGCGAAGCTTTGCATTGGGTAAGGTTTCTAAGCGCCCGCGATGTCAACATTGTCGATCTCAAGTTGCTCACAAGGCACGATTTCCTGGTAGTTTGTCCTCGCTAGATGTTTGCTTTCAAGCAGTAGCTGATTGATGCTTTTGATCTAAACGCCTGCCCGAAAGACCCATGTTTTTGGATTTCCGCCCACATGAAAAACTGTCAAAAACCACCAATCAGCGACTAGCGGCCTTTCGAATCGTGAAATATCCATGTCTGAAACTCCGTAAAAAGCTTGACTGCATCTGGTGGAAACAAGATTTATTTATTACTACGCAGTGAAACTTTCTCCGAGCAGGTTTGTAGGTCTTGCGGCAGAAAAAATAAGAAATGCTTTATTAACACATGCGTAAGATTATTAACACATGCGAGAGGAGACAGTAATGTTCCACCAACCGATAAAATTAATAGCCGGGCCTGATAGAATGAAGTGAAATCTGACTACCGAACACCGTAACTCCAGAATGGGATTTGGCCAAGAAATTTCATATGCAAGACAATGTAGAAACCATCACTTATACACGTTTAGCCGTAAGTCTCTTTATTCTGAAACGTCGAAGGAATTCTCCGAAGGCCCATGAGAGAGCATTGCTGAAACACCTGAAGACAAGGACAAGGTAGAAATCACAATAATATGGATGCTTCCCCTGCCCACTGATAATCACGCGCTCGCACGAACGTCTGGTAAATCTACCAAATCCATAATCAAACTCTTGCGAAATCCCGTTGGTAATACCATCAAAACATATTTTCCTGCCAGCAGCTCCCTCGTAGCATTTAATGCTACGACCAGCAAAGAACTGAAGCTCGGTTAAAGCTCTCGAAAGAAAATAATCTACCAACACGGTTTTTCTAAAGTCGCCATTTTTAAAAGTTTATTTCCTGAGTGGAAACCCCGGAATACTAATGAGTTGAGTTAGCCAATCAGAATTTAGCGTCCTCTGGTGGACGTAGAAATACAAAAACATGGGTCTTTCGTGCAGGCGTTCCATCCCCACTCACCCCAGTCCCTCCCCCAATCCCTAAACGCCTGCTTCGCAGGCTAACTGTCTTACGGTGGAAGGATGTAAAGATTCCGGCTTATAAAGATTCCTGCTTTTAAAGATTACGGCTTTTAAAGATTCCGGCTTTTAAAGATTACGGCTTTTAAAGATTCCGGCTTTTAAAGATTACGGCTTTTAAAGATTCCGTCTTTTAAAGATTCCGGCTTTTAGAGATTCCGGCTTTTAAAGATTCCCGCTTTTAAAGATTCCGGTTTGTAAAGATTGCGGCTTTTAAAGATTCCCGCTTTTAAAGATTCCGACTTGTAAAGATTCCCCCTTTTAAAGATTCCGGCTTTTAAAGATTCCGGCTTTTAAAGATTCCGGCTTTTAAAGATTCCGGCTTTTAAAGATTACGGCTTTTAAAGATTCCGGCTTGTAAAGATTGCGGCTTTTAAAGATTCCCGCTTTTAAAGATTCCGGCTTGTAAAGATTCCGGCTTTTAAAGATTCCGGCTTTTAAAGATTCCGGCTTTTAAAGATTCCGGCTTTTAAAGATTACGGCTTTTAAAGATTCTGGCTTTTAGAGATTCCGGCTTTTAAAGATTCCCCCTTTTAAAGATTCCCCCTTTTAAAGATTCCGGCTTTTAAAGATTCCGGCTTTTAAAGATTACGGCTTTTAAAGATTCCGGCTTTTAGAGATTCCGGCTTTTAAATATTCCCCCTTTTAAAGATTCCCCCTTTTAAAGATTCCGGCTTTTAAAGATTCCGGCTTTTAAAGATTCCGGCTTTTAAAGATTCGGCTTTTAAAGATTCCCCTTTTAAAGATTCTGGCTTTTAAAGATTCCGGCTTTTAAAGATCTCTGGCTTTTAAAGATTCCTCCTTTTAAAGATTCCGACTTTTAAAGATTGCGGCTTTTAAAAATTCCGGCTTTTAAAAATCTCCGGCTTTTAAAAATCTCCGGCTTCTAAAGATTCCGGCTTTTAAAGATTCCGGCTTTTAAAGATTCCGGCTTTTAAAGATTCCGGCTTTTAAAGATTGCGGCTTTTAAAGATTCCGGCTTTTAAAGATTCCCGCTTTTAAAGATTCCGGCTTTTAAAGATTCCGGCTTGTAAAGATTCCCCCTTTTAAAGATTCTGGCTTTTAAAGATTCCCCCTTTTAAAGATTCCGGCTTTTAAAGATTCCGGCTTTTAAAGATTACGGCTTTTAAAGATTCCGGCTTTTAGAGATTCCGGCTTTTAAATATTCCCCCTTTTAAAGATTCCCCCTTTTAAAGATTCCGGCTTTTAAAGATTCCGGCTTTTAAAGATTCGGCTTTTAAAGATTCCCCTTTTAAAGATTCTGGCTTTTAAAGATTCCGGCTTTTAAAGATCTCTGGCTTTTAAAGATTCCCCCTTTTAAAGATTCCCCCTTTTAAAGATTCCGGCTTTTAAAAATTCCGGCTTTTAAAAATCTCCGGCTTCTAAAGATTCCCCCTTTTAAAGATTCCGGCTTTTAAAGATTCCGGCTTTTAAAGATTCCGGCTTTTAAAGATTCCCGCTTTTAAAGATTCCGGCTTTTAAAGATTCCGGCTTTTAAAAATTCCGGCTTTTAAAGATTCCTCCTTTTAAAGATTCCTCCTTTTAAAGATTGCGGCTTGTAAAGATTGCGGCTTTTAAAGATTGCGGCTTTTAAAGATTCCCGCTTTTAAAGATTCCCCCTTTTAAAGATTCCGGCTTTTAAAGATTCCGGCTTTTAAAGATTCCGGCTTTTAAAGATTCTGGCTTTTAAAGATTCCGGCTTTTAAAGATTCCGGCTTTTAAAGATTCCCCCTTTTAAAGATTCCGGCTTTTAAAGATTCCCCCCTTTTAAAGATTCCGGCTTTTAAAGATTCCCTCTTTTAAAGATTCCGGCTTTTAAAGTTCCGTTCCCCGTACCGTTCCCCGATTCCCCGTTCCTGGTTTTAAAGATAGCCCTAGAGGTATTATTTTGTTAACAAAGTTATTGTGTGCAATCAATTCTGGCAAGACAATGAACTTTGTTCAATGTCTTCCACACTAAATTAGCAATGACAGCAGAAACGGGTGAACAAAAAGCTGATGATAGTAAGTGCCGTCATATGTGCTTAGACAAAAAGTTAGGAGTTCTATTATATCCTCGACAGGCAACGATGTTCTTTGATCTAAAGTAACATCCTATCTTGTACATCGACCTTTACGTTACGTTTTTTGCACGCGCATTTTCATATCGAATAACCAATATTTTTTCTGTTATGGACAAAATATTACAGAATTTATCCAAATGTAACGTCTGCCTAGCAAGTAACGTCAAATGTAACGTCTGCCGTTTAATTGCAAGTTACGGGCGCTAGAATGCAGAAGTATTTTACCCTGAAATATCATTTACATTTACACTGTTAAAAGTTGGCAAAATCTAATTAATAAAATACTATAATAAAAATATACTAAAGGAGGTAAAAACCTAAAAAAGTATTAAAAAAGAATAAAGTAAATACATTAAAGGGCCGTCCACTCCGTTCTGCGCATGTGTGATATTTCAAACGTGCGTGACCCCATATGTCAACAAACTTCAACGGAATAGATTTGCGACACTTCGAAAGCGAGTATTCGTCAAAGGTGGCGAAGGCGCGAGTAGTAGTTAAATATATTATCCACATTTATGAACAGAACAGCTTCTTATAACACGCTTTTTAGGCGAAAAAGCTCAACGTGGGAAACAAATCCGCAATACTTCTTGTTCAATGTTTATATAATGCAATGTAAACAAACGATGTAAACAGAAACGGGGACATGCGCAGAACGGAGTGGACGGCACCTTTAAGGTATATATGTTTAAGGTATATATATATTTTATTAAGGTATATATGTTTAAGTCTGACCAACTAATTATTAGTTATTAAGATCGTATTTTTCTTCGAAAATCCGAAAGCTAGGGAAACCTCCAAAGAAACAGGCCGAAAAGCGATAATTTGCGTACAGAATTTTTGCCAAAGTTCTGCCTTACAAGTTCCTAAGAGACTACAAATAAAAGACGGATACGGATACTACTAATAATAATGATTAAACATAGCACAGTCGGTCGAAACTTCGTGAACTAGAAGTTTTCGTGAACTAGAAGTAAGGGCTTTTTAGTACATTTGTTAGTTTTTTCTTTGATTTGAACAGTTTTATAAATAAGCTTACTGTGAGAGAGCGAGAGAGAGAGAGAGAGACTGAGCACGAGATTATCGTAAAGAACGGAAGTGACGTGTCGCCACGAGGAGTATAAGGTTTTTATCTTGAAGTTGTTCGTTCGACCTTTGTATGTTAATATGTTGTACTTGTTTGTAAATAAATGTTAAAGAAAACCCAACGAATTTGAGCCTAAATAATCTAGATGGTCCTTCGAGCCGGATGTAAGCCGTGAATGAATAAAAAGTCAAATACAGTCCCGAAGAAAAGACAAAGTGAACTCAAAATTCGAATACCAAGCTGGAAAACCTATATAGAAAAGCTGGAAAACCTGTAGAAACGCCATATATCCTCAACACACGATGTCGGAGGGCACAGATCTTTGGCCAAGAGAATGATAGCGTCGGCTGAAGAAACGCTAAAGGTATTCGACCCCAAGTATTCGACCACAGATATGGCAACCGAATTAAAACAGCAAGTCGTCAGCCTTAGAGAGAAGATAATAGTATAATTGAACGAACTCGACGAAACCATACTAAACCTGATAAAAGAAGACGACATCGACTATGAGATCGAACAATCGGACATTTTCAAAGAAGGTATGCGACAAGCTATTATTTATATTATATTATAGTCAGTTATATTATATTATATTATATTACAGTGTTGTTACAAGCACCAAAGTACATCTTCCTAAGTTAAATTTGAGGAAATTTGGTGGAGACGTTATAAGATGGACCACATTTTGGGACTGTTATGAATCAGCCATACATGATAACAGTAGTCTCACCAAGATCGACAAGTTTAACTACTTAAAATCACTTCTGGAACATTCAGCAGCTGAAGCTGTAGCAGGTTTAACCATGACAAATGCCAACTATGATGAAGCAGTTAAAATTCTCGAAGAGAGATTTGGAAACCAGCAAGTTATCATCAATGGTCATATGGAAGCCCTGTGGAACTTAACAAGTGGCAGCAGTCTCAACAATGTCAAGGCTCTTCGTCAACTCTATGACAAGGTGGAATCTCATGTGAGGGGCCTTAGGTCCCTTGGTGTGGAATCAAGCTCATATGGAAACCTGATGATCTCAATACTGATGAACAAACTTCCACAAGATATTCGAATAATAATCACCAAAGCCTTAGGAAATCAATGGTCACTTGGTAAGATGTTAGACACCTTGAAGAAAGCGCTAGAGAAAGAGCAAACTTGTTGAGCTCGAAGCCACCAGAAGACCACCGAAGTAATGAGAGAACACCACCACAATACAGGGGATTCGGTACAGCTGCATCATTCTCAGATGGAACCATCCTGCCAACTGCAATGTGGTAACCAACACTGCAGCGAGAAATAGTCCGGCAGCCAAACGTTTATTTACTACATAAGCTTGCAAATGCTTCCATGCAATGTTTTTTGGCATATTATAGTATTGGGTATTTAATAATCTGCTTGATGATACCCACATTTGGGCGTTAAGAGAAATCAAGCGTTTATTTTCCATGGACAGTTTTCCGCATAGAATTGCGTTCCCTGTGGTGAATCTCGTAAGCTATGTAATTGGTCACGTACTATTGTAAAGGTACGTTTACACACTGCGATTTGTCGGGCCGATTTTCCAAATATGGGCATCCAATTGATGGCGTTAGCGTTGACGTCAGCAAGTCCCGACACTGAAAATCGGGAGAAAATTCTGTAGAAAAGTCACAGATTTTTCCAGAGTCGTAGCGATTTTTTACTGTAACTATGACTACCGAATAAACGCGCGTATATTTAAAAAAAATTAAAACAAGAAAAGAAATATATCGACCGTAAACTACGAGTGTATAGCAGACGAAGCTGTTAATAATATTTAGTAAAAATCGGGAGTTACGTTTACACACTGCGATTTGTCGGGGATGACGAATTAGCGAAATTTACCGCGAATCACGTAAATATTCGTCAGTGTCGGGCCGACAAATCGTAGTGTGTAAACGTACCTTAAGATTCTAAGTGACATTTTTGCAGCTCAGGTAGTCACTTGAGCTTGTACAGCTCAAGTGACTACTTGAGCTGCACAATTAAGTATTATCAAGGAAACAACTCAAAATCATGCAAACGACACCTGGAATTTACCGACTAAAGGTACGTTTACACACTACGATTAATCGGCCCGATTTCTGGTTTAGCTGGATGTTAAGTAATGAGAGACAGGAATACGACCGGGTAAATGAGCCCACGGGACACTCCGCTGACTGTTTCTCCACTTAACATCCAGCTAAACCAGAAATCGGGCCGATTAATCGTAGTGTGTAAACGTACCTTAACAATATCTGGTCTGTAGACTAGTGCCCAGGACCCACGCGTTTTTCACCATTCAAGATGGCTGCCTCCTGCATTTCTACTGATAAAAGAACAATACCTTGACTCCAAATCGTATAATATGTTAATTTGTGTTATAGAATGGCAAATTTCATTATTTTAACTTTTTAAATAAAATTAAGTATAAATAAAAAAATGAAATATAAGTTTAAATGTCAGGTATTCGGATCCTGGGAATGTGGTGCCATCTATGATGCAGTGGTTGTGACGGAGGCGAAATGGAGTGAATTGGGAGATAATTTTAACCTATGCTGCTGGTGGAATTGATGATGCAGATGAACGTGAATTGGAATTGAAGTCGAATTAAATAAAATAAAGTTATTGCACTAATTTTGCCTGAAATTGAGGAAATGGGTCATTGGGGTTAGGATCTGGTTTACGATTGGGGTTAGGGATGGTGAGCAGGAGGTTGCGATTTCGATTCCCATTTGGGACTCAGAAACATTTTTCTGAGTGTGCGCTAAAAGCCTGAGTAGCAAATAGTTTTACATTAAATAACCAAACTGCATGTCACATTTAATGAGTAAAGTTATTGCAATAATTTTGCCTGCTTTTGAAATAAAATTAAGTAAAATAAAATAAAAGTTTAAAAGCAGTCAGATATTCGGATCCTGGGAATATATTGTGGTACCCGTGATGTAGTGGTTGAGTGATGGATGGGAAATGGAGTGAGGACACCATTTAAACTTTGTTGCTGATATTCCAATATCGACAATGAACATGAACATGAAATGGAATTGAATGAAATGAAATAACTTTGTTATAATTATTTTTATTTTGTCTGAATGATGTTGGTCTGACGATAGAAATTCGAGGGTGGTGATGATTTGGAAGAATAACTCATCTGTGTTTGGAAAATATTTTGGAATAGCAAGGAGAGCGATTGAAATTGTTAAAGGTGAAACCATGGAGAAAAAGACATTAAGGGAAGCTATAAAAACGTGGAAGTAACCCGAGTGCGTAATAAGATATGCCGAGGACGAGGTAAATGCTTTGTCTATAGTCTGCTACCTCGAACCTGTCCCGTTTTTTTGAGAAAAAAACTGAGCATGGCAGCAAAAAAGCATGGCAGCAAAAGCACGTTTCTAACTGACTAGTAGGTCCTGGAATAGGGTGTATCAGCTCACAGAAAACACACCTCTTCCCTGGCTGAAGGCTGTGATTACCCGGTATCTGCTAACAAGAAGCAGTTGATATCTGGTGAGTCATTCCATCATACTACAAGGAACGAGCTAGTGATCACAGGTAGCGACGATGTCCCTACAGAGATCCACAAAGAGGTTGTCATTGCAAGGTACAACAATCTATCAAGTGTGCAAAGAAGCAATATGATACTACAGTGGTTGTCGCAGACAACACAGATCTGACGAACTGTTGTGGGTCGATGTTTTTTCTAACATCTGAAATCATCCATTGGACAACAAAATCTTCGAGGACTTTAGAGAGGCATGCCGTTAATGATATAGGTCTTGTATCACCCTCATTATTTAGTTGCTGGACTTTAGGAATCGGAATAATATGCGAGTCTTTCCATATATTTGGGATTATTCCGGATGAAAGTGATGTATTAAAAATATTTGCAACTGGTTGGGCTAATAAATATGCGAAAACCTTCAAAACACGACCCGGTATATTATCAGGACCACATGCTTTGGAGGCATTGACGGCTAAGAGCTTTTTACAGACCTCGTGGGATTCAATATAAGGCACTTGGTCAGCAGCAGGTAGGTAAGCTGGTAGTTTGGTCAGATCTAACGGCGGAATGTCTGCATTGACGGAGGTATAGAAATTGTTCAGGCTATTTGTCAATTCCAGATCTGATAGTAATTTACCATCCTTTTTGAGGACCAAATTTGTACTCTTTTGAGATCGGCCGGACATTTTATTAACAACCTGCCACCACTTACGACAGTCGTCTTTTTTGAGATGCTGAACTTTATTCCTGTAATATGACTCCTTCCTTAAAGCAATTTCAGTTTGGACTTTATACTTGAGTGTCCGCCATTGCTGAAAATTTCCACTATGGAAAGCTCTTTGACGGTCACTGACGAGTTGCTTTATACCCGTTGACATCCATGGCTTGTCAGAATGGCAAAACCTTATAGACTTCAGAGGGATAAATTTATCAAGCGCTATGGATACCTGGGACGAAAAGGAGTTAGCGAGGTCTTCTACGGAAGTATTCCGGCCTGCATGCCAAAATGGGCGAAGATTCCCCCGTGGACGCCCCCGAAGATGATGGGTTTCGGACGTTATGCACTATTGCATCATACGACGGACAATTTCCAAATAATTTAACCAATCGTTCTCCTGACTGTTCATTCGCACACGAAAAAAACTCTTGCGTGATTGTACTTTGTGCGTAGTTCTTAGGCTTGTTGGCATGGTGATTTAGAGAATGATTACGCAACACCGGTGTTTCAATCAAGGGCAGATAATTTAACCATTCCGCTGACTGTGGGCAAAAATAAGGGACGGAGTCCACAGTATGTCGCTGAGTATGTTTCATATTCCTGTGGGCTTCTTCGGGATGATGGAAAATATTACGAGAGGGTTTAACCACAGGATTTGACTGGTTTTGCTTAACATCAATACGACTACGGTTATCGTGCTCTGACTGTTGATTTACTGTCTGACTTGGTCTCACAGTAATTTCTTTTTTCGAAATTCGATCAGAGTGACCCACGCAAGCACAACTGCCATAAAAAAGATCAGATTGTTGATTGGGCTGACTTTGTGTAACTTTATCTGAAACGGCGTGATTTGAATTGATTTGGCTATGGTTTACTTTGACAGCTTTTTCTGAATTTATGTGCATAATCGCTGCTCTAAAAGATTCATTTATCGCCTCGGTTGTTTTGATTTTACTATCAAGGGAGGTTATGGTATCCTTTAGTTCGTCAACTTCCCTGTTTTGCTTAACATCGATACGACTTCGGTTAGCGTGCTCTGACTGTTGATTTACTGTCTGACTTGGTCTCACAGTGTTTTCTTTTTCCGAAATTCGATCAAAAAGATCAGATTGTTGATTGGGCTGACTTTGTTTAACTTTATCTGAAACGGCGTGATTTGAATTGATTTGGCTTTGTTTTACTTTGACAGCTTTTTCTGAATTTATGTGCATAATCGCTGCTCTAAAAGATTCATTTATCGCCTCGGTTGTTTTGATTTTACTATCAAGGGAGGCTATGGTATCCTTTAGTTCGTCAACTTCCCTGTTTCTTTCTCTCACAAAAATGGTCAGGTCTGCCTCAAGTCGCATGCATTTTTCCCTTTCACTAAAAAGTTCTTGTTTGAGAAGGGTTATTTCATCTTCTTCCCGTGACGATTTCCTAACCGCCGAGGCTAATTTAGTTTCAATGCTTTTTTGCATAATAACTAAATCAAGTTTGACCCCTTCAAGATCAGCAGCCAAAACTCCGCAATGACAACCGCAATTAGTACCTTGTAAAGTATCACATTGAAAAGGATTTGATCTCACCTCATATTCTCTCGCTTGGCCATCGTTCGTGGGCGAATGTTCTGGCACTATAACCGGTATGTTAGAGTGAGGTGTATCAGATCGTAATGACGACAGGTTATCCGGTAAACAGACATCATCGACTGTGTTCTGTCCCGACTCACAAAGTATTGATGTCTCACAGACTTTAGTCAACGTTTCTTTTAATGTCACGCCTGCTTTTCCCTGGAATAAAAGCGTATTTCTTTTCCCATAATACCAAGTAAGAGTCAAGTCCAAGCTAATGCTTGTAAACTTCTTAGAGTTACCACCCGGCGAGGTCCACTTGCCATGTTGGTCGGTGAAACAATTAACAAATTTCTTTAATAGATCAAAGCTACCTGTCCAACCAATACGTTTTCCGTCATAACTCAGATATGAACAATCTTTGAGCTTGTGGATTTCCTCTAAGTTCCATTCCGTGGAGTTAAAACTCGAGCAGACTAGAGAGCTCACGAGGTTAGAACCGTCCGACATTTTTAATGTATATTGCAACTTCACCAACAGTAGGGAAGCGTGTTGAGACTGGTAATGATAATGTAGTACTGGATCGAGGGGTGTTACCTCTCTTCCTTCTCTCTATTCCCCCCTTTTGACCAGCAGATCTGGTGTTAACATTTGCTGTTGATATGGTGTACAAATTTGGTTCACCGATGGCTTTTTCTTTGACTTTATCAATGAAGCCTTGTAGAACCCCCTGCTTATGTGCAACTGCCACAGCATGTGAGCACAAATTGGGATCCCATTCTGGTCTAAAATTACAACATTTGGCTTATCAGGATTAGACTTGCTTGGAACTTTGAACTTTTTTGTGAAATCACCTTCGATTATTGCATTTGGTAAATTAAGGTATTGCTCTGCCTTAGTCCAAATAGATGACAAGATTGCTACATCTATACCATAATTCACCATGGTATTGTATGATACTGGCAGAATTGTG
Organism: Chrysogorgia sp. JL179-B06; assembly: GCA_035772405.1. Classification (NCBI taxonomy): domain Eukaryota; kingdom Metazoa; phylum Cnidaria; class Anthozoa; order Scleralcyonacea; family Chrysogorgiidae; genus Chrysogorgia; species Chrysogorgia sp. JL179-B06. The sequence continues at coordinate 595,268 of JAYKKM010000193.1, read as the reverse complement.
GCAGCTGTGCATGTATGGGCAGCTGTGCTCTTACTTGCTGGTCTTGATTGCATTCACCAAATTCTACACGTAGTACCTTTTGTAGGTGTTTCCTTCGTTGGTCCTCTGACATTTCATGCATCCAACGCTTCTCGTCTATTTCCAGAAAGGAATACTCGCTTTTGAATCGATACCGACCTAAATATACAAATTGATTAGCTCTTACAGTGTAAAGTACTTCAAATTTTGTGAAAGCTTTATGATGATAAACATACTGTATGTAATCAACGTTATATTAATCAACTTATTACCAACCTTTTTTTAATACAGAACGGAGAATTTCCTGTCGCTGATTATTTGCAATTAATTTACATAGGGCAACAAATTCTGCTAGTGACATTTCTTCGCATTATGCTGCCTCTTTTAATACGTGATTTGCACTTTCAGCACCATTGTTGTTATTTTTCCCCAGGTTGTAGCCCAGCCCTCACTCTTACTTCGTTTATCATGGATTCCTTGATCATCGATGAATGTTGCTTTATCCATCTGTGAAACTTGGGTTCACTCTCAGATTGGCAAGCTTCTTTTTTATTCCATATTTCTTCCATAGATGAAAGCATGGCATCAAAGGTTTCTTCATCAGGTGAGACAATCAAACCCTCCTGATAGATCCCTTCTGACAAATTGCATCCAAATATAGCTGATATGAAATATGTAGTGAATTCACCAGTGATCTGTAATGCTTTCAGTTTATCTTTAACATTCTTCTTAAAATGTTTTGTTGCATCGTAGTTTTACCGCATCTAGATAGAAGACTCCAAGTGCATTACAAAGGCCAGCTTCACCATCGGTAACTACAGATCTTATATCACCAATGTCAGGTTCGTCCTCTTTCAGCTTGCTGGCAAGATGGCAATATGCCGAGTAACATCTGGTCACATGCACCAATGTTGGGCCAATGAATAAAGGAGATTTGCTATCTCAAACATTCATGGATTGCAAAATATTTTTATAGTTGGTACCCACCAGCATAAAAGTAACATAAAATTCACCTATATTAAAGTGCCCATGACCCCAAATACGATATTACGGATATAGATGCTACATGAAGTGAAAAGTTGAATGCCAAAATATTTTATGATTTGAGCTTTGCGTTGATGTGCTATAAAGATTTGTTTGTCAGAAATGCTAATGAGTGTGACGTCATTTACGGCATTTGGCTTTCTTGTCTGCTTTCCGTGTGATAGACTGGTTGAGGATTTGAGTGAAAAAGTTGATAAAATCTTTACTATAGCGGTCAAGTACATCATCAACGTTTGAGTTAGATTAATTTGCTTTAACAGTAGAATATTGTATCCGAAATGATGCCGTAAATGACGTCACACTCATTAGCATTTCTGACAAACAAATCTTTATAGCACATCAACGCAAAGCTCAAATCATAAAATATTTTGGCATTCAACTTTTCACTTCATGTAGCATCTATATCAGTAATATCGTATTTGGGATCATGGGCACTTTAAATGTTGTGTCTAGGCCAAGAGGATACGCTTGGTATTGTCTGCAGCAAAACCTGGCAATATCTCTGAATTGATAAACACATTGGTTCAGGCCATGCTGCTGTTCCTCTTGGAAACTTTTCATCCTCACTTTCTGCTGCTGCCATCAACATCACACTGTACAGTTTATCTTTTCTGACTTTTGCATCTGGTATTCCATCACATTTTCTCTCTTTTTCTTTCTCTTGGCGACGCATGTTGTATAGCTGTGCCATATCTCTCACTGTCGATGCTGATGCTTTGGCTGTAAGAAGATCACTCTCTTTGAATGGTTTCCCCATTGCTCTCATTGGTTTACTTTCCTTTGTAAATCTCTTAATTTTTTCTTTTGTTGTTTGGTTTGTTGGCAGGAAGGGTATGCTTGTATCTTTCTTTGTATTGCCATGAGACTTAACTTGAAAATATTTTTCATCACCTTGAAAATTGTACTGTAGCAATGCAATGTTATTAATAATGTTTCCTGTTGCATCCTCAGCATATGATTTGCTTGAAAGAATTGCAGGACATATTTGTTCGGTACTTCCGTACTAGGAAAACAGCTGAACTGTCACTCCCTAAATCTTGCCTTTTCTTAGCAACTAGTGACTTTTGAACATGTCCACTGCAGTCTTCCATTTTGTAGGTCCAAGTGTGAGTTCCACTTCCCTTGTAACTACCGTTATCATAACATGTTAGATCAAAGATTTTAACACAACTGGTATCAATAAAAAAGCTTGCATTTCTCTGGACACCCATTGGTTGAATTTTACATAGTTCCAACTGCTTGTGATCATCGGTAAGCAAATCAAGAACCTTGTCAAATGACAGATTTCCAGTTTTTCCACTACAATAGATAGGTATGCTCGAGTTGGCTTTATACAATTCTGGGGACTTTTCATCTGTCCAGACGCAGTGAATTGTTGGATATTTGTTCTAGATCAGAGTCAACACTCTGGACACTTCATTTAAAAATAGAAGACAAATTCTGTATTAAAAAAATAAAAAAGGAAAAATAAAAATGTGCTGACAATATACACCTTGACTCTGATTCTTCAAGCATTTCCTAAAAAAAAGTAATCATTGAATATCAAATAATAGATGACAGTTCATACAATGTTGGCCAATGTTAGTAACTGGCTGAATACATGTGGATTCTTGACACAAAGAACCATGTGATCCAGTCAGGAATCTTCATTTGGAAATGAAAGGGGACAATCTAAGCATACCCACTCCTGCAGATAAAAGCGTAAATTATTAATGTACTTGTAGCGGGCCCAACACCTGTTTTTATAGAATAAAAGTTGCAACCAAGTATTATACTGTAGTTAGGGTTACACTAAACTATTAACCTTTTTAACTGAAGGCTTTTTTTTACTTGTGATCTGAAAAAATAAATAATAACAATGTTCATAATCATTTTTGCCCAAGATAGTTCGTAGATATATGGATTATATCGAAGATACAGAACAAGGCAACAAGCACCCTTTGTGGTCAATACCTGTGTAGGGATCAGAGTATCCAACACGGTTTTAAATCAAGTGGATACAGGTCCGACACCGGACCCTATCTCTTACATGCTTCGGGTTTGACATCAGTGTATTCAGATACAAAAAATTATATCCCAATAAATTGTTGGACCTGCATTCATTATTTTATATTTTATAAATTATTCGTTCAGGCTAGGACTGGCCATTGTGCCATCTTGTGCCAGAACAATGGCTAGCCATTGTTCTGGCACAAGATGCCATTGTTCTGGCACAAGATGGCACAATGGCCAGTCCAAGCCTGGTTTGCACGTTTCAAACCTTTGTCTTCTGAATCACAACAAATTGGTTGGAAACCAGCAAATTATACATTTATAACTATATATTTTGAGTGGAAACACGACAACTTTACCTGGTGACAGTCAGATCGATAAAGTTTAGGTCGCTCGCTTGAACAGGTCTTCGCCTGTAAAAATAGGAAAAATAAATATTCATGAAAATAAACTAATGATAATGAATATTCATAAACGATTTGCATGAAGGACTGTAAAGGATTACGATTATTACCTTGAATTTCCTTTCTTTTCGGCCATGATTTAGAAGCAAGACGTCTACGAGCCCACGCACTTTAGTACAGCGTTATTAAAATGTGTGACTTCATGTCACCCTCACGGCAGAACAAAGGGTATTATTGGATATTAACAGGTATTGAAATGCTGAGTAGATACGCGTTTGGTATTCCACTTTATAGAAAAGACACTCGTAACATGACCCAGGCCGTTAGAAAGTTGTTGAGTGACTTTAAAGATCGGTTTGGGAAGCGACCCCAAGTTAGCTCAATTTGACGATGGACTGGAATTCTACAACGTTGGGGTGAAACGTTTGTTGAAAGAACGTGGCATCGAGTACTTTAGTACAAACAGTGACAAAAAGGCTGCTGTCGTCGAACGGTTTAATAGAAGTCTAAAACAATTATGTGGAAGTACTTTTACACCCGTGGAACGTACTTTTTTGGATTGACATTTTAGACGACACCGTTGACAATTACAATGACACCGTGAATCGAAGTACCACGATGAAGCCGAAGGACGTCAATGAGTCAAATAAGAACGAAGTATGGACCACTTTATTTGGACACCAAGTTTAAAGTTGGCGATACAGTAAGGATTAGTAAGTACAAAAGCGTGTACACAAAGGGCTATGAAGCTAACTTTACTGAAGAACTGTTCAAAGTGATGAAGGTTATTCGTGGCGACCCTAACATGTACGAAATTGAAGACCACACCGGTGAACAGATCATTGGGAAGTTCTATGAACAGGACTATTGTCGCGTGTTAATAAAGACGACGATGTGTACAGAGTTGAAAAGGTGTTAAAAAGGAAGAAAGTTATAGGGGAAAGAAAATGGCGTTGGTTAAATGGTTGGGTTATGACACCATTCATAAATACCAGAAAGTGGTATAACCAAAATGTGAGTTAATGTAAAGGCTGAAGGTGGTTTTGATGACTACGAGATGGAAGATCTCAACGATCTAAATAGATACACTGACGACCAAATAAATGACGAAATTGAAAACCTCACTCAAGATTACGATTTACTTAACGACAAGTACGTTGATGGTGCATGCCAGACATTGAACGTATCAAGTATGACGAATTGTCCAAAAGATTGAACGAATTTCAAGACGAACAGGACAAAAGAGGGCTCCAAAAACAAGAAACATCATTTATCGACACAGGTGAAACGGTGACAATAAGGGGGACTAACACGGAAGTCCCACCAGTAGAGTTCATTGAACCTCAGACATACTGTACGACGACGTTAATGACACGAGCTTTGATCTAGGTTTTGAAAATGCAGGCGAAATTGAAAGAAGACTGGGTAAACTAAAAGAGCTCAACATAAAATTAGCAGAAAGTGGTATAAAAAGAATGAGCTAATAACCGAAAAAATACGTAAATTGAACAATAAAAAACTTGGTCGGACGTAACAAGGAAAATAGTCAACCGGACAAACGTGACATACACGGGGTCTATTCTTTTTAGACCGATAAACAAAAACGGTGAATACGGGAAACCTAAACTAATTCTAAAACCTGGGAAAAGTGGTTTGGTGTATAGTAAAGACGAGAATAGTAAAAACGCGATTAGGCATGAGTGTAAGCAGCTAGTTGTATGGTCAAATCCCTGACACCACAACGGTTACCATAACAGAAAACGAAGACACTGTAGTTCTAGATGACTTTCCAGTAGTTGAAACAAGAGAACTACGTCGACATACCAGGGTTAACACCCAGTAATGAAAACCGTGAACTGAGTGGTGTTCTCAACCCAAGCGATAGAATGTTACCCGAGTCAATGGTGGGTGATAGTGGCGCCTTACAGATACAAGCTGATAACTTTCAATAAACGATAGACAAAACAAACGGAAAAAAAGCGGAGCTTGATAGAAAAGACAAACAAGAGGGTCTCACAGACGAAGCTAGAGATAGAACTTTAGGACAGCGGGAACTTGAAGAAGTGCGAGAGCAACAAGAAGTGGACATTAGCAAGTATGAAAAATTTAAAGAATGGGCTAAAGAAAACATGGTTGGGTTGTCTGCTGTAGCGATTGCGATAGCTGGTATTATAACAAGTATTGTTGTGAGTGGGAGATCTGCTGTTATGACAGGCGCTAGGGCTACAAAATCATTCGCACAGGCTGTTAAGAACGCGATCGCGAAGTTGGGTCCAGGGGCTGTTGGATTGGCTAACTTTTTGTACAACGTGTTATCAGCGGGTGCAAAGGGTCTCGCTTGGTTGGCTCAAAATTTGTGGGTACTCGCAGTGATACTTACATGGTTCGTGTACGACAACTACAAACAAAGGAAGCGGTAATGAAATGTGAGTGCGTTATATGAACACCAAAGCGATAGAACTTTCCCATGGGTTTAGACGAGCACTAATGGGAACCATAAAAGGAACACGAACGCAGCACGTCATCACATTGAACCCTAATAAAGTTAGTCCTGGTGAGGAACTGTACATCGATGTACCGAGGTTCTTTGGGTTTGTTATTTGACTTTAAAAATGCAAATGATAAGAGTTGGTTCTTGAATAATGTTGGTAAGTTACTTTGTGAAAGACTTGTTGTGAAATTAGCTGGAGAAGTTGTGTATACGACAACACAGGTGAAAGCGTCATTAACGTGTACCGCGACTTTTGGAAAAGCTTGCTAGTCAACGTGATCAAATGATTGACTATGGTATTGGTGGTGAGAACTTGAGAAAACTGATTTCTAAAGACGACAGTGGCGCCACTTCAGGAGACGTTGGTAAAGTAAGTGACGCGCTGATGTTTGGTGTTCACGGGACAAGGCAACGGATTAGTCTTGGTAAAATTATGGACGACCACGGGTTGTATGGTCCATTTAACATGAACAACATGAACAATAACTTTCAGTATATAATCACGTTACAAAAGGCTACTGACATTATGGTCGCGCAATCCAGTGAAAGTGTGGATGGATACACCTTGGAGAACCTTGAACTTGAATACGAAACGATGGACAACCTTGAACTCGCTGATGAAATAACGTCAGGGTTACGCAAGCTATGAACACGTGACTTTATTGAAAAGCGTTGAATGGGATAAAGGCACTACTTTGGTAAACGAGAACACTAATCATTAATCAATTGTGTTGTTATTTGTGAGACACGAACGGATAGTGAAGAATTCGTATTCCAAACATTGAAAGTGTTAAAGTGACAATTGAAGGTGTGCCAAATAGTGCGGTCTGAAGCGAAGCGGTTGTTTGGGTTGAAAGAACATGACCAGTTTTTTTATAAAGACTGCTTTGCGTTGGGTTATTGATTTGAGGAGCGTTCAAGACAATCACGCTGTGGCCACCGGTAAAAAGATTGTTAACACACAATCTGGTGTGCTTCTCGAAATTACTAAGAAAGCGACGGCAGCTAACGTTATGTGTAAGATATTTGTGATGAGTGATGGGCTAGTCAACTTTATGAATAATGGTCTACAGTCAATCCAGTATTAAATCGGTGTAATTAAATGTACAGCCCGTTTAATATGCTAATTGTTGGAATGACAGCTTGTGGTAAGACACCTTACCTTCTTGACACACTGGGGTCTGAGTATCGCGGTAAATTTGACTACATCGCGTTGATTTGCCCTACTTTTGAATGGAACAAAGCGTACCATGATTCCAGATGCCTTTAATACATATTTTATTGAACTGGGAGAAAAACTTGCGAACGAAATACCTCGATCGAGTATTTCACCGGATAGTTTTCTTAGTGATATAAATCATCCAGTTCATGGGCTCCCTAGCTTTCAAGAAATTCTAGAAAGTGATGTTTTAAAACTACTCCATGGTTTAGGGCCCAACAAAGCATCTGGAATTGATGGTATCTCATCTCGTATCCTAAAAATTTCAGCATCAGTTATTGCACCATTTCTAACATCCATATTTAACCATTCCATTATAACAGGCATATTTCCCAATGATTGGAAAATCGCTAGGATTACTCCGATATTTAAGTCTGAAGCTAAAGATGAAATGACCAATTACAGACCGATATCGGTTATTTCAGCAGTTGCCAAAATTGCGGAAAAGCTGATTCATAACCAGATCTATAATTATTTACATGACTTTAATCTGCTTACAAATTGCCAACACGGATTTAGATCGCAACACTCAACTGTTACAGCACTGCTGGATATTACTAACGAGTGGTACAAAAACATTGATATTGGTAAACTAAATGGGATTGTGTTTCTGGACCTAAAAAAAGCATTTGATACTGTCGACCATAACATACTTTTAAACAAAATAGCAAGTTATGGAATAAAAGGAACAGCGCATCGCTGGCTGGAGTCGTATCTATCAAATAGGACCCAGTACTGTTGTGTGAATGGTAATACATCAAGCCCATTAATTATGAAAACAGGCATACCGCAAGGTTCTGGTTTAGGCCCATTGTTATTTCTAATTTACATCAATGACTTACCAAAGTGTCTAAACAGGGCAAAACCAGACATGGTTGCAGATGATACCCAAATTGCAACAGCAAGTGATGATATTAAAGTAATTGAAGAAACATTGAATGGCGATTTAAACAATGTTGCAAATTGGCTGTCTGTAAATAAATTAACTTTAAATAACAGTAAAAATTGGTACCAAGAAAAGGCTTTGCCAACTAACTTTTGATCCAGTTATCAATATTGGTAATTTAGAAATTAAGCGAGTTAAAACGACAAAATCGTTGGGCCTAATGATAGATGAGTCTCTAAGCTGGTCAGCGCAAGTCGAACACATTTCAAAAAAGGTCACCTCAGGCCTCGGTATACTCAGACGACTTCGAGATACAATCGAATATAATACCCTAATAACAATATACCAATCCATAATTCAACCTTACTTCGATTATTGTGCTCAAGTATGGGGTTGCCTAGGGAAAATATTAGCAGATAAACTACAAAAGTTACAGAGCAGGGCGTTCGAAACGTGAGAATTATACGACACGATCAGCTGACATATTAAGTAAGCTAGGAATTCCGAACCTCGAAAAACGAAGGATGCAACAACTTTCAATTTTCATGTACAAGGTAAAAAACAGAATGGTTCCTGATTATTTGTGTGATATGTTTATAAATATTAGTGACGTACACGACCATAACACAAGACAATCGAGAGCCAATTTGACATTACCCAAACCAAAAACAAACAATATGAAAAATGCATTCTCATACAGAGGGGCGGAAGTCTGGAACTGTCTTTCTTTATCACAAAAGTCCTCGGAAACTATTGCTAATTTTAAAACTAGCATAAAACGTACATGTTAACATTAAGTAACATATTTATTTTGCCTTTGTTCTTATCTATAGTTATAATTAACTTTCTTGTAAATATCGTAATTCATAGTTTTACTAGTATAAGCACGGCCGGTTGGAAGATCACCTTTTTTCTTTTCTTTGTAAATAATTAATTTATCAGGTGAAATTGTACCGTGTTGAAATATAGTTCATAATAATAATAATAATAATTGGAAGTATATACACGACCCCGATTTCATTGCAGTGGACTGCTCACACGACAATGTAGACGCTGTTCTCAAGTATATAACAAACACTTTCAAAGGTGCGAGCGGACAGGACGTTAAGAATCGAACCAGTCAATTGGTTAAATCACAGGAGCCCAACTCTGATGCCTGTGATGTGTTTCTCTATTTTATTCTATATTATGGAAATTCTGATGTTTTATATTTAATATTGAAAGAAAGCGGCGCTTATGTGAATAGTGCACGGCTGTACGGTAATTTGAAACTCAAAACAGCTGTCACTGGGTGCCACGTGAATACGCGTCGAGTTTCAAATTACTGCGCATGCAATTGTCGTCTCAGCTTTCAGTGATCGTCACGCGTATTCACGTGGCACCGGTGAGAGCTGTTTCGAGTTTTAAATTACCGCGCTATTCACATAAGCGCCCGGTATCATAAGCATCGCTTTCTTTCAATATTAAATATAAAACATCAGAATTTCCATAATATAGAATAAAATAGAGAAACACATCACAGGCGTCAGAGTTAGGCTCCCTGTGGTTAAATTAGCTTTTAGTGCACGACACTTTGGATTGTCCGTCATTGTGATCACACAACAACTAACGTCAATGACGCTAAATCATACACAGAAAATATTAGTAAGCTCGTCTGTTTCCATTGCCCAAGTAAGAATGACATGAAAGCTATTATAGACGATTACCTCAACGGTGCAACCAAAGAAGAAGCGCTGTCAATTGTGGACAACCTCAAGACTCACAAGTACTCACGGCTTGAAATTATGTCGAGACATCCGTATGGTCACAAAATTGTTACATCAACAAAACATGTGTTGTAGTATAATGGTGAAACGCAAGAGTGAGGAAAAGCCAGCGAGTGAAGCGCTAATTGAAGACTACAAGAAAACGATGAAGTTGCTGAAAATGTGATAAAAGAAACTGTTGATGACGACGTTAGTGTGAAAAGAGATGAACTAATTAAGTTGTCCAATGATGGTGACGTGAGTCAATCTGAAAGTTATATAAAAAAAGCATCCGCACAAGTTATCAATAACATTTACTGTGAGTACGAACAAAAGAGGTTGGACTAAGCGAACGCTTTCATCACTGACATGCTCATCAGTAAGTTCGCTAATCTACTTGGTGGATTAGACGCTATCGAAAACCCAGACGAACTAAACAACGAGCTACAAAAGGACAAGTTATTGAAAAAAGATGTGGAAAGCATAATTGCTATCGTAACACCTTACATGTAAATGAAAAGTTAAAGTACTTTTCCAGGAATTTCAGAGGTTTTAATTAATTAGAGGTTGTAATTAAGATTTCTCTTTCATTATAATAAAATAAATATACAGTGTAATTGTAAAATTAACTAACACACAAAAGTCATTAGAGCCTTAATATAATAACTTTGATTTACCATGCGACCTTTTTATTTGGATTATGAAGAAGTGCTCATATAAAATATAACAGTAAATACGATCTCATTTATACTCCTGCAGTTTACTTGTTAAAATATTTTTATTAGTAATTTCTTTATAATCATTTTACTTGTATTTTAATTACTTGTTTTAATTTAATAATTGTTAAAAAGAAGTTACGAAATGTTGCCATATAGGAAATGAAGAACAGACAGGAATGAAAGTAAGAGTGCATGAGGAAAAGTGGCGTTGCAATGATCATACATATATATTATACGACTACGTTTATGCGATGCTGGTTGTAAATGATACGGCACGGCTGGTATCGACTTAAAAACATTTGTAGTCCATATACGCCTTTCAACCACCTAGCAACGGAGTAGCAACCGGGAAAGAACAAGATATTTAAATGAACAAAACAATCTCCTTGATGGAACTTCATACTTGTTTTCTTTCAAGTTTCCGCGCATTTTTGTATCCCGAACGATGTAGCTATTTCGAATAAACATGAAAAACCGTTATTCTACATTACGCCTTCCTATTTGTGGAAATTCAAATTCTTCAAACTCTGGATGTTTTGTCAAAAATAAACCCAAACAGACAAAAGGAGGTTATAACATTGAGTGGAATACTCAGATTCCCCAACAACGACGAAATAGCATGAAAATAGGCATTATCCTGCATTATACTCGTCAAGGGTTTACTGAGCCGCACGCCAAGTCGCCACGTTTTGTACATAAAATGTAGAATAACGTTACCTACATCGTTCTGGATTGGTATAACTCGTCGAAACTTGTAAGAAAATAGGTGTGAAGTTCAATCACGGAGATTGTTTTGTTCATTTAAATATCTCGATTTTTGCGGTTGCTGCCCTGTTGCTATAGGGTGGAAATGAACTGACCATCATGTGCGACATTGGTTGGAAGGCGTATACAGGGTTACGGTACATAGAGCCAACTGGCGAACTAAATATAGTAAAAGTAATCACGATTTGTATTCCAACATGAAGTGAGGTAAAATATCTCTGCCTATAAATTGGAAAGCGGTATGAAATGCCGTATTCAAATGTAACCCAGCTCGCGTCTTATGTTTACGTATTACGTAGTCATGCATTACGAAGCACGGAAAGCGGTCTCTTTTTCCAAATGACTGCATAAATTAATTGCAAATGCAAGGCAAATTGACTGTATCAATCAAATTGAACGTCGATTAGGTACCAGTTCTCAAGCGAATGTTTTATTCAAAATGGCACCAGGAAGCTGACGAACTACTCTACTACTCAATGTTTAACTGTATCTTGACCATAATACAAATCCCAGCCCTAATTCATTGCGGGTATATCATCGATAAACAGCTTCGTTCTTAAAATTCGCTATCAACTGGGCGCCATTTTGACTTCACTCAGACAATTTATATAGTACGTATTCCATATAAGGAAGAGCAAATACATTTCCCTGACGAGAAAATACATTTCCCTGACGAACAAATACATTTCCCTGACGAGCAAATACATTACCCTGACGAACAAATACATTGCTCTGACAAGCAAATAGATTGTACTGACGAGCAAATACATTGTACTGGCGAGCAAATACATTGCTATGACGAGCAAATACATGACCTTTCTCTTTGGGTTCAAACTCTCTCGACCCTAGTTCTATAGTCCCTCAATAGTTAATATAACCCATAACCATGGTCCCACTAATTAACAAATCGATGTATAAATTCACTGACAGTCAAATAAATCTGCCACGCATTTACAATTAGTGTATATAGTCAATTTGAGGAGGGGATTGCGTTGATCTATTCTAGGCATCGCCTGGCCATTAATTTCCTAGATTAAATTAAATTTAGATCATATATTTAGGAGTTTCACTGTTCAACTGGATCCAAGTTCATACAGTTACAGTCGCAGTTATTAACAGGACATTCAGCATGTTCTTTAAACCACTCCATCATGTGACTAGCATGTCCACCATGTCGACATGTTTGACACCACGTGAACCACTTGAGAGTCGGGTTCACTTTACACTGTTCTACTGTGTCTTCGACATCTGGAAACAAAATGGTCGATATACTTTGGATTATTATACGACTGTCACGTAGTTTTGCCCTACAAAGCTAAGAGGCATAGGCGTAGGAGGCGCAATAAAATTCGGGCACTTTTGGCGGGCAATTATTTTGAGCAATATGGCTGTGAAATGTTTAAAGTGCCCCTGCGACGAAATATCACATTACGTTTCCTGGCATTTTTTGTTACAAAACATCCTTTTAGGTAAATAAATGTTCACATTTGCCAAAAAATTTGAACAACAAACATTCTATCACAAGAAATTTAACCTCCAAAGTCGCCCAAATTTTGTCCGCCATTGCTCAAACCTTGTTCCAGACCAGTGAACTCTATAAAGACTGGAACGATAACTCGGGGTTTAAATTTGAAGCCATCATGGAGGCTGACATGTAGGTATGCCCTAGTCCTTTTTTAGTTGACCGTGTGATAAAGAAATTATATTTGATGACATATAGGTTGTAAAAAACAACATTAAGGCAAAAAATAAAATAATATCACAATATTTCAAGTTTAGATTTATTGCTAGTTCACAGTATGTAATTTCAATGGTGAAATAGCCAGTAAAAGCAAGAAATACAGCAAAGATTAACCCACAAAGAAATGTAAATAATGCAAGGTTACAACTTCTTTTTTGATCAAGAATAGTTTGGGAAAAAAACATCGAGATTCACATTGACACATTTTCAAACTGAAAGACATTTTAGAGGAACAATAACAGAAGAGCACTGTCAAATATCTGTTGCGAAAAACGCAGAGAAAATGTGTTTTAAATAAACTGAGGTAGTTACTGGAGGTACTGAGTTATTTTTCGTGTCGTCAAATATTGGATTTAGCAGTAACACACACAAAAAGTAATCTTAAATTGTGTTTTGATATTTATCTTAATAAATCATTGTCATAAAAGTCTTCAAAAGTTCAAAAGACAGCAAAGAAAATCAAGAGAAACCTGTATTTTTTCAAATTTCGGTGCATATAATCCCTTTTGTTTGACGGATATTCTATTTGTTAAGCCACATCCATCGCTAGAAATTCTTGAAAAGAAAGCTCAACCAACGTATTGCATTTTTCCCTTTTAAAAAGCAACTGGGAAACAGCCTAGCTCCAAAAAAGTTGAAAATTTTCCGTTCAGCCATCTCCTACCGTTCCTACGATTATTTCCTGGCCAGTGCCGTTTCGTGCACTACACGCGTGTTGAGACGCGTGTTTTATACCTACAACGTCGCCGAGTGGCTGTTTCGTACACTACACGCGGTCAACACGCGTGTTTTATACCTACATGTCAGCCCCCATGGCGGGAATTTTGGCTTCATCCAATCATACGGCTGGGTTAATGGAGTTAGCGTTCCAGTCTTTATAGAGTTCACTGTTCCAGACCAGCCCGCGATTCCACAGCAAAGTAGGTGTTATGACGTCAAGACTCAACACGTGACAAAGCTTTATGGAAATTATACGAATTATACGACAAGTTACAATAGAAAGTTTTCCCCACGTGTTGAGTCTTTGACGTCACTTCCTCTAATCGCAACCTAAGCGTCTACCTCGTACCCAGGGCCTTCTCAGTGCCCGGGGAGGGAGCGCCCGGAGGGAGGGGAGTGGAGCGAGGGAAGAGAAGACCAGGGTAAAGGCTGGTCACGTGACTCCAAGGATATTGGATTATTTTGTAACCTGGCTTATTCTCGCTTATATCATCCGGGGGGCCGGATAGCTATGAAAACATACCACAAACTTCTATAATTGAAAGTATAAACAGTATATGGATAATTTAAAAAGATTACAATTTATTGGAAAGACAGTACGGACTGCAGACAAGTTGAAAGCCTTGAAAGATGGTGGATTACTTCGAAAAATACGTTGATTTACTGGACATTTGTTGCTGTCATAAGATAAACATGATTAGCATTTAAAATAATAGTCATAGTCTGACTGTATTAAAATTGTAAATTCGAACTGTTCTGGTGTTGATCATAGGGACTTTAAGATCTACATGTACGACGGAAACCTAGGACGGCGACAGCAGTAAAAGCAATACAAATTTTAGCATTTGAATGAAACCATGGTCGATTGACTAGCGTATTTGACACTCCAAGCTTGTTTTATGATCTCCAAAACGCTTCAATATTTCTAAAACGATTATAGTGTCTGTGTTTAAGTCAGTCTTAAGTCACATCTCTCCGCGAGTTACCGTCGTCCTAAAGACGTGAAAATGCTCTCAGTGGCGTTGTAAACAGAACGAGAACGGCGTTGAAATTACTCTTGGGAATAAAAGTTATTCATTCTTATTGTTTCGCATGAAGATTCTTTTGTTTGAACGACGTCCCCGTCCTCCCTAATGTTTATCTTATGACAGCAACAAATGTCCGTAAATCAACGCATTTTTCGAAGTAATCCACAATCTTTCAACTTGTCTGCAGTCCGTACTGTCTTTCCAATAAATTGTAATCTTTTTAAATTATCCATATACTGTTTATACTTTCAATTATAGAAGTTTCCGGCCCCCCGGATGATATAAGCGAGAATAAGCCAGGTTACAAAATAATCCAATATCCTTGGAGTCACGTGACCAGCCTTTACCAGGGTCTTATCTTCCCTCGCTCCACTCCCCTCCCATCCCGGGCGCTCCCTCCCCGGGCACTGAGAAGACCCTGGGTACGAGGTTGCCTAAGCGTCCGGAACATGTTCGAGTAATGGCGGCCGTATAATCTCGTATAAAAACAGTCTGAAAAGGCGACTTCCCATGCTCGCAATTGCTTGAAATTTGGCAAGTTAAGTGAGAACACCATGCTCTTTACAAATATGTAAAATTTCGGGATGCCAAAAATTTGATCACAGGGGCACTTTAAGCAAAATTCATATAGTTGTAAAGGTTTTGCTGTGCAAGGAGTGGTACGTTGTCAATACCCAGAAAAACTCTGAGCTCCAAACAGGACTCGAACCGCAACCTTCTGAATGCCAGCCAGCCAGACGCTCTAACCATTGCGCAAATGGAACTCAGATGGCAGGGCAAGGACCAAATTAATTACGGGTATTTAAATGTGGGACGAGTCGTGCCATGTGTTCACAAGTACTTGTTGGACTAGTAGTGTCGCGACAGTCAAATCCCAGTCAAATATTGTTAACGGCTGGAAAAATTTGCAGGTTGCAGGTTGCAGGTTGGACACAAGTCACCCAAGCTATAGATTTGTGCGTGAAATCTCTGAATGGCAAAACAACAAAGATCCTAACCCTAACCCCCGCCTTACGAGTGTTCTAACCCTGCATTCTGCAATCTGCATTCTGCAAATCACCCCGCCTTTCCGGTCACGTCCTGGATCACGTCCTGCTCTTTCACAACTCTTCATCAGCTCACATGACTATATCTTAAATACATCTCTAAAGATAACTGTAAAACAGTTCAGGAAAACGTGCAAAACGCCTAAATCTATTTTTCGGTTTTGCTTGAGTGACCTAGATGTATAGGTACTGTAGTTGCAACTTGAAGTTAGTAAAGTTGTAAAGGTTTTCCTGCGCAAGCTGTGGTAAGTTGTCAATTCTCTTATCTTCTATATATGGGGGCTTTCCATATTTAGACTCTATATGTATAACAATAATAAGAGATGCATTTTCATACTTATAGAGACTATCAATTTTAGAATCGAAATATCTGTTAACCCTATAAATGGGACATCTGAACCCTGTAACCGCGCCGTACTTCTTCTGATTAGTCAATTGTGCGTTTGTTACCAGGTTACACGGCTCATGTCGATAAATGTTCATGTTACTCTAGTGATTTGAGAAATGGATGAAGTGAGAAATGGATCCCTGCCGCGGTGAGATTATCACCCTCGCTTCGCGACCTCGCTTGCGAGGGGATAAGGACCTATTATATATCTGCAGAAATATCGTATTTGGGTTATAGCCACTTTACGTGCACGAGTGTACTTGTTTCGTGTTATACTTTGATTTAACCCTTTAAGCATGATATTTTTACTGTACCTAAAATACTCGAGGCTTTGGTTTTAGTTGACAAATTACTCGTTGATGTTGTTCCCATATGCATAAGACATTGAGAACATCTTGGTAGAGGTTTTCGACAGCCAGGACAACTGATACTCTATAAATCAAACCATATCACTGAATTTAAAAGCGTTTGCTATATAGTGGTAAATATAGGTATATATACTATCGAAATAAAACCTACACAAGATTTGAGCGAAGGCCCATCGTCAGAAAGTGAAACGTAAATTGACAAATAATTGAGACATATTTTATCGAACAGGGCCACAGGGGCGGTTGAAGAAGTCCAGAAGTCCGTTTTACAGGGAAGGGGCCCATCGGCATGGCCGTAGGAAGGGTTTTTAGTGGATGCAGTAGTAAAAATCAAATTAATGTAATGTTTCAAATTAATGTAATGGTTGTGCCCAAGGCGTGGTTTTTCTAGGGTGGTTCGGGGGAAAGCTCCACTGAAAAACTTTAAAATCTAAAATCTCAGAAACACTACTTTCTGCGTTTGAGTGAAGGTTTTCAGCTAATTTTGCAGCACACGCGGTACAAGTTTTCCACAAAAACGAAGATTGGGACTTGTACTTTTACAATTTTATACATAGATCACTATGCATTATATTGCATTCGATGATTTTTGCACAAACGAAAAGATTCCAACACACAGAAGTATTTAGTTTTAGGACCTACGAAAGTACTAGGTCTACGAAAGCATTAAGACCTATGAAAGAATTAAGGTCTACTGTCTGTGTATGTATTTCGTTCATTTTGGGCTTCAGTATGGGCCTCTCAAATCGTCCAAACTCTTTGCTTTACCCTGGGCGACCTTGATTAGGGCCTACGAGATGTGTAAGTGCCTGAACCTGAGGTTTACAGATGCATTAATCCGGCCGGCCTGTTGTGTCCGGTTAGGGGACACAACAGGCCGGCCGAAGGGGCCCTTGCATGTACCATGGCACATAGGCTATCACAAGCGGGTCATCACCTATCTATACTATCAAGTTTTGTGATTGGTTGATTAAAACAATAAAACAATAGAATCAACCACAAAGAAACCAATGTCCTAACCTAACCACTTTTGTTCCATATAGTCAATCGCAAAACCTGTTCATTTTAGGTACGCATTTACTGTCACAAGCCTGAGTCCAGATAACTTATCTGCAGCTAGTGGGCATAAAGCCCCTTATCCAGTCATCGCAGCAAGAACGTGCTCGCAACTCGCGGTCAATATTAGATGCCAATAACCTAAGCTCCAATTTTTAGGTCTGAAAACGGAGTTTACAGAAGCTTGTCTCAGGCCTCTGTTGATTTTGGAGCCGAGACCGATGGAATCTAACGCTGACCAACTGAGCAAGTTCTTGCGTACCTACTGTACCTCCACTTATCCAGCTGATATATTTGCTATTCGGTTGATAAAATTTATCCAGTGTAGTTATTTTAGTTTTAGTTTATTTATCACTCTTTTTCGGTGAACCGAATACCCCCAACAGGCTAGAAGCCCAATTGATAGGGGTTCCCGAGGGCCTACGATTTAAGGTCGTTATCCGAGAATGTTCGGTCGGATAGCGCCTGTTCACTTGCTGTGTTTTAGTTCGGAGAACTCTCCGCTACATAGCGAGTTGTTATTATATTTTTGCACTGGAAATATATTTGTACTGAAATATATTTTTGTATTGGAAATATATTTTTGTATTGGAAATATATTTTTGTACTGAATATATTTTTGTACTGGAAATATATTTGTACTGGAAATATATTTTTGTACTGGAAATATATTTTTGTACTGGAAATATATTTGTATTGGAAATATATTTTTGTACTGGAAATATATTTTTGTACTGGAAATATATTTGTACTGGAAATATATTTTTGTACTGGAAATATATTTGTACTGGAAATATATTTTTGTATTGGTAATATATTTGTACTGGAAATACATTTTTGTATTGGAAATTTATTTGTACTGAAAATATATATTTGTACTGGAAATATATAGTTGTCCTGAAAATATTATTTTTGTTCTGAAAATAAATGTTTGTACTGGAATAAATAAAGTTTTGTTCAACAATAAATAATTTTGTGTTGCACTTGTCCATATCACATGAACGTGCAGAGATACGAAATTTATCTTCGAGTGTTGGTAATATTATCATCACGAGAAGATAAAATTCATATTCCCAAGCGCCCATGCAATGTTCTCATGTGTATTATATTGCAATCAATGAAATATAGCCATGATGATATATTCACATGTCAATATAATTTCTTTTCTGAATGGGAGAAAACCTAGTATTTCATCGATATCGTGATGAAATATAAAGCGTAAAGTGACTTTACGTTTCACTGTCTGACGAAGGTTTACTACTAGTGATAAAGGTTTCAAGTGAAAACAAAGCGTAAAAAACAACGTAGAAAAAAATGCAGTAAGTAGCAGTCAGCTGCAGTCATGAGTACTGTAGCATTATGGCAAAGGTAAAAATCACGCTATATATGAATGTCACGAAAGCCAAAATTCATGCTATGTTAAGGAAGGTTGTGAGAATTTGAAATCCTTGCCGGAGGAATGATGGACACTTTTTGAAACTCTGCGTATCTTGTAGGGGAAAACTCCGACATTTTCCGACAAGGTAAGACTCGATGACATTCATCTTACGGGCCACGACAGTGGGCGCGTGCGGTGACTATAATTGTTAAGCAAGCAGCACTTCTGCAGGTGCACGTGTGCCGCAGAATCATCAAAGATTTACATTGGGAAAAGGTGGGTGAATGCTGCCCAACTGATCTGAATTTTTTATGTGAACGTTAAAAATGAATATTAAATATGATTACCTTCACTTTGTTTGTTGGGATCTCTTTTGGTGATAGATATCGAAGCCTTCCAGCCGACAAAGACATTGAATCTTGGGCTAATATCGAACTACCACAAAAGGTGCAGCTAACAAAAACTTGTTTAGAATCAACAGAGACACCTTTTGAATGATGGTAAATATCAAATTCAGCTCTAGAGGCGAAAGCAAAACAAAATATTATCAGATAGTATTTTTTACTTTCAAAACTGCCATCTATAAATCAACGAAACTATACTTATTCAGTGTAGATTAAGGTAGATTAGAGCGAGGTCTGTCAGATTAGAGCGAGGTGGGAAAGTATTTGTCTTAGGTTGTCGCGCAGACCGAGGGACAACGGAGTGAGGGCTGTGCGAAAAACCCGAAGGCAAATACTAAACACTTTATTGACCGAGCGGGAGGTGTTTACGTCAAAATTATTATCTTGCCCGCGGATCGACTGTAAATGCCAAATATCCGTACTTAATATCACAAGGATCCGTACTTTCACCAACGTTATTTAACATTCACATTGACGATCTGGATACTTGTGTCCCTGAACACTTAAGCGTTAGTACGTACAAATATGCCGATGATTGTACTCAAAGTGACCTCCAAATCTTTCTCTAGCAGGTACTGTTATTGAAAGAGTAGATTCATTTAAGTTACTCGGTGTCGGTTGTCAAAACAAAAGAAATTACACGTAAAGGAAATAGAAGATTACACTATCTTAGGAGTGTAGGAAGGCCCATCTTCCAGCAGAAGTCGGACTTGCAACTTATTGTACCAAAATAAGACCCTTTTGGAACATGCAGCTGCACCGGTGCGGGATGGCTTACCTCTCTATTTAGAGAATGATCTTGAACGTATTCAAAGGAGAAGTTTACGTATTATTGGACTACCAATCGATCCCCCCCCCCCGGGCTCAGTGAAAGAAGTTAACTATTCGAGAAATAGAAACTATAACTCAAGATACAAGTCATCCAATACATCATCTTTTCCTACTGCAACTAAACATAGATATACTCGTTAAAGTGCCTATGAAATGAAAAAATAAAGTTTCCATGTCTTTCCTTCGAAAGTAGATTTTGAATAATGACGAAATCTGTTTAAATTTTTTCTTTATCATTCACTTTATCATTTAGTTATAAGCATTTGAAATTTTAGGGTGATGACGTCACAAGGTGGACATGCTGTACTAGAGAAATATTAAAGTCTTGGTATTTTGTGAAGTGTTTACACGAGAACTACGAAACTTAGTAGCATTTCAACTACCACAATAAGCTATGTGATAAACTACTTTTTGTGGTCACCATGGTAATAAACTAGGCTCCAGGCCCCTGAAAAGAATAAATAAAAACTTGCTCTAGTTTTAGTACGAGGCATTGTTTAGACAAACACTGTCATTTCTCATATTAAGGACGTCATGCCAAATACATAACCAGAACAAAGTCGACAGCAGGTATCCAGAAAGCAAGAAAATTACATTTTATGAAATAAGGATAAAAGGGCCTGGAACCAAGTATGTTTCCATGGTAACTATACAAACATCAGTGGTGAGTCGAGCACTTGAAGGACAACATTGCTGCCATGCTTCATCTTTGTGTAAGTCATACTTTATGAAATATCAACACTTTAATATTTCTCAGGTATAGCGGGTCCACCTTGTGACGTCATCACGCTAAAATTTCAAATGCTTATAACTAGATAACGGTGAATAATAAAGAAAAAAATTTCGTCATTATTCAAAACCTACTTTCGAAGGGAACACATTATGGACTATCGATTTTTTCATTTCATAGGCACTTTAGGTAAAATAAAAACAATGTTAGTTTAGGTAGTTTAATGTCAAAAACTGAAATTACTTAAGGTGGATTAATAAAGAGCTTATTATTATATATTAACTATAATATTCCATATTGCATCACCGGCATTACCATATATACTGAACTCGTGGCTAAGCTCGCGGGTTAAATTCACAGCCGAAAGAGCATGAAGTTGCATTTTTCGCAAATTAAACATATAAAATAGCCCCGTAATTACCTCTGGTGCCAAAGTCTCCACCTGTCCAGCAAGTCACGATAGCTGAAAAGCAAGCAAATCTTTTTAACATTTAAAAATGTGTATTTAATATCTTAACACGATTTTTTATGACGATGCAGTCGTGTTGATCAATCTTGTATTGTAGGCATTGCTCTATAACCACGCAGGTAAAAGGGATTTGATCAAAGAGTGAAGTGTAAAACATGCTAATTTGTAATTAAGTAACTATTTATAATAATTATAATTAATAATTAATATTTGCATATCATCGCATTGGTCATTGAATTACAATATTCTTACAAAATGTTAAAAGATTATCAAAATACATTAAAAAGTAGAAAGGACCAACAATACTAAAACTATAAAACTATATACAATTTATGACCAAACGGGTATATTAACAATATATAGGAAACCCTAAAGCATTTTTGAGAATAATCACTCCAAAGGACTAAGTTTCACATAACACATCGACGGAATAAAACTGTTCTTAAACCTATCAGTTCTACATTTAGGAAGTGATAATT
The DNA here is from genome assembly GCA_035772405.1 of Chrysogorgia sp. JL179-B06. Lineage (NCBI taxonomy): Eukaryota > Metazoa > Cnidaria > Anthozoa > Scleralcyonacea > Chrysogorgiidae > Chrysogorgia > Chrysogorgia sp. JL179-B06. The sequence continues at coordinate 573,347 of JAYKKM010000193.1, read as the reverse complement.
TGTTTTTGTTACGCAATCTACGCCCATGACCAATCTCACGTGTCGGAGGCAGGCGTTTGTGCAGCTGGGAACTGGGTCGAGCAATCTTCTGAAAAGTCTTGATGCAAATTTCCAGCCTTCGCTGGTCAAGGCGAGACCCCCCCCCCCCCCCCCAAAAAAAAAAGCGTTTAAAGCATCCACATAATGAGTGTTACGGTGCAGGATTCGAAAGGCACGTCTTTCGATCTTGTTAGAAAGGTACTGGGGAAGACTGCTATGGCAGACTGCACATGCATATTCCAAAACCGACCTGACCAGGGAATTGTCGATAACAAGCAGGTCTGTAGGTGGGATGCCACTCCGTCGTAGCACTCGCAAAATGTGTAACCGCTTGGACGCTTTTTCACGATAGCATTAACATCATTCCATCTGAGATGACTGTTAATAGTAACACCCAAGATCTTGAACGATGTCACGAGTTCAAGCTGCTGGTTGTTTACTTGTAATGGGGCGCAGTCGGGACTTTGCCGCAAAAAACAGATCGACATCTCCTTGCATTTTTTGCTATTCAATTTCATATCATTTTGATCTGCCCATGGTTGGAGCTGGTCAAGATCAGTTTGTAGACATGATTCACTTCGGGTTGTTACTACTTCTGGAATCGTTACGTCATCAATGTATTTCCAATAAGTGGGATTAGCTGATTTCAGTTGTAGGTCGTTGATCATGACTAAGAACAAAACAGGTGCAGGTTTAGTTCCTTGGGGAACTCCACCATTCACATAAGCTAGGCCAGACCGTGTCTCGTTGATCTTTACTGCCTGCCGACGGTTCGAAAGAAAGTCGCATATCCATGGAATTAAGCATCTTCTTGCCCCAAGAGCAATGAGCTTCGTAATCAGGAGGTTATGATTGATTCTGTCAAATGCCTTGGAAAAGTCCAAGAAACAGACTCTGAGATAATGTGAGAGGTATCCAGTGCTTGCAACCAGTTATTAATCATGCCAATAAGACAAAATGTTGTAGAAGAGCCCTTTAAGCTTCCAAACTGTTTTATGTCGATATTATGTCGGATGTCTTGGAACAGTCAGGTGACAACGAAGTCGTCTAGAACCTTCGAAAGACCTCATGCTGTGAGGGCAATGGGCCGAAGTTCGTTCTCACAGGTTACTGCTTGGGTCTTGGGGACAGGTGTGAGGTCTGCATCCTTCCAAAGTGTGGGAACCTTGCTTGACAACATGAGCTTTAAAGGGTTTTACTTTGAGTAACTTGGAGCAGACTTCAACATGTGTAATGATTGGCGGTAGATCAGGAGCTGGGAGGAAGGCTGGCAAGGCGTTCAGGTTTAGGGATGGGAGGTCAGCACTAATCGATGAAAAATAATCATTGAGCATACCAACCAAATCAATACCAGATGTCGTCACACCGTCCTTAATAATGCTGATGTCGGCCGATGATTTCTTCTTACTCGTAATTTCCTTAATATAGTCCCACCATTTCCTGGGATCATTGGATTTAAGATGTTGAACCTTGTTCGTATCGTATTAAAGTACGTTTACGTAAGGAAATCTTCCTCTTCACCTTGTTCCTGTAGTGGAGCTATTTCGCGCGGTCACCATGATAAAGGCTCGTTGTCTGTCGACAATCAACTGTTTTAGGGCGGATGTCATCCAGGGCTTGTCCGTGACATGAATCTTGGTCACTTTAAACGGGAAACAACAGATCAATGGCAGAAATAATCTCAGCAGTAAAAGAGTTGGCTAAATCAGTGGCAGAGGCGGGTTCCTGGACATCCGTAAACCACACGTGATTGCTGCACCACCTGTCAAACGCCTCACGTGATGACTGTGTGAAACGACGCACGCGACGCTTTGTTATCCCTTTCCTTTCAGTCCACTGAACAGCGCAATGGTCGGATCAAGTTACCCCGTGGTCACCGCGCCGTTAGGTATAGAGATGGGAGAGGTTAGTTATGATCAAGTCCAAGATTTTATTTCCCCTCGTAGGCTCCTTAACTACCTGCTTAAGACTGTGATGGACGCGCGAGAAGTTCAGCGACAACCAGCGTGTTAAAATCTCCCATGATTACAATACCACAGTCCGGATAGGGAAGGCGGACTTGCAGTCTACACTATCTATAATATATGCTACCAAATCCCTTCCCGCCTCTACAGGAGTGTCCGGGGGACAGTATACAGCACCACGTATTATGCCAGACAACGGGCGAGGGATGAAAAGGAGTATAGTACAACAATACAACAATATACTACATTTTATCAAATATTTAATGAAGTCAAATTAACTGTCACACATTCAAGTATATACATTTATTCATACCTCTGTATCCAGTTGTTGACCTTTAAAGATTCTCCAATAAGCTTGCTTGGCAAAGAATTGATGGCCAACAAACACACTGTTTGGATATCACCGGTCTTTAAAAGCAAAATATTGCACTGCAATATTAGGGATTATACCCGTAGCTCTATTTTTTCCTTGCGTGAGATACGCTTTCATTGGTTGATACATGCAGGTCACATGATATGTAACAAACAAACTGTTTCCCGCTAAGGTAGGCGAGCGGGCAACAACTGGGATGCCAGAGGGTAACATTGCAATGTTCCCCTCGTGCGCACGTGATGAGCTCGTGAAATATTTTTTACTGGAAAATTCCCAAACCCACGTGTAACATATTTCGCTTCCCAATCCGCTGCAATGACAAATGTTTATGTTTCTGCTGTTCTTTTATATATAACAAATCACTTAATGACTGGTCCGTCAGGAAAGCAGTATCGAGTCTTACGGACCCGAAGACATTGAAACCTGAGGGACAGTAAAACTCGATGTTTCTCGAGGCAAAAGTCAACAAGCGTTTTGTTATAAAGCAAAGACTTCAACAAAATGCATGAACGCTTACTTACAGGCTCCATTACGATTTCATCTTGGTTTAGCTTTAATACTTTTGAAGCGGGAAGCTCGAAATCTTTCGCAATACTCGAAGAGTCCAAAGTTCTTGATCTGATGCAATAATAATTGTGTATTCACGTGAACAACGCATGATTAAAGCTGACGTCAGAGGGAAACATTGCACTGTTTCCTTCTTCATTGTTGACGTCAGAGGGAAACAGTGCAATGTTTCCCTCGGCAGAAAGAAACATTGAGTTTGTTGTTGAACAACACGCGATCATGATTTGACCAATAAGATTTCATCTTTGGCAAAGGAAAGTCTTTGGTATATAACAATGAGATTTAATTTCTCGAACCTCGATGTTCCCTCGACTTCGTCTCGAGAAACATCGAGATTCTAGGAAATAAATCCCACTGTTACCCTCGGGACCATTAAGTGTTTAATGTCAGCGGTATAAAATTGCACTCTAAACTAATTATCATTCAATGACATGAGTGCAGTGCAATTTATTTTAAGTTACTGGTTAACGTATAATTTTGTGTACATTGTATATGATGAAATGCTCTTTTGTATGCAGTGTATAGAATAACTATTAAAATACTGTCATCCAGAGTCTGATATTCTTCTACCAAATTTAAAGTGCTACTACAATGAAAAAATCGTCTATTCAATTTTGATTTTATCTACAGGTATTTTGAAAATGAGACAAAATATGGCTTTTTCGGTTTCTCAATACCTCATCTCGTTCTAGAGATATTCAGGTTTTTGAAACATGCAAATTGACTAAATAAAATTCACAAAATGAATATCTCTGAAAATCTTCAAAAAAGGAAGATCTCTGAAAATAACAAGCAGAATGTTTTGAAACTTTGCACATGTATGCCAATGGTGAAAGAATACACCACTGTGAATAGTATGCTGTCTGTTCCAAAGGAGATCGCTTGGTGTCAGATCTCTTCTATTTGTAAAACAAAATTTGCTTATTTCAACATCAAACAATGTATACTGTCATGGAGTACATAGATTCGAAGATTCGTGCGTACGTATATATTGTATTTTTGAGGTCTAAATCATCTTATTCTTTAAGAAAGAGACAGAACTAAGATTTTAGTTTAAAAGACTTCCGTTTCCAAGCAGTCCACTTGGCAATACCATATTCTAAGTGCACTTTCATCATTGGCATACATGCATGTGCAAAGTTTCAAAACATGCATTCTGCTTGTTATTTATTTTTATTTATTTATTTGGTTTCGCAACAAATATTAATAGAGTAGTAATTAATTAAGACTAGAAATACGTACACGCAACAACGCACGCTTGCTGTTTGATATTTTTATAGCGTAGTTGCTTACAGGGTACTTCTTTTACTTGAATTAGATAATAGCCCATTCATTTGTCAGACTGAATAAATAATTTCCAGTAGACAATATTGCTGAAATCTTTGTATTGTCTAAATTTAATTGTTTCATAGAACATCAAACTAAATACATGAAGCCCAATCTTTTTTAATTTTTGGGTGTAGCAACAGAATAGTGGGGAAGTCTACTGCTGTTTCTACCATCAATAACTGAGAAAGAAATTACTTTTTTCACACTGTTGATGATTCATGAAACAGACACCAAAGGCTGCTGAAACTTGAAGGAAGAATGTGCATCTTTATTATACAATGGCTGTGCCCTTTAAAAAATCAAATAGGTGGTACATATAGTGCAAATCTATAGTCCATTCAAATTGGATCCACAATTTGTACTGTGATGTCGAGCTGGCATGGATGTGGATATAACTTAATATTTGATGCTCTTGAGAGGTCTCAATGTAGGGCAGGGAAACTGATCATTCCTAACTCAGGACTTGAAACTGATAGGTTAATAGAAATCCTAGGATTGGTACCTTTTGTAATTAGAAGATACATTGTGTAATGCTAGTTAAGAAATTCTGTGAAGGAATTTTAACATCATATCTAAAGAACTATTTTCCACGTCTCAATGAATCTGTTCATCATACATATTGTAGCACCATTATCAATTGCCTTAATTGACAATATGTGCAGGATATATAACTTTTGAGTTAAAATGAGTTTTTGTAACATATTGTACTGTACATTTATGAATATGTGTTTATATTTGTAATACCATATATTGATACCAGTGTTAGCTGAAGGGGCTATCCTGTATAAATATATTGTATTATTATTGTTAATAATAATAATAATAATAATAATAATAATAATAATAATAATAATAATAACAATAATGCCTAGCTAATGCAGATTTCAGATACCATATTTTGATGGTTATTAATACAAAAGCCATGTAACAAAGCACATGGCATTGCACTTGTACTATAGTCTAAATTATATATCACCATGCATGCACAGATATACAGTAACAACCTATATTCAGGATGACATGCCAATTTGATACTTGTTGACAATGATCTAGCTGACACAGCACTTGTTCAATGCCTAACAATTTCTGCTGACATATTTAGTATCAACATGCCCAATGTCAACATAATCCTATATAAGCTGTATTTTACATTACAAATTAAGCCTTAAGGACCTGCAGCATTGTCCAAGCTTATTAACAGACACAATAAGTTGTGGCGCAGTAGGCCATCTACTATAGTCCTAACATGTTCCGTAATGGATGGAGTAAACAAAGATTATTTCTGGAATACATACCAGTATACAATACATGGACATCAATTAAGCTATTAACTATGATTAAGCTCATATCCTCAGAAAAACTATTCTCGGGCGAAAAAATTATAACCTTCTGATTGCCAGTGACTGCCTCTAACCATTGAGGCATCAAGAGTCAGATGGAGAGAGAAGGTTACAATGATGTACTGATTTTAATGATATGTATACTGCATCCTATGCAGCAGTCACTATATTATATGTACATATAGGAAGTATACATATTTCAGTACATCATTGTAACCTTCACTCTCCATCTGAGTCTTGGGTAGCTCAATGGTTAGAGGGTCTCACCAGCAATCAGAAAGTTACAGGTTCAATTCCTGTCTAAGAATAATTTTTCTGAGAATATGAGCTTGCATAACAATCATCCATGTAATGGTATCGTCTGTCTCATACTCTGAGCTCTCCCTTATTCACTGCAGCAGTGTATATATTAACACTGACAAGTATAGTACAGTACTGTAATACTTGTTTATGCTACAAAATTGTAGGCCAGGCCAAGGTTGTATAAACCCCAGTATAGTCTGCATGTTTTTGCACCCTAAACTACCAGTACTGTATAGGCTAATTCAAAATTTTAAATTGTTCCATGATAGGTACAAACTTTAAACTTGCACTACGCTTGTGATTTTTCGTTGGCTTTCTAATGGTATATAGCATAAATCTCTCTGTTAAGTATTTAAAAATGTATATATTATACAGTACAACACTTACAACTATTAAAAAACAATAACAAATTGTTAACATGACTAACATGTATATGCATGGTTGTTTTATTGAAGAGTACGATAAAAATGTTGTTCTGCGTACTGTGTAGGCACTAGGTAGTGTTGGAAATACATGTAAGAAATCGTGTGTAAGAGGACTATTCAATTTCGAGCGAAAGCCATCAAAGAGTGATTTCGTGATGTCTGATTGACAGGCTCACGTTTTTGTTTTGTTTTTAGTCGCCATGACGCCATGCCAAAAGTGAAATGTTCCGACCAATATCTTTTGAAGTACTAACTCTAAGAACTCATTCTACATATCTAATGAAAGCTTGATTAACAGCCTCTGACATACCTACAAAAATATTTTTGTAACTGATAGCTAACAGCTTGAAAAAAGCGACGACGCTTGGATTGGATTGACAAACTCCGAGTAAATATTTTAGATAATTCAGACGACAATATCTTTTGAACTACTAACTCTAGAAAATCATGCTATACATCAAATAAAAGCCTGAATAACATACTCGGACATGTTTGCAAAACTATCTTTGTAATTGATTAACAGGTTTAAAAAACCGAAAACGGGTTTACCTTTAGTTTTGACGCCACGTATAAAACTTGATTTACGAACTTGACATCTTCCGACGACGATATATTGCATTTTCACTGCCTTTTCACGATCTTTTTGAACTCAAATCTTCATTCAGCGTATAACCCGACAAAACACGTACTTTTCTTTTACGGTTCAATTTAAATATTAATTCAAATGCATATATTTACCATATCTAGTTACCAGGGCCAAATTTTCCGATGCCGCGCATGGGCAGTTGATCTTGAATATATATAAATATCTAAATTGGATGCAACTTCAGATTTAGCCTCTTTTGCATTTCCCGTGATAAGGGACTAAACGCCGGTCGATATTAGCACCCTCGCCCTCAGGCCTTCGGGCGAGGGGATTAAGAAAATTATTTAAACTAAGGTTATATTACAGGAAAACATTGAAAGTATAGTGCATGTGGCAGGGCAGCAACAGCGTCGCCAATTACTGCGGTCCCAAAGTAAAGAAGCACAAGGGACAGACCGAATTAATAAATTAGGTCGCATTATTCATCGTAATACCACTTCATATAAAAGAGTTGTGTTGTATAGCCAGCGTTAAAATACAAATCGCAAAATTCAAAAGAAATTCAAAAAAAGGTCGGTGTACTGACGACAGATTTACAACATAAATTTAAAGCAGACATAGTTTGACGCTACTTTGGCTTTAAAAAGTTTTTTGAAAGTAACTTTAAAAGTTACTGTCCTTTAAAGCCAGAGTAGCGTCAAACTTTATGTCTGATTTATCACCTGGTTGCGTTGGGAAATTAGTATTTGATAAATTTAAAGCATAAATTTACCATATTTATATAATTTTGCAGCAAGTTAATTCCATCTTCTGTCAACCCTAAAAATCCAACATGGGAAATTTAATAAAAGGAAGGAAAGTCCACAGACGGACGGACAGACACAGAGACAGACAAATAAACAGACAGACAAACGGATAGACACACATACACAGACAATATTACCTGTAACAAGAATGCCTTTGAGACTTCCAGACTTTATCATGTCCTTACATAATTCACTTAAGAAGTTCCCTAACTGTAAACACAAATTGATACATGTAATTTATATACTGATAGATTTCCACAAAGCAGTTCCGTTAGTTGGAATTAAATGGGGGTTCTAAAATTTATTTCACGTTGTGATTTGTATCGAAAACATGTGGTAATGAGTACCGTGGTTGGTGCTCTAGCAGATATTATTGCTCTTGCCTTTATACTATATTAGACGTTTTATCAGAGTAGCTCGAGCTATACCTCTCCCTATAGACGTCTGCCCATATTTCACAAAAGACTTTATATAGCTCTAACACGAAACTGGCACACAGTCAGTTAGAGGTCGGCCTACTATAGTAGGAGTAGTGGGCATTTAGCATTCTTTAAACAGATGATTCATAAAGTAAATACTCTATAAGGTTGATGTACTGCCGAAATAGCAGTGTTTTAGATGCAGGCAACCGCCGCTGTACGCCAATTCACCGCCGTCTAGTTTAAGAAATTTTTCAAAGAATACTAGTTTTATATCCAACACCTGCATGCTGATGGTAATTCTATTGGAAACTCTGAAACAGTGTGGGTCTAGATGAAGTACTTGATCTATCTGATGGTAACATAACGTCGATATTTACAATTGGTCAAGAGCGTGTTTTTCAACTAGATTAATTACTAATAGAGAATGGGTCGTTTTTTACATAAAGTTTACTTTGCATGCATGTAGGTATACGATAATTTACATAAACGAACGAAGATTGTTAATATGCGAGTTATATATCCGCACAACCCTATCCCTTCCTCAAATTGACTATATATAAAAATAATTGTAAATGCGTGACAAATTGACTGATTAGTCAATTTGAACGTCGATTATATTATATATATATATATCAGAGCACTGCACTAGCATCGCAGGGTCGCGGGAAGGCCTTGAAGTTGCATTTTTCGCAACTGGTCCCGGTTTGGTCTTAAAATGTATGTATTCCAACACTCAACATTTTCCTTCACCATAAATCCTTTCAACATGTAGTTTGATCGAGTGAAATGCCAAATATTACCTGTTATATATATATATATATATAAAAGGTGGTAAACTGCCAATAATTTAGTGACGAAATACTGACGTTTCGAGCGGAGCCCTTCATCAGAGTAAGACGAGATGAAATAAAATAAATAGGGCTTATATATATGCCAAAAGGGTGTCACAAGTAGAAAGTAGCCAATCAAATGCACGGTAGATAAACAAACTAATAATTGATGAGATGCGAAAAGTTAAATCATTTGCTATTTTTACAGTTGATTAGCAAACAGACTGAGGGGGGGGGGGGAGAAATGACAGGTTGCAATATCCAAGGGGATTAGGCGATACTATATTAGCAGTAAGAAACAAAAACTTGAAAAGGAATGAAAGTGCATAAGCTAATAATAAAAAGTTCCAAGCAAACTAAAATAACAAAAAATCTCAAAAAATCTCAATCCCACTACAGTTATTACTGCCCCAAAATTCGACCACACAATCCGTCATACTTTTTCATGCACGTCCACCAACATCATTTATTGCATTTCTTGCGATAAATGCCCTAAAATCTACATCAGTGAGACTGGGCGACGCCTTTCAGACAGGTTTGCTGAACATCTTCGTTCCGTGAGGAACAATGATGTTGACAAACCTGTAGCCCGCCATTTCAACAGCTCCAACCATTTGGTTTCAGACATGAAAGTCTGTGCCATCCTTCCCCAGCTCAGGTGGTAACGATAACCGCAAACGGCAAGAGTCTCATTTTTAAACTTGGCACCTGCACACATCCTAGATAGATATATAGATAGATAACTTTATTTAAACACGCTTACAACGTCAACAAAAGCTGATTTCCACGATGGGCGTGTTCCACTGACCCATATATAACAGTTATACAACCGACCACTTACATGTAATGGTTATATAACGATCATATATGGGTCAGTGGAGTGCACACTAAGTAAAGAAAATTTATAAGCTATAGTACAAAGTAAGTAGTGGGTGCGCTCCACTGACCTATATATATAACAGTTTGAAACAGACCTTTCATAGTTATACATAGGTCAGCGGAGTGCACACCAAGTACAGTATAGATAATTTATATGCTATACTGAGTATAGTAAAAAGTAAGTAACTGGTGTGCACCACTAACCCACACATAACAGTTTTATATAGTTTCACAGTTATAATATAGGTCAGTGGAGTGCACACCAAGTAAAGAACAAGATAATTTATATATTTTAATATATATAGTAAATTTAAAGGCTATTTAGAAGTGTCAATATTTACATAGTCATTATATTTACATAAAGCTTATTCAAAGGTATGAGTAGCGATTTTATGTTTGAAGTATGACAGGGTCTTGCTCTCCCTAATTTCTGTGGGCAAAGAGTTCCATATAGATGCCCCATCATATATGAAACTCTTTTTCATATTATTCGTATTACGAAGATTGTAATCTGTTTTTTCTTTCTTATACGTAAAGTGTTTTGCTAGACTCTTTGGTCCCATGTTATTTAAAACTTTGAACATGATTTTAGCTTTTGATTTGCATTTGAAGAGGCTGCCACCCTAGTGGATTTAATGCAATTTTGTGGTGTTTTTTTTTTTTTTTTCTCATATTTCCTATAATTCTAGCTGCTCTGTTATGGAGCTTCTGTAAACGCGTTGATTGAGTCGCATCCTCTTGGTCTTAACGAACGTTTTTCTTTTATTTAATTTCCTACAAGTTTTTTGTTATTTTAGTTTGCTTGGAACTTTCTATTATTAGCTTATGCACTTTCATTCCTTTTCAAGTTTTTGTTTCTTATTGCTAATATATTATCGCCTAATCCCCTTGGATATTGGACCTGTCATTTCTCCCTCCCCCTCAGTCTGTTTGTAGGCCGTAGGATGAGCATCGAAAAGACGTAATTCCGTTGCACCCCTCGTGGAACTAAGTAATTTTTGCTTAAATCAAAAGATAAGAACTTATTTTATCAGAATCCACTGCTCCCCAAGCGATAAAGTTGCACAATTTGAAATAAAAACCCTCCGAAGTTCGCTGTGTTCGCCTTTCAAATTCTACGTAATCCGCCATTTCGTGTTGCTATGCCACAAGTGCTTTAGTGTGATTGGCCAGTTGAGAACCGTCAGCCAATAAGCAAGCGCAAAAGACCGGATGTTGCTTCGCAAGGTAAACACACGCGATGAAACATGGAAGTGTTGCAAGGAAAGCACTTGAATAAATAAATATTACGGTCAGTTTTTTACACTTTACTATGTTTAATAGCCTCAGGAATATTAAGAATAGTCTATTCATCTGACAAACCGATTGGATTCTTACAATCTTGAGCATAGCATACACAAACAGGGTGCATCGCTGGTTACTTTTGTAGCAACTTTATACAAGATACACCATGCACATGAAACCAAATCATTGCAGGATACTGTTATAGATGGTAGAGTTAACGCACTAGGCGGGGGGCAGGGGGGCAATTGCCAAATGTTCCCCAAACGTTTGAAAAATGAAAATTTCGCTCACTTTTTGAAAGAAATTTCTGGTAATATTGCTGTTAAATATTCATGAAAAATTTATATTTAGAACTGTTTTAATATTAAAATAATTTATTTTAACAACATAATATATTAGAGTTGTTTGCAGTTGCCCAGTTTAAAATTATATCACATGCCAGAGATCACATGCGATAGATTAAGTACCGGTACTCCCCTATTTTGGTGAGGAAGTTGCTGAGAAATCTAGTCGCATATGAAGTTACACCTGCCACACTGCATCCGATGATTGACAGTCAACTCTTAATTTTTCAGGCAAAATATTCCCCCCCCCCTCCAGACATAACTAGTCAGGTATGCCTATGATTCTGTCTGATTTGGATCAAGGTACTGTATTGTATATGATATGGAAATTGTATGGCTTCATTCTATCAAAACTTGCTCAATGGGAAATATCGAATTTCCCCAAAGATTATACAGATCAAGGAGAAAAATATTCTATGATGATATTCAACAGTTCATGGGTGATTGGCAGGTTTTGTTTAATTGACCCAAAGGCACATCTGTTAATATATCCAAGTGATAAGTATGATTTTGTCATATAAACAGCTGATGAAGATGAAACGGATGAACTTTTCCCTCTATGTGATATGAACACAACATCCAATTCAGATTTGCTTGATATTTTGACAGGTGATATTGAAATTCTGGTAACAAGACATGTTTATTGATTAATGGTCATGCCCTTATTCAATACCTTATTAAACTGCATAATAGCAAAATATTTGAGGACTATGCAAAAATATTCTTCAAGACAGTTACTCACCACATTCATGCAAATATTTGTTAAGTGGGTTTATGTACTTTTTGATACATATGTCCAGCAATCAACAAAAATAGCGACTAGCTAGGACCAGATGAAGCACAAATAAGAGACCTATTTGCAAAGTGATTGATCAAGATGATTTACCACTGCCAAAAGTCTGGGAAAACTTGAAATAAAGCATACCTTGTGTCTTGGTTGTGAGTTAGTCACAAGTGATGGATTCAACGACACAACTAAGGCACATTCAACACGTTCAGGCAACATAGTGCATTCGAAATGCAACCATGAATAAGCTGACACACATATTGTTTTGCATGCTGTGATGCAGTTACTAACAGCTACAAATTACAATAAGTTTTTAGTAGTGTGTAGGGACACAGATGTGTTGTCTTTTAGTTAATTTCATAGTTCAAAATCAAGATGTGGAAACGGGTGCTTGGTGGAACTGCTAAGAAAAGAAAGTGTTATCCAGTGCACACTATTGCTCAACAACTTTTCCAGCAGATGATAAGTAATCTTCTGGGATTTCATGCATTAGCATGGTGGTAAGCTGTAGTGTCGCTTCCTATTGGCACTAACAAAAGATCTGGCTACAGCCGGCAAATACAAGTTGGAAAACAGTTGGCTTACAGAGTGAAACTGGTGGGTGGCAAGTATCTGAGGGAAGTCTTGACGTAAAATGGTTAACTCTACCATCTATGCCAGTATCCTGCAACGATTTGGTTTTATGTGAAAATTCCACAGCGCAGCTGGTATAAAGTTGCTGTTTGTGGATGCTATGCTCAAGATTGTAAGAATCGAATCGGTTTGTCAGAAGACTAGACTGTTCTTAAATATTCCTGAGACTATTAAACATAATAAAGTGTAAAAACTCACCGTAATATTTATTTATTCCAGTGCTTCCGTGTTTACCTTGCGAAGCAACATCCGGTCGTTTGCGCTTGCTTATTGGCTGACGGTTCTCAACTGCATGGCCAATCACACTAAAGCACTTGTGGCATAGCAACACGAAATGGCGGATCAACGTAGAATTTGAAAGGCGAACAAACCGAACTTCGGAGGGTTTTTATTTCAATTTGTGCAACTTTATCGCTTGGGGAGCAGTGGATTCTGATAAAATAAGTTCTTATATTTTGATTTAAGCGAAAATTACTTAGTTCCACGAGGGGTGCAACGGATAATCGTTAATCTGTTTTATACGCATATTTTCGATTCTCATCCTACGGCCTATTGCTGATCAACTGTAAAAATAACAAATGATTTAACTTTTCGCATCTCATCAATTATTAGTTTGTTTATCTCCCGTGCATTTGATTGTCTACTTTCTACTTGTGACACCCTTTTGGCATATATACACTGTTATTTTCAGGGAGTTATTTTAACTCCAAAATTCGGGTCCAAAAAAGGTTCAAAATAATCCGTTTTGTGGAGTTAAAATTAACTCCCGTTTTTGGAGTTAAAAATTAACTACCGTCCCTGGGGTCTGGGATGAAATTTCACTTTCGGAAGACCAACGTGTGATTTGTACGCGACCGCTCGGCTTGCTTAACTTAAACTTAACTTAATTAACCTAGGTTCCGCGACTAATCCGCTGCGCCAACGGATCACTCTATAACTTATAGTAATATTTATCGTATATAATAAATTATCAAAAGCACTTATGAATCTTATTTTCGTTTTCAAATTTTTGACCTACTTAGCTTGTATAAATTTTAAACAATCTAATTTCGAAGATTTTGTTGAGCATGCTAGACATAAAATATATGTTTAATAACTTGTACAGTACTCGACGATTCACAAAGAAAGTAAAAAAGCCAATAAGTACGGCATTCAGACTTAAAAGCGGCGGCTGTAGTCGACAGCAGCATGAACGTAAACCTTTATAGGCCAAACATTCTTGTTGACAGGAAGACAGGTTTCTTCAAAAACAAATGGGTTCTTGAAGCATAGTCCTTATCCCTGATCGCCGACAAAGTCTTCGAACCGAAGGACACTTCAAATCCAACTACAGTTACAGTAGTCTAATATAACCTGAATATCTTTCCGTGTTTACTGTCTTTTCGCTGTCGCTGCATCGTATGTCCGAGTTGATATAATGTAAGAAACTATAGCATTTTGACTCGTCTGGGACTATTTTTTTAACAAATCTTCTCAGACAACGATATCCCAAAAGGGAGTATATCTTTTAAGTGTTATTTTCAAGGCCGTTAAAATAAAAAAATAACTCCACTAGTCTATTGGGAGTTATTTTAACTCCCAATAGTGGAGTTATTTTTTAACTCCACCTAAATGGGGTAACAGGAGAGTTATTTTAACTCTCAAAAAAAAATAACTCCACTATTGGGAGTTATTTGAACTCCCAATAGTGGAGTTATTTTTTAACTCCACCTAAATGGGGTAACAGGGGAGTTATTTTAACTCCTTGAAAATAACAGTGTATAAGCCCTATTTATTATATGACAATGACGTAATTCTTCCATATAAGGGCACGAGAACAGAACAAATACCAGGCCGTATTGCATGGTAAAATCCGTATTTCTCCTCTTCTGAACAGAACAAAAATACGGATTTTTTTGCGGCTTTAAACCAAAGCCTAAAATGGCGGATGCGAACTGTCTTTTTAATTTTGAAAATGTAAGTACAGACATGAACGACGCCTTATTATTTTCGTTAAACTCTGACGACTTTGACGATGAATATCTCAAAGCAATGGACAGTTTAACAGAAACAACGTCTGACAACGTATCACAAACAAACGAGGAAATGAAATAAATACAAACTTATTCAATTTCTGCAAGTAGTCATATAATAAAAACCTCATTGAATGGTTTGGCATATAATACGGCCGGGAATTTTTGAATACTTGAGAAACTCGTAAAATACCCGGCCGTATTATATGCCAAACCATTCAATAAGATATAATTATTTTATTTCATCTCGTCTTACTCTGATGAAGGGCTCCGCTCGAAAAAAAAAAATAAAAAAAAAAAAATATATATATATATATATTGAGGGCCGTATGTTGGTAACTTCATGGTAAATACGTCTTTTCCCTCGTTAAATAAAGTTTATTGTATATCTCAGTCATTAACAAATTGACGTTCATATTGACAGATACAGTCAAATTGCCACGCGATTAATGTGTATGATTATGGGGTAGATCCATAGCATCCAATATTGATATAGACCTCTTTCATAATGGCGGCCAGTCTAAATATTCTTTTATATGCATGTAAATTAGCCTTTCTGGCCTTGTTACAAAGCAAAGATTCTCTGGAATTATAGACACACGAACGAGGTCAGAAAGGCTAATTTAAATGAATATAAAATAATATTTAATTTGGGTGCCATTATGAAAGAGGTCTATAGGAAAGGTTTACCTGATCATCTGGCAAATATTTACAAGCAAAAGCAACTTGATCTTCGATTTCAAGGTTACATCCTTTCTATAATAATTTAAATTTAAATGAGACCAAAAAACTGGACATTCATATTCTTAGACGATACACGGACGATCGTCAAGCTCGGGACAGCTGTTTTTATTTGATGAACGCAAAGATATATAACATTCTCTGATAACTCATTATGCATGTCTGACGTAAATTCCGGACATTTGCATATCAAACAAACTGATATATCTCAAAAAGAAAGCGAAGAAACGAGAATCTTCAAAAGAAGTTACTTTATCATTTTAAAAGTTCTTCCAAATAAGACATTAAAAATTTTGAGGTTAGGGGCACTTTAAGTATAAATAGATCTCCATTTCTCGGTTTCGGTCGGTGTGCGGTTAATTAATTGCGCTTTCATTTTCGCTTTACCACCCCCCCACCCCCCCATATAGGAGACACGCCACGACATCCCGCTATTGTTATGGGAAACCTACCAGAACATCAGTGAAGTCGACATCACAGGACAAAAATGTAAAAGCGGCACGAAGATACGAGTCGGACAACTATATAAAGGTAAACATAATATTAATATATATAATAATATAAAGGTAAACATAATATAAATATATAAGGTAGAATTCGGTGGCCGATCCTGACACATAATCGGCCGATTAATCGGCAAAACCGACTAATTCCACGTCAAATATGACCAACCTGGCTGCCGCTCGACAGATTTACGCAAGAATATGTTATTTAATTCACCAATATCGCGCTTATTTATAGACTAACAAGACTTGTTGCTAACGCTTTGATTGCAATTCAATTGCGTGGTTCGTGCATAAAAGGGACCCATTTTCAGGTCAGACGCGGAAAAATGGCGCCTTGGGAAAACTATACGGTTTTCTACAGCGGTTTTTGTGTGCATTATTGCAATTGAGAAACGACAAAAACAAGAAGATGACGCAGAAGTATTTTGAAAAGAATGTGTCGTACATAATATAAATATATATTTATTACATGACTACTGTATATATATATAAGGTAAACATAATATAAATATATATTTATGACACGACTATAGATAAAGTAAACACAATCCCCTCGCAAGCGAGATTGCGAAGCGACAGGACCAACTCCTTATAAGGAAGTAAAAAGTCGTTTTGGGTGATCCGTTTGAATCGGACAATATTTGGGCAGAAACGCTGCGGCCATTGGCGATTTGTGATCTGACGAACTACATAAAGAGGTTTTTACGAAGAGTATACACGTTTGCGTAATATAATAGGTACGTCTGTTATGTATTTAGATTCGCTAATTCCAAATCTGTTTTCAGAATTGAAAACGGTTAAATATTGCCGACTAATTTCTAAGTACATAAACCGCTTTTACGAAGGGTATGCACGTTCTCGTTATATAATAGATACGCATCGCATGTTATGTATTTAGACTCGGTAATTCCAAATCTGATTTCAGAATTGAAATCGAGTAAATATTGGCCGAGATAACGTTCAAAATCCACGTACGACGAACCGGCCTTTTGGGATTTGTTATCGACAGACGCGGTTGAGCACTGGGGACCATGGATGGGGAAAAAAGAAACTGTAGGGGTGGGGTGGGGGTTGCTAGAAAAGGCGGGCGAGAGGTTATTGCGGAACGTGTTTCTAGTATAGCTTATAAACAGGCAAGCATTAAAGTGCCTATGTAACGAAATTTTCAAGTTGGAGAAAATGGCGTTAAAGTAAAGTTTGAGATTACTGCTTTCGATTGTGAAAGTTTCAGGGCGAATAATTAAGGGCGAATAATTAAGGCCAAGTATGTTTGTTTAGCGTTTGAAATACAGAGTGTCCCAAAAAAAAGGCTACCTTTTCAAATTCAAATGAGCGTGTTAATTCAAACAACCTATTGTGTTTAATATCCCATGTGTATAAAACTGTGTGTTTTTACGCATTCGTAGTTCAAAAGCGATAATGAATTTCAAAGAACTACAATAGGTTGCTTGAATTAACATGCTAATTTGAATTTGAAAAGGTAGCCTTTTTTTGGGACACCCTGTACAGGCTTTTGGCCCAAAAAGTTGAGACATATTTTATTCCACAACTTATGACATCACTAGGATCTACACGAATTCTTATTGTTATCGAACAGACTGTTCAAAACACCCTTTAGAAAACTAAACTCTCGTGGGAAAGTGTACACAAGGGTGTGTAAAATTTATTCATAACGACTACTTGTTTTAAAATATACATGGTCGAAGCCGTATCCAACTTAGTCGTCTTATGAGTAATTAAGAATGTACCGTCGATTTTCGACAAGTAAAACATATTTGTCAACAGTTCATTTATGAACTTCGAAGTTTCTAACCACAAAATGAACGACAAAATCCATTTTCTCTTTATATACACGCCATTGCGGTAAAATTTAGAAAGCAATCAAAATTTGGGGTCTGGGTCGAGTGATGTCATTAATTGTGCAAGTATGCCAACTATTTTAATGATGTCTCAATTTTTAGGGGGAAAAGCACAGTCTTCAAACGCTAAATAAACATATTTCCATTTAATTGTTCGTACTAAAACTTTTACAGTCGAAAGAAGCGATACCCAAACTTGGAAATTTCGTTGCATGGCACTTTAAGCCTAGTTTTCACTAGCGACATGGCATAAGCATAACGACATACGCAAGCGCAGTAGGCACTTCATGGTCAATTTAACACTTTGTTCTTCCTAAGTACAAAGGGGTTAACCTACCATGAAGTGCTAACTGTGCTTGCGTATGTCGTTATGCTTATGTTGCTAGTGAAAACTAGGCTTAACCAACCCAGTCTCCAACTAGTTAATGTATAGACAGTCTATATTGGTAACGTGTAGCTGTTAATGTACGATGTCTACATTAACAAATAATCGCTAACCCCAAAACAACAAAGATCCTAACCCTAACCCCCGCCTAATGAGTTTTCTAACCCTAACCCCCCGGCATTTCCCAGCCATCCCTAACCCGCACCAAATAGACTAGTGAGAGAGACTAAGAATGTGGGATTATAAATTGACTGTTAAACGCATGCGCTATCTATCGTTATTTTAGCGCTAGTTGTGTTATGTAGACATCATACATTAACAGCTACACGTTACCAATGTAGACTGCCTACATTAACTAGGTGGAGACTAGGTTGGTTTAACATGTAAGTCAAGTAATAGCGGAGCGCGTTAATGCTATTTATAGAACCAAAACTCAGACAAACAAACCAAATTTGAATCTCAAGGGATTTCTGAATACCATCATTTTCTATTGTTAGGAATGCAAAAATAAACAAGAATAAATTATAGACTCAGACAAACATACATATACTGACGTCATTACCGCGCTTCGCTATTGGTGCCTTTATCTCATAACACACCCACAATTCATTGTTCCAGTCGACGAAGCGTTAAACCTTTGTTCAACTGATTAGCATGCATAGTTAATCAGTGGTCACTCGTGTGATAAAGGATTAACGTCGCTCACGAAGCTTAACGGCGACTCGTTGAAGTTAAAGTGCCTATATCACTTGTGGGATCTTTACATATTTATAGTAATTGGAACATTCTAAGAAGATTTGTACTATATCTTCTCAGGCGAAAATTTCATCTTCATGGACTTTTTTGCAGTTAAAGTTACCGGATATGACATCAAAGGAGGAAATGCAAATCAGTTTTCTTTTGTTTCTTGCTTCAAAAATTCCTCCTTTGATGTCATATCCGGTAACTTTAACTGCAAAAAAGTCCATGAAGATGAAATTTTCGCCTGAGAAGATATATTACAAATCTTCTTAGAATGTTCCAATTACTATAAATATGTAAAGATCCCACAAGTGATATAGGCACTTTAAGCTTTATTCGCGATGTTAAATCCTTTATCACAGTCGTGAGCATTGATTAACCCTTACTTGGTTTGCTTCTAAGACGAAATTGAAGCTAGTTGATCTAATATCGTCACCGTTCACCGTCACCGGCAATAAAAGGAGCATCCTCAGGAAGATTTTCGTCGCCAGTCGTCGTTGCCAAGCCATACCCATCATACACTGTTTGTGTTCCCGACGGTAACCTAACTAGTTAATCATTAGAACAAGCGGAAAATTTGCTTTTTACACCAATAAGCATGACACGGAGCTTTTTCAAAAGAAAATTTTAGCTTTTTATGTGAAAAAGTATAACCAATATAACATATGACGATACTGTGGACGATCGTCAAGCTCATATACTCAGAAAAATTATTTTTTAAAATTATTAGAAAAAATTATTCCCGTATAGGAATCGAACCTGTAACCTTCTGATTGCCGGTGAGACGCTCTAACCATTGAGCTAACGAGACTCAGATGGAGAGCGAAGGTTTACAATGATGTACTGGTTCCATTGATATATGTACTGCCTATGCGGCAGTCAGGCATTATTACCGATATATATAGCTCTCCCACATTCACTACAACATTGTGCATATTAACGCATAATAACATGTAATAATAATTTTTAAAAAAATGGTCGGGGGCGTGCTCGGACTTTTTATAGTCAAGGATGGCGTTTAAAGTCACTATATTAGCACGTAATGCCATTCCTTTATTAAAGGACTTCCAATATGGCCACCGTGCATCGCACCAACACACTCTATAATGAAGAATCAATGAGAAACTTGTCGGCAAAACAATTGAAAAATTCCTTGTGAATGCTATTAGCTACGAGAAAAATTTGTATCCGTTTTGCATATTCGACGGGTGTCTTCGCAGAGGTCCGACAACGGCTTACCCAATCACGATTATTCGAAATATTGCTCTTTTGTTTCCATGATCCTATTGCTTGTTGATATAAAAGCAAAGAAGGAAAGACCAGCGCGTGCCATACATATATATTAGAGTTAGACAAAACTGAACACGTATTTAGAGGAGTGCGATTTTAATCGAACCAAACATGGGGCCGAAACCGGCAATCAAGAAAGTCGAAAAGAGCGTTGTTATTAAGAAGGTTGGCAGCACAGCTGGGAAGAAGCGAAGGTCGAAGAGAAAAGAAAGCTACGCCGTCTACATCTACAGAGTGCTCAAGCAAGTTCACCCAGACACGGGTATCTCGAGCAAAGCAATGGGAATTATGAACTCGTTCGTTAACGATATCTTTCGAAAGAATCGCCGGAGAGGCTTCACGCTTGGCTCTCTATAACAAGAAGTCGACAATTTCGTCGCGAGAAATCCAAACGGCTGTCCCGCCTTCTCTTGCCTGGAGAGTTGGCCAAACACGCCGTGAGCGAAGGCACCAAAGCCGTGACGAAGTATACCAGCAGCAAATAGGAGGCTGCAAAATCTGACTAAGGACCTTGGGGTCTTTGCTTATAACGTTAAAATTATAATGTTTTGTTCAATAAACATCATGCAGTAGTTGAGTATAAAAAACCTTGACTGAAAAGCACATGGTGACAAACACTGCTGTTACTACATTGCTGGAGGTATCTTCTTCGTGTACCGGACACAATGGACACAGACTACGTCACAAACACATCAAGGTTATTTCCTCAAGATTCAGAAGCTTTACAAAGAACAAAAACTCTAGTCCTAACCCTGAAATACTAACCCTACTTTTAAACTCAACATTTCAATGATGTAATAATATTCTGTGTCCGGTACACGAAGTAAGAGCCGCGAAAACCTTTCTGTAACTAATAACGAAAATGAACGCGTTGTTCTTATGATGACCGCCACCAAGGTATACTTAAAAAAAAAAGTATATTTTTCTAGCGATCACTCTGTTCTTCCACATGCCGCCATACCGCTTTGATTTTCATTTTAACCATCGATTGGAACGGATCCGGTCGCAATAAAAAGCACTGGATTGGAAACCCGCCTTAAAGCATTTCATTAAGCGAATATATTAGCCCGAGCGACTTTCTCCTTTTGTTTTATGAGCCCTCGTATGCAACTAAGGCCCAGGTCAAACGTTTGAGCTTTTCATGAGTCGAACTCAATGCAAATGAACTTAAACAAAAGAGTTTCCTAATTTACATTGAGTTCGACTCATGAAACGTTTGACCCGGGCCCTTCGTTGTACAATAGAAACGTCACTTGCGCCACATAGTCAATCAAGATATGGTATGGAAAACTCGGCAAACATCAAAGCGGTTAAACAAATGAGGCTGTGATTTATGTTGGACGGTACCTCACCGTACCCAAACCCTTTGTTTTAGGTTTGTTTTAGGTTTGTATTACTACGCCTGCCCGTAGGGTAGCGCGGAGGTTTAAAATGGCCGCGTCTGTTTTCGTCGTCGTCGGCGACATCAGTAGACATTTAGGGACCTTATAGAGCGGTGCTTGTGTTTTCTTGTGGATAATCAACATAATAAACTATCACCTGTTGGCAGAATCAACCCTCTTGAGCAGTTCCATTAACCCCCATTTATTTTGCCACCTTGTGTATATTTCGTTGCCTGCACCGATTGAACTCAAACGTTGCTATTGCATGATTGCTTCATTATACCAGCAGAAATACGAATCCACAATTAATCCCTCGCTCGCCTTTTCTACCGACCCCAAAACAACAAAGGTCCTAACCCCCTTTGGCAAACGTTTTCTTTAGAAATAAACCACCCCCAATAAAGCTATAGAATATATCAAAGGAAAGTTAAATGATCTATTTACAACATACGTACAGCTTTATCCGGTAGCTAACTTAGTACTCTTTAGAAGCGCGGATAATCGAACATGCCCAAAATATAATTTTCGTAAACACGGATACCATCTTGTAAACAAAAACACGAACTTTCGGCTGTCTTCGACGAACGTTTTCTTGAGAAATAATCAACTCCCAAAGCTACAATATATATTAAAACAAGATAAATTATTCTGTTTACAATATGCGTTCAGCTTATCCGGCTAGCGAACGTAGTTTTCTTAAAAAGAGGCGGATAATCGAATATATCGTAACGTGTTAACAACCCACATCCAGTGGGATGGTACGAGTGCCATGTATTTGCTCGTCGGCCACTTCCTTATATGGAATACGTACTAGAAGTACATATGCAAAACTCTCAAACTTGTCTCTTGGATATATATGTTCCTTTCCTACTAATTCGAAGTAGCAATTTTCTAGGAGAAGCACCCAGAATGGCTTACCCCAATATGGTCACCTGAGCCGCCATCTTGGGAGCTCCATAGTGGCGCGCTATCAAAATAATGGTCATGTTACGAGCTATGCCTCCTATATCCATGGCTGTTAGCAAATTACGTTTCTTGCGACGATAAAAAGGCTCAAGGCCTTCACATAGAGCAAGATGAAAGCCTCTTGATGAAGGTATGAGTCAACAGGTCGAAAGCCTAAGCGCATGGGATCTAATTCTGACCCACTCGCAGCGATGTGCAAGAAAGTTCTTGCGATAATTGGAAAAGAGGCTTAATACGTCGCATAATCGTCGCATGCAGAGACAGGGCTTTGAGTTAAATTTCTTTTTCAGAAGAAATAAACTGGACACTATAGAAACGTGTAACCATGGTTACCTGTGTACACAACGCTGAACTACGATCCCTCCACAAGGATTTCCTCTCTTTTGTATAACCTGATAAAGCCATGGCAACCATCCCGAGAAATGGATCTGTTGAGTAATACACGAGGTATTAGGATAATTTCAACTGTAGATAGTTTTACATTAAACTAATATTCTAAGAATATATGGGTGGGATTGCAATTAAATGACGTTGCACGGACCTCGAAACTCTACGAACATCGAACTCCACAAGTATAGTTCGAGCTTTATATCATTAGCACTATCAAACCATACCTTGTTTAGAACTGTTTGCTAGTCTTGTGCTGGCTCCAGCACTTAAAATATTGATGGCAGACGGTTATGTCATTGTTAAAAACAGCAATTGCTGTGGCTCTCCTCAAATTTACCCTTTGCGGTCAATCTAAAAGGAAGATAGATAATAAACCATCGGTTATACATTGTTATATAACTAAATAACTAAACAACTCGCATAACTAAATAACTCAATAACTAACTAAATAAATAAAAGAATAGATAATAAATAAAGAAATAACTAAATAAATAACAAATTAACTAACTAAATAAAATAAATAAATATGTAAATATTCATTTATTTTTCATTTTTAAATAAATATGTAAATATCTATTTATTTTTTAAAGAAATTAACAAACAACTAAATAACTAACTAATTAACTAACTTAACTACATAAATATGTAAATATTTATTTACGTACTCTTGCAGAAATGTCTTCAAATTGTTCCCATTTTCGCTCTCAAAGTTCCAGTTACACAGCTGTAGAGCAATATTCCTGTATAAAAAACATCATCTATTACTGAGAATCCGGTCTCGTACTGTGATCATCGTTAAGGGATCGAAATGAATACGGCATCAAATGGTGTCGATTTGGAAATATTTGTAGTCTGTCCACACGGTACTGGTTACGTCGCCGTACGGCTTCTCGTGATAAATTTTAAAAAATGAGTTCAACCTCGTACACAGGGTCTGCTCAGTACCCGGGAGGGGAGGGGGACGGGAGGGGGAGTGGGGCGGGAAGGGAAATGATCCTGGCAAAACTCGGTTCGCCATCTTTCAACACGACTAAGTGTATATATGTGGTCCGTCACTGTATTTCTGTATTTCCAATAAATTGCTTTTTTAAATTGCAAATTATTTAATCTTTCAACACAACTTTTGTCCATAGTTCAACTAAAAGTTTGTGGTATGTTTTCGGGATTACTTTTAAAAATAGTGGATATTTGTTGCTGTAAAGATAAACATGATCAACGCCAGTAGAACAGTTGGAATTTACAGTCTACAAAATAGTGTTGAAAGCATCGCGTAGCGTTTGTTGATAAAAGTTGATAAGTGTAGCATACAACAGTTGATAAGTGTAGCATACAAAAGTTGATAAGTGTAGCATACAACAGTTGATAAGTGTAGCATACAAAAGTTAATAAGTGTAGCATACAAAAGTTGATAAGTGTAGCATACAAAAGTTGATAAGTGTAGCATACAAATGTTGATAGATAAGTGTAGCATACAAATGTTGATAAGTGTAGCATACAAAAGTTGATAAGTGTAGCATACAAAAGTTGATAAGTGTAGCATACAACAGTTGATAAGTGTAGCATACAAAAGTTGATAAGTGTAGCATACAAAAGTTGATAAGTGTTAGCGTACAAAAGTTGATAAGTGTAGCATACAAGTTACAACAGTTGATAAGTGTAGCATACAAAAGTTGATAAGTGTAGCGTACAAAAGTTGATAAGTGTAGCATACAAGTTACAACAGTTGATAAGTGTAGCATACAAAAGTTGATAAGTGTAGCATACAAAAGTTGATAAGTGTAGCATACAAGTTACAACAGTTGATAAGTGTAGCATACAAAAGTTAATAAGTGTAGCATACAAAAGTTGATAAGTGTAGCATACAATGATAAGTGTAGCATACAAATGTTGATTAGATAAGTGTAGCATACAAATGTTGATAACTGTAGCATACAAAAGTTGATAAGTGTAGCATACAAAAGTTGATAAGTGTAGCATACAAAAGTTGATAAGTGTAGCATACAACAGTTGATAAGTGTAGCATACAAAAGTTGATAAGTGTAGCATACAAAAGTTGATAAGTGTAGCGTACAAAAGTTGATAAGTGTAGCGTACAAAAGTTGATAAGTGTAGCATACAAGTTACAACAGTTGATAAGTGTAGCATACAAAAGTTGATAAGTGTAGCGTACAAAAGTTGATAAGTGTAGCATACAAGTTACAACAGTTGATAAGTGTAGCATACAAAAGTTGATAAGTGTAGCATACAAAAGTTGATAAGTGTAGCATACAAGTTACAAACAGTTGATAAGTGTAGCATACAAAAGTTAATAAGTGTAGCATACAAAAGTTGATAAGTGTAGCATAACAATGATAAGTGTAGCATACAAATGTTGATAGATAAGTGTAGCATACAAATGTTGATAACTGTAGCCATACAAAAGTTGATAAGTGTAGCATACAAAAGTTGATAAGTGTAGCATACAAAAGTTGATAAGTGTAGCATACAACAGTTGATAAGTGTAGCATACAAAAGTTGATAAGTGTAGCATACAAAAGTTGATAAGTGTAGCGTACAAAAGTTGATAAGTGTAGCGTACAAAAGTTGATAAGTGTAGCATACAAGTTACAACAGTTGATAAGTGTAGCATACAAAAGTTGATAAGTGTAGCATACAACAGTTTGATAAGTGTAGCATACAAGTTACAACAGTTGATAAGTGTAGCATACAAAAGTTGATAAGGTGTAGCATACAAAAGTTGATAAGTGTAGCGTACAAAAGTTGATAAGTGTAGCATACAAGTTACAACAGTTTGATAAGTGTAGCATACAAACAGTTGATAAGTGTAGCATACAAAAGTTGATAAGTGTAGCATACAAAAGTTGATAAGTGTAGCATACAACAGTTGATAAGTGTAGCATACAAAAGTTAATAAGTGTAGCATACAAAAGTTGATAAGTGTAGTATACAACAGTTGATAAGTGTAGCATACAAAAGTTGATAAGTGTAGCATACAAAAGTTGACGTACAAAAGTTGATAAGTGTAGCATACAACAGTTGATAAGTGTAGCATACAAAAGTTGATAAGTTGTAGCATACAAAAGTTGATAAGTGTAGCATACACCAGTTGATAAGTGTAGCATACAAAAGTTGATAAGTGTAGCATACAAAAGTTGATAAGTGTAGCATACAAAAGTTGATAAGTGTAGCATACAAAAGTTGATAAGTGTAGCATACAAAAGTTGATAAGTGTAGCATACAAAAGTTGATAAGTGTAGCATACAAAAGTTGATAAGTGTAGCATACAACAGTTGATAAGTGTAGCATACAAAAGTTGATAAGTGTAGCATACAAGTTACAACAGTTGATAAGTGTAGCATACAAAAGTTGATAAGTGTAGCATACAAAAGTTGATAAGTGTAGCATACAACAGTTGATAAGTGTAGCATACAACAGTTGATAAGTGTAGCATACAAAAGTTGATAAGTGCAGCGTACAAAAGTTGATAAGTTGTAGCATACAAAAGTTGATAAGTGTAGCATACAAAAGTTGATAAGTGTAGCATACAAAGGTTGATAAGTGTAGCATACAAAAGTTGATAAGTGTAGCATACAAAAGTTGATAAGTGTAGCATACAAAAGTTGATAAGTGTAGCATACAAAAGTTGATAAGTGTAGCATACAACAGTTGATAAGTGTAGCATACAAGTTACAACAGTTGATAAGTGTAGCATACAAAAGTTGATAAGTGCAGCGTACAAAAGTTGATAAGTGTAGCATACAAAAGTTGATAAGTGTAGCATACAAAAGTTGATAAGTGTAGCATACAAAAGTTGATAAGTGTAGCATACAAAAGTTGATAAGTGTAGCATACAAAAGTTGATAAGTGTAGCATACAAAAGTTGATAAGTGTAGCATACAAAAGTTGATAAGTGCAGCATACAAAAGTTGATAAGTGTAGCATACAACAGTTGATAAGTGTAGCATACAAGTTACAACAGTTGATAAGTGCAGCATACAAAAGTTGATAAGTGCAGCGTACAACAGTTGATAAGTGTAGCATACAAAAGTTGATAAGTGTAGCATACAAAAGTTGATAAGTGTAGCATACAAAAGTTGATAAGTGTAGCATACAACAGTTGATAAGTGTAGCATACAACAGTTGATAAGTGTAGCATACAACAGTTGATAAGTGTAGCATACAAAAGTTGATAAGTGTAGCATACAAAAGTTGATAAGTGTAGCATACAAAAGTTGATAAGTGTAGCATACAACAGTTGATAAGTGTAGCATACAAAAGTTGATAAATGTAGCATACAACAGTTGATAAGTGTAGCATACAAAAGTTGATAAGTGCAGCGTACAAAAGTTGATAAGTGTACCATACAAAAGTTGATAAGTGTAGCATACAAAAGTTGATAAGTGTAGCATACAAAAGTTGATAAGTGTAGCATACAACAGTTGATAAGTGTAGCATACAAGTTACAACAGTTGATAAGTGTAGCATACAAAAGTTGATAAGTGCAGCGTACAAAAGTTGATAAGTGTAGCATACAAAAGTTGATAAGTGTAGCATACAAAAGTTGATAAGTGTAGCATACAAAAGTTGATAAGTGTAGCATACAAAAGTTGATAAGTGTAGCATACAAAAGTTGATAAGTGTAGCATACAAAAGTTGATAAGTGTAGCATACAAAAGTTGATAAGTGTAGCATACAACAGTTGATAAGTGTAGCATACAAGTTACAACAGTTGATAATTGTAGCATACAAAAGTTGATAAGTGCAGCGTACAACAGTTGATAAGTGTAGCATACAAAAGTTGATAAGTGTAGCATACAAAAGTTAATAAGTGTAGCATACAAAAGTTGATAAGTGTAGTATACAAAAGTTGATCAGTGTAGCATACAAAAGTTGATTAGTGTAGCATACAACAGTTGATAAGTGTAGCATACAAAAGTTGATAAGTGTAGCATACAACAGTTGATAAGTGTAGCATACAAAAGTTGATAAGTGTAGCATACAAAAGTTGTTAAGAGTAGCATACAACAGTTGATAAGTGTAGCATACAAAAGTTTATAAGTAGTATAGTTAAAACATGAGCGGTGTTTATGGGCAGTTACAATGGCGAGCCGCAGGCGAGAGCCGCTAGGTCAGTAGGAACAGAATACCAGTAACGCTTACTATTAAATGGTCATTAAACCGTGTCAAATTGTTGAAAATTGTCATAATAGAATTGCTTCGTTCTTTAAAATTACATTACTCTAGGTTTAGCTAAAAGTTATTAATAAATACGATTTCACATTCTTGATTTATGTCAGTAAATTTAAGTTAATATTTGACGGATATTCTATAATCGCCCTGGGTCACTGAGCTATCAGTTGGCGGCTGCTAAATTATAATCATCTGCATATTTTGAAAACAATACATTTCTGAATTTTGAATAATAATATGTAATTCATCTTAGAGTTTACATATCATGACCAGTTATCATGGCCTTCGCCACTACAAAATACTGAAAGCTCGAGAAAAAGCTTGTTATCGTGTGGGGTATATACGTCTGGTTCAATCCTAAACACATTAAAAATTGATCATCTTAACGCTGACCTTATCATTTCATAATATTGACCTTATCTTAACGCTGACCTTATCATTTGGCCCGGACGCAGGCACGGACGCGGAGGGTATAGCAATAGCTCTTCTGCACTAACGTGCAGGATATATACGTCGAGGCGGTTGGGCTGGGCTGGCTGATTGCCGAATAATTTCTAAGTACATAAACCGTTTTTACGAATGGTATGCACGTTCTCGTAATATAAGAGACACGTACGTTATGTGTTTAGACTCCGTAATTCCAAAACTGTTCAAAAAAGCGTTCAAAATCTACATATAACGAACAGGCTTTTAAGGATTTGTTATCGACAAACGAGGTCTGCGCACTGGGGACCATGTAGGGGGAAAAGAAACTCTAGCGGTGGGGTGGGGGGGGGGGGTAGTGCTAGAAAATGCGGGCGACGGGATTATTGCGAATTCGTATTTCTAGTCAGCGAATAATATACTCTTCAGCAGAGCATGGCAGCATGGCATTGCACGAATTGCAAAACAATCGTACTGCAAAACAATTTATATGGTAAAAATAGTTCAACCAATCAATTTTGCTTAAATATTTCTCGGTGATAATGCTCAAAATAATTGCCCGATATTGCCCGCCAAAAGTGCCCGAATTTTATTCAAATTATATACGCCTATGATTAGCGTTACTTTTTAGGAACAATTCGTAATTGTCGGGATGGCGGCCATCTTGAAACCTACCTCTTGTTCCTGGTAACTACGGCAACGTATGTACTCGTCAGATGGACAATGTATAAGTACTATCCCTATGTTGGATACGAGGAGGTCAATGACCTACCTTTCGTCGCTATAATAAACGGTCGCCAGCATCCGGGCATCTTTACACTCACTTGATCTGGGGCAAACAGCTGGAAACAAAATAACTTTATTTACTTTCAAAAGACATTAAAGTGGTACTACGATCTAATTTTTACCTATCGATACTTTTACGTATTTATAAAGCAGAGCTGCTAAATATTACTCGGTCGAAACCGTTTTGCGATTCGACGATTGAAAGTATTATTTTTCTTTAATCGATCATGTTCCTGACCAGCGTAACGGTCAGATTCTCAATGAGAAGACTCCACATCGCCAATTCTTCAAGTAAATCCATAGTGATCAAGGTCGTTTTTTCAAATTCTTCGTCTGAAAGGCTGGTCATTTCATATACTTCTCAAAGAAAACAAGAACCCTCGACTGAAATTCAGGCGTAGCATTGAGAATCTGAAACAATAATATTACCTTTTACAAACAATATTACCTTTTGAAATTGCGGGCTCATTTGGATAACGTTCTTAGTAATGGTGGCCTAAATAGTAGTGATCTCAGAGCTCAAAATACTTACTTCAAAATACTATATATTTTTTTTACATCGATGATCAATTTCGACCCTGAAATACTATTCTATGCTAAAGAAAATCTAAAAAACGGGGGTGAATTTTCATCATAGTGCCACTTTAAAGTGCCTATGAAACGAAAATTAAGTTTATTTTATTTGAAAGAACTTTTAAAATAATGAAGAATATTAATTTACAGCTCTTTCATATTTCACCTGGTTCTCGAGATATTTAGACTTATGTGATATTCAAATGAGATAACCTATGACGTCAAGGGGTTTGCAATACATTTTAACATATTGGAAAATCGTGTATATCTTTAAGATTATTACACGAAATCACTTGAAACTTTGCATGTGGATACAGACAACTAAATTGGAGAACATCGTTCTAGTTTTATGGTCGCCATGGTAACAAATTAGTTTTCAGACATCTTGATTTCTAAAATAAAATGATTTGTTTTCTCTTCCGTCCCAAACATTTGCGCGTTGGTACTGGTTTAGCAGATTTTCACGGACTTAACTAATTCTAAACTGAAGTTTAACTTTGGTGCAACACATAGCTATGTCAGAAAACAAAGATTTTTGACAAAGAGACTTAGAGGTCTGGGAACTATATTATTACTATTGCAACATTGAAACTTGAACGATGTTCTTCAGTTTAGTGGTTTGTATCAACATGCAAAGTTTCAAGTGAATTCGTTTAATAATCTTAAAGATATACACGATTTTCCAATATGTTAAAATGTATTGCAAACCCTTTGACGTCATAGGTTATCTCATTTGAACATCACATAAGTCTAAATATCTCGAGAACCAAGTGAAATATTTAAGAGCTGTAAATTAATATTCTTCATTATTTTAAAAGTTCTTTCAAATAAAACGAACTTAATTTTCGTTTCATAGGCACTTTAAGTACTTCATTATTGTATCACTAAAGTCTAGGGAAAAGGTGGAGAAAACCTATAACAGTAACCAATAACCAATTTCCCTAATGTTGTTTCTGCGAGGCGTACTCCCTCGATTAAATATCCGAGACCGAATAAACCCGGGTCAACAACGCCGATGTTTTAATGAACAAGTTTAATGCTAAAAAGTTTCAATTTGATGTTTCGATCTCGTTGAATTGTCGCTGCATAAGTTGTTCTTGTTGAGTTACAAATATTAAGCTGGAAGTTCTCAACCCGATTTGAAATCTTATTGCTAACCTCGACTTGCAGCCACTGGCATTACGAGACTTGCAGCCCAACAAGTACATATCAAACTCGAACCTATAATTATACCCTCGCGAGAGAGGTCGCGAAGCAAGGGTGCTAATCTTGACGGGGGGGGGGGGAGGGGGGGGCGTGAGTCACAGCATAGCGTGTTGAATTCTGGCCTTCTACACATCCGTGACACGGTGGCCTTTCAGTTTCCTGATTTTCAAAGGGCCGTGTTTACAAAATACTATATATAAATATAAAATATTAAATCTAACAACCATTACTAACAACTATGTACTAAATTTACTAATATAATATAATATAATATAATAAAGATAAAATAAGTATTGTAGATGATGTATAATTACCAGTGTTTCCACTTTGGAAGGAAATTTCCTTCCACGGATGCGTCAGTAGTGGGGGGAGGGGCTTCGAGAAATGAGGTACATATACATATACAGATACATTCCTACCCATACCTAGGCCTAGTTATCAATCAGAATCTAACATGGTGTGTCCATATTGATCATATCCGTAGTAAAATAAGTAAGATATTAGGACTACTTAGACGTATAAAATAGTTACATTCTACCAATATCAGTACGACCGACTGCAGAGAATACTCAATGTCGCTGCGCGTTTGGTATGCTTGATCCCTAAGTTTGATCATATCACTCCCATCATGGTTCACCTGCCACTGGCTTCCTGTGAAATATCGCGTTCATTTTAAGATTCTTTTGCTTGTTTTCAAGGCATTACATGGTCTCACACCCAACTACATCCGAGACCTCTTGCAAGCAAAATCTACAGGGCGGTATCATCTCCGGTCCACTGAGCAATTGATATTATACATACCAAGAACCAGATGCAAGTCCTTTGGAGATCGTGCTTTTGCCGTTTCGGGACCTACACTGTGGAATGCTCTCCCCACAAATATTAGAAACTTAACAAATATTGACATTTTTAAAAGACAGTTGAAAACTTATCTTTTTAAGGAAGCTTTCGATTTAAAGGATTAAGATCAGATTACTTTTTATTTAGCTAATTGTTATTATATTGTTGATTGTAAATATTTGTAAATCAATTCTTTTTATCAGCGCTTTAGAAAATGTATAGTTAGAGCGCTATATAAATTAATAAATTATTATTATTAATAAATTATTATATTTGATTGTTGCGACGTGACCTGGGGTGATCGAGATAATGCCACCTTAATGCACGATCTTCAACTTCTACATAATAAAGCTGCACGTCTTATACTAGATCTCGCACAGTTCTCATTTGCATCAGACGCTTTAAAAAACTATCCTGGAGACCATTAGAACGTCGTAGAGCTGAACATCGCGCTGTTTTTACCTATACATCAATACATAATCTTTTTGTTAATACTTTTAGCTGTAATTTTAATAGGAACGATTTGGAACGAGTTCAGAAACGATCATTGGCAATCATATTTCCAGGAGAAGAATATAATTTCTGTTTCGTGTATTATAGATATATATGATAGATAGATAGATATTTAATAAAAACTACATGGCAGCCTATAAGGCTGAATTGCGTAGATATTACGATTACAAAAGCTATGATAAAAAATCAGAATAGAATGCTTATTTACAAAATATATAACAAGGTATTACCATGCTAATTAGATGCAACTTGAACGTTCGACATTGATGGAATAAAAGTGTTTTGGAAACGCTTGGTATGGATAATTGGGAGAGTATAAGCACGCTTGTGTCTTAAATTGTACTTTTGGTCATTCTTAGGAGGCAATAAATTATTTAGTTTATGAGAGTTATCTAATGTCATCAATCGAAATAGTTTTTTGCACAAATTATGTCTTCGATCGTATAAGGAGGTTCACTTAATTTTTAATCCGATACCTGGAACTCTTTGGAACTATCCCTGCGTGAATCAACAACACTGACTGTTTTTAAACAAGGACTCAGGAAAGCTGTTTTTTAAACTGATATTTTACCTTTTTTACTGATATTTTACCTTTTTTACTGATATTTTACCTTATTTTACTGATATTTTTACCATTTGTTATTACTTTTTAATTGTAGGACCTATCTGTAAACATAGTCAATCGAGATATGGTCTGGAAACTCAGCTAAAGTCTTTGTTCTATCTTTTTGTTCGTCTTTGTGCAATTTTGTGCACGGTGCACGGTCACTGCTGAACCTATTGTATTTTAGTATAATGAAGCAATCATCCAATCGAATCGTTTGGGTTTAATCGCTCAACCGTGTTCTTTAAATAGTAATAAACCTAAAACAAAGGATTGTGCACGGTGTAAGGTACGGTTAACATCAAAACTTAGCTCATTATAGTCGCTTTGAAGTTTGCCGAGTTTCCAGACCATATGTCGATTGACTATGCTGTAAACTACCTACCGGTGACGATGGCTTCCTCATTGAAGATTATTTTCAATCCAATATCTTATACCCCTCCCCATTGTGACGCAATGCCGAAGGAAATATCCTTCCAAAATGGTAACACTGGTAATTACATCATTAAAATTATCGAGGAACTTCTCTATAATTCATTATAGTATTTGTTAATTAATGTTTTAAATTATTAAATTGATAGATTATCAAAGCTCTCGATAATTTCAAATGGTAATTTATTCCAGGACATAGCTCCGCGATAGGAGAAGCTGGTTTTTAAGAAGTTTGTTTTTGGTTTTTCTAAACGGAGTTTACGATCGTTGCTTCCCAAGCTGTATGTATTGTTGTGGCTACGAACAAGTTTGATAAATAATTGAGTGTCAGATTTCGTAACACCTTGAATGTCATGAAATCTTCTCGTTTTTGAAGAATAGTTTTTAAGCTGGATTTCGATTAAGCGAGTATACCGCGATGACTTTTCTATTGTACAAATTGAATGGTTTTCTACTTGGTTGCACACGAGAGCTCTTAAAACAAAAGGAGAAAGTCGCTCGCGCGACTATATTCGCTTAGGCACGGTTTAGACGTCGAACTTTACGAACATGTGACGAACTCAATGCAAATTAGCTCACACAATAGATTACGCTCATTTGCATTGAGTTCGGCGCATGTGAAGTTCGACGTCTGAACCGGACACGGGGGGGGGGGGGGATCTGCCCGCGCTGAATTTAAATGCTGATATCTCAATAATGGACACAGCTATGAACTTTTCATAGTAGTAAAAAAAGTTACAGAGTATTCCAGACCACCTACTAACAATGAATTTCGACAAAAGATTTCATTATAATATAAACAATAAAAATAAGAACATATCGATTAAGATAAATCTATTTATTGATATAATAACCTATGTACATTAACAGAACAGCAAGAAATAATCCTGAAAAAACCCTTTTTGAACTGCTTGACGTAATAATTTGTTGCATGACAACAACAATGTACGTATATTCAGTGTTACATCTAATAGTTTCGGAGATATTGCCCGCGGGCAGATTCCACCCCGCCCCCCCCCCCCCCAACCCCAGAAGATAAAAAAGCCCAGTCTTAGATGGGGAAGGCTATAAGGGATGACTCAAAAGGACCTTTCTGTTTTTTCTGTTTTTTATTTTTCGTTAGGTTATGGATAGCTACGGTTAGGGCTAAGTTTAAGGTTAGGATCAAGGTTAGGATCAAGGTTATGGTTACGGTTAGGATTAGGATTGAGATTAGGGTTAGGATTAGTAGTTCTAAAAAATGTAAAGGTCCTTTTGAGTCATCCCTTTTAGCCTTCACCAGTCTAGATAGGGTTAATGAATCCAACTTTAAGCTGGATTTCGATTAAGGGGGCCGGCCTATAACAAAAAATGTTTCCTCTTTTCTTTTTAATATAATTAAAATCTATTTATACCTGGTTGTTGGGGCAATACATTGTTGCCATAGTTACCAAGATATGACACCCATGGTGAAAAGAGCGTATTTTTATAAACATAAAACATGATAATAATGATAAAAACCTGGAATAACTTTTATTAATCACAAACAACATTGTCTAGGAGGTGTAGCAGAACTATCGACACAGTCTGAATACTAGAAATGTATATAATTGCTCTCACTAAAACTATTACAGTACAATTGAACATAATTCAATTATTTTGGTTCATCTCCAAGCGCAATGTTAGCTTAAATACTTTTTGAGATATCCTGCGCGTAATATCAGGAATCGGCTTTAGATAAAAACGGCTTTAAAGTTAAACTTTCTAATTATTAACAAGATAATAGCCCCAAAACAACAATGGACAGTCCAATAAAGATATATAACTGTTTAAAAAGCTCCAGTCTTATAAGTTATGCATGCCCTACTTTTCTTTTCTTTTTCTTGGTCTTAACCATTTCATTTCGATGTCAGGTTATATTCTTTGGGTCTAATTGTCACTCCAATTTTCGGTGGAGTATATTTATCTGCGGGAACAAGGACCCATTTCTTCCTCGGCTTGAATTGCCATTAATACTTTATTCTCAGTGGATATATAATGTATATTCTGTATACTTTAGACTTGTTTGCTTTGGGTATAACAAAAAGTCTAAAATGGTGGGACGAAACTATTCACACGGTTGTAGTTTACGATTACACGGATAGGTTTCGTAATATCTTTATTTCATCTTCAAAACTTTCGTCTTGAGTACCAAAGGACTGATCGTCACGAAGTGGTTTTATAGTTTTTGCGAGTGTTCTTGTTGATATCGTCATGTTGTTGTTTTACATTGGAGAAGAAGGTCGAAGGGACATAAGAATTGGCGTGCAAATTGGTGACACGGAGATTGTTATTAGTGTGTATATATATATATATATATAGAAAGGATTTATGGTGAAGGAAAATTTCGAGTGTTGGAATACATACATTTTAAGACCAAACCGGGACCAGTTGCGAAAAATGCAACTTTAAGGCCTTCCGGCTGGGAATTGAACCCGCGACCCTGCGATTGCTAGTGCAGTGCTCTGACCACTGAGCTACGGAAGCCGTTGCCGAGAGCCTAGTCACGAGTTCTGTATATATGGTGGCGGTAATGCCGGGATAAGATTCTGGGTATATTATAGGTAATATTTGGCATTTCACTCGATCAAACTACATGTTGAAAGGATTTATGGTGAAGGAAAATTTCGAGTGTTGGAATACATACATTTTAAGACCAAACCGGGACCAATATTTGATTATTGCGACGTGACCTGGGGTGATCGAGATAATGCCACCTTAATGCACGATCTTCAAGTTCTACATAATAAAGCTGCACGTCTTATACTAGATCTCGCACAGTTCTCATTTGCATCAGACGCTTTAAAAAAAACTATCCTGGAGACCATTAGAACGTCCGTAGCCGTTGCCGAGAGCCTAGTCACGAGTTCTGTATATATGGTGGCGGTAATGCCGGGATAAGATTCTGGGTATATTATAGGTAATATTTGGCATTTCACTCGATCAAAAACTACATGTTGAAAGGATTTATGGTGAAGGAAAATTTCGAGTGTTGGAATACATACATTTTAAGACCAAACCGGGACCAGTTGCGAAAAATGCAACTTTAAGGCCTTCCGGCTGGGAATTGAATGTATTCCAACACTCGAAATTTTCCTTCACCATAAATCCTTTCAACATGTAGTTTGATCGAATGAAATGCCAAATATTACCTATAATATACCCAGAATCTTATCCCGGCATTACCGCCACCATTATATACAGAACTCGTGACTAGGCTCTCGGCAACGGCTTCCGTAGCTCAGTGGTCAGAGCACTGCACTAGCAATCGCAGGGTCGCGGGTTCAATTCCCAGCCGGAAGGCCTTAAAGTTGCATTTTTCGCAACTGGTCCCGGTTTGGTCTTAAAATGTATGTATTCCAACACTCGAAATTTTCCTTCACCATGCATAAATCCTTTCAACATGTAGTTTGATCGAGTGAAATGCCAAATATTACCTATATATATATAGTACTAGTTCATTATACACAAACACATGCCGTATGCATCACCAGGAAAAATAAGACCTATATAGAGCATTATTCCTACTCGTAGCCAAAAATGACATGAGCCGTAGCCCGATTTTATCAACTGGGGGAAATAATACCTAACTAAAACCGTAAGTCCAAAAGGGAACTCCAAATACACGCTAAGCGAGAGATTGCACACTTTAACTCATTATTCTAAGTTAAAAAAAATATTTTCTTCTACACTTTCGGCTCTAGGGTCGTGTTTATGTTTAACAACAATGGCGGATGAAACACGTGAACCAACTGTGAAACACGGCAATGTGGAAACTAAGCCCTACCAAATTAAAAGCAGTTTGATTCTCATGAAAAGCGTCCGCCCGTTGCAAAACTTCTCTCGCTAACTCAAACCAAAATAAACAATATCACATATGCCTGAAGACCGGTCACATGACTACCCACGCAACAATCAATTCACTCTTAATGTTTTAAAATATAATAAAATTTCATTTAGGGAGAGGTGGTGCGGGAGAAAATGTGCGCAACATGGAAAAATAAAGCAGTTTTTGCATCCAAATATACGTTGCTAATGGCGTTGCTAAGGTGGCAAATGCAGTCCAGCCTTGGAATTTTACGAATTTTCAACATTTCTATCTTTGCAATCGAAAAAATTCTTTCAATTATCTATTATAATATGGTTAACCATTTAATTTATGGCTACTTCAAAAATTCACTAAAATATATATTTTTTTGTATCAGACCACCGCGAATATATTGTCGCGCGGACGACTTTTCTATTGTACAAATTGAATGGTTTTCTACTTGGTTGTACACGAGCGTTCGTAAAACAAAAAAAGAAAGTCGCGCGCGCGCGCGCGCGCGTGACTATATTCGCTTAATGAATCCAACTTTATAAGCCGGGCGTAAAGTGGGTAATAGCCGAGTGCGTTACGAACAGCAAATTCGGGGTAGTTCCGGTATGTATTTTTAATATTTATAACAGCAAAAATGGCAGGATGAAAACAAATTTCGAAGCGAAATTCGAATATTTGACAATTAACCTTTTCGCTTCCTTACGGTGTGCTGCAATAAACTCGTGTACACAGCTTAACTTAATCTTGCTTTCAAGTAAGTTTATAGCGTCCGAGCGCCAACTCCTTTTCACTATTTTAAAGATGTTAGCAATCAGTTAATACAAATATATCGTGTACGCATATCGAGTCTGTTAATCAAACATTCATTTGATATACAATACAGCATGATTTTTAATTTGTTAAAAATATATCGTCGTCGGAATCTGGACGAGTTATGAAGTCAAGTTCGTAAATTCAAGAAAGCGTCCAAAGGCAACCCCGTTTTTGTGGGTACCCATATAGTCACGGCGTTGAGGTAGGGGTTCAACATCGAAAATTACAAACTGCGCAACTCAGATACTCATTCGGAATTCATCGGAAAATGTCGTCTTCCTCAATTCCTCCTCGACGACTTGTGTGTACAAACTACGGTAGAAAATCGAGAAAACCTTATCTTTTAATAAGCTTTCTGTGATTTCACATGCAGTGTCAACAATAAGACGAGTACATATATTAACGGAAGTCCTTTTTTAAGAGGGTGATACTTGAATAAAATATTAATGTTATTTCATTTATACGTGTTTTTGGTAATTATGTTATCGTTTGAAATGTGCTACAATGTATATGTGTTATTGCTTTTGAGACTCTCAAATGATGTCGAATAAAATCCAGGCCCTACCATATACGAAATTGTGAATTCAAACAACACTGTTCGTGCTGATTTTAGTCAAGGAAATCAGGCTAAATTTGGTGAGAATGCTGGTAAACAATTGTGTGTAGCAATGTCACTGACCGCTATAATTTTTAAATACATACGGTAAAAATATTTATAATTGGAATTCGTCTGGCTTGAACAATATTTTGCTTCATGGGAATTGTAATTTGTTATGGTTGCATTACACTAATATGCTTTATCTTATAGTGAATCATAAACTGGAGAATTAAAATGACATGTGATATGGTCCTTATTTTTGGCTAAAAATGCATTTACAAATTTATTTTTTGGTTTAGAAACAAACTATGAATGTTTGCAGTGTTTCAGTGTTTCAGTGTTCAAAATGTCGGACAATACTTTCAAGATATTCGATTCAATCACACTCAAGGGATATATATGGAATGCCGTGTTTTTTTTCCCATTTGTTTGAAAAAGTTGTATTCCATTTGAAATAAAAGGTGTCATTTTGGCCAGTATTGATAATCATAAAAATAAAGTCAATGATCAAAAGCTCATAATATATAATAATGATAAAAGTAATAATTTGTGCCAAGATTACGAACATCATTAAGACGATTTCAGCATTATAGAATAGTTCGTCTTTGCAGTAATTGTATTAAAGTTTCTGTCAAAAAATTTTTTTGTTCACAGATGTTGCTATCATAGTATTATTAGATAAGAAAATTTATGCCTTAACCCATATAGTAAATCATTAACCGGTTAATTATCCATGACATGTCATTATGGAACCTATGTTTGTCCTAAAAATGCATTTATAAATTTATTATCTGTTGATTTAGTGAAATCTGTTGATAGCATACATGACTCCGCACGTGCCAAACATAAGCTAACGAATAGCCTACCAATGAAGACACAGACACTATTTGTCTCTTTCGCGGGAAAATCTACCAATTACAATACACATATTCGTCTTGATAAGACTTCAACACGCAGCATAGGAATCATTGTGATCAAGAGGCTGAGCCTTACAAAACATTAGCATTCCAACAGCCACCAATAAAACACAGGGTCCAGTGAAAGTAATTGAGTTCATGGGTATTATCTTAGACAGTGTCAGGATGGAAGCACGTTGAACGCGACACTCCTCGTACCATTTTGCTCATTTCCCGGCGAATGCGAAGTATCGATTCTCGCCTACCTCAGAAAATTCGGTTAAAAAAACAGTGTCGATTAAAAGACTTGTCGACTATCACGAAACAGGCAACGCGTAGCTCAAAAAGTAATCAAACAAAGTCGGGTAAATGAAATCTCGACTGTTTTAATGAACAACGGCGCACACGAATGGTTCATCATTTTTGGCCGATTTAACGACATATAAATTGTTCACGACACATGATTGACAATTCTCGACTAGTGAATTTTTCTCGACCATTTTTGGCCGAAACGGCGCGCCATAGTAAACCTCCCAGGCCCGCAAGAAATCGTACGAGAATGATATTATCAATCAATTAGGATGGGTTAACGTTTCGCTGCAAATAAAATAACGCCGATCAATTTACCTTGAGTACCTGTTTCACCGCAAATCACAGACTTCACTCCAGGAAACTTAACCATCTTGAATTTACCTTCTGAAAAATGAAAAATCATCGCTTAGAAGACTGTTATTATAAGTAATATCATGGTAGTGAGGTGTATTAGCTGTTAAACCGCCCGCTCGATGAGGGTCATTAATGACCCGAATCGAGCGGGCGGTTTAACAGCTAATACACCTCATTACCATGATATTACTTTGTAATACCATGGTTGTCGAAATTTCATGTCTTTGCATGCCAGGTGAGAAGAAGAAGCTAATACTACCTCTCATGACGTCATTCAAGGTTGTATTAGTTCTAATACGACCTCTAGATTGTATAAATTAATCCAAATGAGGTAATTTAGTTATTAATTCAACCTGAAAAGACAAAAGAGAAATTGAGACAACCATGGTATTATAGAGCATAGTGTAAAGTTTAAAATGCCTCTAACCCCATGCAAATACGATATTAATGATATAGATTCTACATTCTTAGCGAGGTACAGTACTGCTAAGAAATAACCTATCAAAAATCGCGTCTGTTTTGCGTTCGTCTTGCGTTCGTCTAGCGTCCGTCTAGCGTCCGTCTAGCGTCCGTCTAGCGTCCGTCTTGCGTCCATCTTGCGTCCGTCTTGCGTCCGTCTTGCGTTCGTCTTGCGTCCGTCTTGCGTCCGTCTTGCGTTCGTCTTGCGTCCGTCTAGCGTCCGTCTTGCGTTCGTCTTGCGTCTCGCTGAAAGCTGTACTCGCTGGACGCAGAGCTCGCATCACGTTCGGTGATACGATTTCATTGCGAAGGTTATCCGAGTCGTTCTGTTCTGAATCTGATTGTTCTCTCAATCTCTCCTGCTCTATCACTCGAATCTTGTGTTCACACAGATAAGATAGGATTGCCGTGGTTTTATCTGCTTCGAAGAAAACTAGCATACGTTTGGCGGGAGAACGCGTGATTGATCGAAGACTCATTTTTACTCGTAATTAAATTCAGTCGAACTTTCGAAACACTTTGAAGCTGGACGATTTGTAGACGATTTGTGAAGCACTGCTTTAGGAGGCTAGATTGAGGCAAACAGTGCCAAAAACGATGCGCGATTTTTCTTTTAATAGCATTCATGATACGTGTCACGCTCTAAAAATAGTTATATAATATCATTTGGCTACAAACTCGCTCAATGCAAAAATAATCGGTGACAAGATGACAGATCTATCATCTATTCTGATCTATTGTGCTTTTCACTGCTCGAGATTAATTTCATAGTACGCAAAGTACTGCCAGAAGCTACACTATAATTTCGAGAAGAACGGCACAGATTATTAAAAGAACGGCATCGAGACGACGATAAAATAACTAATTACATGAGCTATCTGAGTTCACTTAATGCATGCAAAATAATGTGACAAGATGACAGATCTACTGTAATGACTATTCTGATCTATTATTGTCTTTTCGTGGCTCGAGATCAACTTCATAGTTCATACGCAGAGGCTACGACAGTATTATCTCGAGGAGAACGGCAGAGATTATTGAAAGAACGCCATTCAATATACGTAATACGGCGTCTACGAGACGACGATAAAATTAATTATGCCGAATTACATATTGAGCTATCTGCGTACTAGCGCTGCCCATGCAAACAAATGTGACAAGATGACACATCTATTCCGATCTATTGTGCTCCTCACAAACATGTTTTTACGGCTCGAGATTAACTTCATATAAAGTACTGCCAGAAGCTACAGTAATCTCAAGGAGAACGGCAGAGATTATTAAAAGAACGCCGTTGACGAGGACGACGATAAATTAATTATGTCGAATTACATCCTTAACGCTATACCACCTAAACATGCGATACAGCAAACAGAATTGCAAAATATTAACGAGATTTTTTTGCGACATGAGAATATTGCGTGGCAAGTTGAAATCTTTCAACTTTGAAATCTTGAAATCTTTCGCCAAAATAAGTCCATTATAGGCTGGATTTTCACTTGGCGATAGATGTCGCGCGAGCGACTTTTTTTCTAGTCTGTCTTATATTAGCTATCAACTGGGACTAATTAGTATCTAGGAATCTATTGAATTGTGCATATTTTTGTCGCATCGTGTAAACGCGTCTTCACTCACGTTGATTAATATGTGTAACGTGCCGCCAAGGCATTGACCATTATTACGGGATCAAAAACTTGCCACTCTTTATCAATACAATTATTATATCATGAATACAGAGAAGACGTTGGGTTATCACGAGTCCCGGCCTCCCTACATCCAAAATTCAGGACGATAGTGAAAAATATCCGATAACTCAATATATTACATAGGCGGATGGCCCGATTTATCTTGCAACACTATTTAGTATTGCCACATAAATCGGCGTGTGTAAACCTTGGGTTATTACAAAGATAGATCTACGGTCATCCAGTACTAAATCTACTGCTAGTTTAGAATTAGTTTTTGTTTCTTTAACGTTGTTTTGTTAGTTTTCATGTTCATAACTATTCTATTTCCACACCGTTTTTTAAATAAAACTTCTGCCGAAGGAAACGTCACTATAAAGTTCCGTTTCGCTTGACTTCCTGGCGTCCTGCCACATTTAAATTTGGCGTTTCTTCGCAATCAACATTTTAACGGAATTCCTCGCACAATTTGCTGTATGTATTGAAAAGGTCTGTAGACATGTGTTCACATTTCAGTCACTCATCCACTGATACAATTATTGCTGTCTGCTTTTACGCAATATAAAACACTCCGACACTCAAATTTACTATACTCTATAGCTTCCTTTAGCTTTCGTCTAAAGAAAAACACATACGCTTTCAAACTGTAGAGGAATTATCTAAAAAACGTTCCAGTGACTTTTTAAAATGTTTTTATTCTTGCAAATAAGCTCCGCAGCAATTATGGATGTGAACGTGCGACGTTTATTTGAGAGCGGTGAGAGCGCGGCGATTATTTGACATTAGCGCTAAATCGAGTACTATTCGATAATTAAACGTGTACCGACGTTTCACGACAAGGAACTTCGGTTCTGCGTCTGTTACCCTCCCGGACGCAAGACGGACGCTAGACGGACGCTAGACGAACGCAAGACGGACGCTAGACGAACGCAAGACGGACGCTAGACGAACGCAAGACGGACGCTAGACGAACGCAAGACGGACGCTAGACGAACGCAAGACGGACGCTAGACGGACGCTAGACGGACGCTAGACGAACGCAAGACGGACGCAGACGAAGTGAGAGGTTATTTCTTAGCAGTACTGTATGTTGAGCTGGTTTGATCATAGCCAGAATCGGGCGTAAAGGTGTTCCCTCTTTATGGACTTTTGTATAGACCATGCATTCTTGGCCTTTCTGAACATGTGGGTCGAACTAGTTTATAAAATTCTTCAGTGATTTGGTTAGATTTCTGAAGATTTAGTAAAAGAGTTTGTAGGTTTATTTCTATCATGATTAGGCAATTTTTCAAGTTTACAAAATTTTGAGTTGTCTTCAACTATGTGTAGCATTTTCTTCTCATGGTCTTCTTTGTCTAAGGGGCTGATTACATGGAGAAATTCCAGCCCGGGCTGAGATTTCAGCCCGGCTACTGAGGTATGGTAAATTACGGAGTATGGAAAATCATTTAAATAGCTTTGTTTTTATGCCATATTTGTTACCGCTTGACCGCTTTTGACACCATGATTTCTATTCTCCCTCTTTACCATACCTCAGTAGCCGGGCTGAAATTTCTCCATGTAATCAGCCCCTAAGATAACAACCCCAGAACCCTTATCCGGTTTACAAATTACAAAATTCTTATTTTTGCGTAAGTTTGCAATACGATGTTCTCTAGTCAATGAAATGTTTTTATCTTCAATCTGCGTACCACAGTAAGCATGAGCAGTGTCAGAAAGTTTAGTCTT
This sequence comes from Chrysogorgia sp. JL179-B06, assembly GCA_035772405.1. Classification (NCBI taxonomy): domain Eukaryota; kingdom Metazoa; phylum Cnidaria; class Anthozoa; order Scleralcyonacea; family Chrysogorgiidae; genus Chrysogorgia; species Chrysogorgia sp. JL179-B06. The sequence continues at coordinate 528,914 of JAYKKM010000193.1, read as the reverse complement.
ACATGCAGGCAATATATTACTGTTATGTGGAGTCAAGTGTTGTAGTTGGGACCACAATATTTCAAATTCACTGAAAATTTGTTCCCGTTTTATTGTTGATGGAGGAATAGCAAACTTAAGCCCTTTATATAACACTTCCATTTCTATGGAAGAAAGTTCGTGTGATGAGAGATTTGTGACGTGTGAAGTACAGTTGATATGGCCGTAACAAGTTCTTTGTGCAACAGTTTTACTTAATTGTATATCACCCGAATACGCACAAAATATTTATCATGAACACAAGATTCAACTTATATATATTATATATATATATATATATATACAGACACAGACAGACAGACAGACAGACATAGACGATCGTCAAGCTCAAATCCTCATGCAATGTTCAGACAGGCTCAACGGGGATGGATTCACGAACCCACAAAGCACTTTTGTACATAGGCACCATACCTAATGTTTTTTGAACATGACTGACACCTGAAAGTATATTTAAAGATCATAACTACATATCAACACAACAAAGAATGGAATTAATCAATTTTACATAACTATAAAGCCCGTTTCAAACGTCGAACTTTTCATATGCCGTATAAATTATATAAATTGTATAAAATAGCAAAATCCTGTTTAAGCAGGCAAACATTTTAAACGGTCCTAACTATGCCCAAACTAACTCCTAAAATAATGGCACTAAGATGTCAACAACAGTATTTTAGACTTTCTTCAGTACACGATTGCGATGGTCACAGTGCCGGACCTTATGATCTACTACGGAATAATTAGTAATCTCAACGCCGTCCCAGTTATCTCTATACCTCTACGTAATATCTCCCCAGATATTCAAATAACAAAGAGCATGGCGGCCATGTTGGTGTACCTAACAAAAGAAGCTATTTAAAAAACGGCTAGGACGTCAAGTAAAAACACTCTATACGCGCCTTTCAACCAATGTCCCACCTAGCAATGGGGTGACACTCGAAAAGGACACAAATGACTGGAAACTGACGTGCAAGACCGTGTAGGGGACTGAAACTGTCGTACAAAGTCGGCCTCCATGTTTGGTTTCACTTTTTGCCCAGAACATCGTATATATAGAGAGCTATGTATATAGAGCTCCAGCTATATATAGAGCTCACTGGGATAACCAAGCCAACTCGCCTCATGTAATAAGCCCCTTAGTAACAATTAAAACTTTTAGTAACAAAAGGATACGACTAAACCACGCCCAGAGTTTAGCAAGTTTAGGATCATCAATATTTTTAGTGTTATTCCAGTTAATACCATAAGAGTTACACGCTCTCTTGTGCATCTTTAACGATATATCTTCATCCGTCCCAGACTAAAAGTAATCGAAAATAGTTTGTCATAATTAGTGTGAGTGGGTGTTGCTTTATGCGTTAAGCGTGGGCCAATATTGTTCGTCATCGGTTGTTTGTGTACATTCAGCCGAATCCCAGTCAATATCGTGTTTTATTACTCGGCTGAATGTATCGCCTTTAACATAAACTATAAACAGCGACTTACATTAGAAAGTTGGTATAACCAACTTGGAACTTAAACCACTAACAGATCACAACAATTACCGACACCATACAAAAGACTTCTTCGCACGCAACAACGAACGATAGACCTACCGACAAACAATACACCCACGCTTAACTCATGACGCAATATCCACTCACATTGATTATGACACAAACAAACGATGACGTAATGAACCAGATGTTAAACGAGCAGTTTATTTTACGGGCCAGCCCGTTAAACGAGCCAGTTCACCACATGTAACAACGATTAAAGAGGGCTAGACAAGCATATAGGCTAACTCAGCTCAGTAATAAGGCAATAACATGACTTTTGGAATATTGTTTATTTGTGACCCGCGTAGTAACATTTGCGCCCGAGCGTATATGTATAGGTAATCGTATGATAGCGAGTGCAATTAAGGATTTACACCACGAGTGATATTTGGAAATTTTCCAAAATTGCACGAGCCGCTAGGCGAGTGCAATTTGGCACAATTTTCAAATATCACGAGCAGTGTAAATCCTTAATTGCACGAGCAAAATCATATGATTACTCATTTATTATATGCATGACAAAATTACGACACGTGCGCTTCATCTTCTTCCAAGTCTTTAAAAACGTCTTGTTTCATTAGTTGATAACAAACCTCTTCACTCTTGGTGTTCTTTGTACTCATTTCAAAATATTTACATGGAATTTTTAATTCATAGTATACCACAAGTCGTTGGAAAAGTGAAAACTTGCCATTGCAGAATAGGCCACCATTTTGAATTTTATTGTCAAACTTGTTCCCAGTGTCTTCTCTCTTTTCATTTATTGCACTCGAGTGCAATAAATGATTTATTGCACTCCTCTCAGCCAATCAGAATCCAGTAATTTTGTCATGTATATAATGAGGGAATATCAAGTGCAAAATAAGTTCGGACGAAACTCTCTTATTTTAAAGAACTTTTCAAATTTCAAAGATTCACGGCAATTTCAGCTTTCCCATAACTCACTTTGCTCTTGAAATATGGAGGTTTGTTTGCTACGCACGTGACACCACTGCATACGTCACACTGCATAATGAAAAATCAATTAAAACTGCGCATGTATGCGTATGTATCACATGACACTAAACAGGCAAAGTTCGAGTAATTTAATTTAATAATCTCAAAGATAAACAACATTCCACCATAAGTGGGATACAGTGTGACATATACAGTGGTGCTGTTCTCAAGAGCAAAGTGAGATTAGCAGTCTTGAGATTAGCAGCCTAGAGATTACAACCTCAATATGCACCTGTAATTCAGTCTGTGAAAACTCGCACGATAGCTTGTCGACCCCCACTGAGCTACTCAAATCTGAGCAGTAGATTTTGATTGTGCAAATCACAACCCCTGTCTTATTCCAGTTACAATTGGTTCTCTGGGAATTCTTGTAAGATCAAATAATCCAATCAAATAAACAATTATTAATCATATGAGTATTTAAACCACTCAAAATCTACTGATGAGATATGCCAAGTAGCTCAGCGGGGGGTTGTGCGAGTTTTCACAGACTGAATTACAGGTGTATTCAGGCTGTGCACAGACTAAGTGAGATATGAGAAAGCTGTAAAGGTCAATCTTTATAATTTGAAAAGTTCTTTCAAATAAGAAAATTTCTACCAAACTTATTTTTCACTTCACATAGAACTTAGCCTCTCACTTCGAACGACTTCTATCTGTAGCGGAGTGATACACAACTCTTGTGTACAGAAGTGTTTAAATCAATATTTAATATATTCAAGTGTTTTTTACTACCCAGTCTAATAATTAAGAAATACCTAATGGGTTTCCGTGTTTGGATAACGTGATCCAAACACGCGGGATATTGCGAGACTTGAGAAAAGCGTAAAAAAACACGAGCAGATAGGCGAGTGTTTTTTAGCTTTTCGAAAGTCCAGCAACATCCCAAGTGTTTGGATCACGTTATCCAAACATGGAAAGCCATTAGGTATTTCTTTTATAAAATAACCACAGAGAAATATCACTAAAAGTTATTAATGTAATTAGGTCAACATTGCAATTCTCCCAAAAACCGTCAACTACTAATCAGCCAATCATGGATGGTTTTCTATTACGACACTGACGACAGCCTAAAATAAGCTTGAGGTAAACACATCAGGAAAACATGCTTAGAAAGATGAAAAAGATATTTCCAGATGGATTTAATCACGAAAATATGCCGTTTAACTTTATGTTGGATTGTTGCATCAGATGTAAAGTGATGTTGTGAGTTTGCCTAGCCTTCATATTCTACAACACAGAATCTTTTTTGTGGTTTTCTCTCACTGTCGAAGTGTTGTTCAACAAGTCAAGACCTCAAAATTCCCGTGTTTGGCCAACCTGATCCAAACATGGGTATTAGCCAATCAGAACACGTGTAGCATACTTGTTATTTTATAAAGTTATATATTAGTGTTTTGTAACTTTTGTAAGATTATCAATATATATACTGTATTCAATACTAGCCGGAAGGCCTTGATATTGCATTTTTCGCAACTGGTCCCGGTTTGGTCATAAAATGTTATATATTTTAACACTCGAAATTTTCCTTCACCATAAATCCTCGGAATATGCAGTTTAATAGAGTGAAATACCAAATATTACTTGTAATACACCCATTCTTCTCCCGGCATTACCACCATTATAGATACAGAACTCGTGACTAGGATCTCAGCAACGGCCTCCGTAACTCAGTGGTCAGAGCACTCGTGCACTAGCATCGCAGGGTCGCGGGTTCAATTTCATCCGGAAAGCTTAATTGATGTTGCATTTTCGCAACTGGTCCCGGTTTGGTCATAAAATGTATATATTTTAACACTCGAAATTTTCCTTCACCATAAATCCTCAGAACATGCAGTTTAATTGAGTTAAATGCCAAATATTACTGTATATATACTGTATATAGTTCCCTCATGAAAAGCACCTTCGGTGATGAGGTTTCCTCTGTAAATATAATAATAATAATAATAAAGAATAAAAATACCTCTTCACTGCATTTAATAAGATGTCGCCCACAGCCCCACGTTAACGAAAAACCAGGAGACCAGCTCTAACAACGCGTATGAAAATAAGATAGAACACAATTGAGAACGATGAAAATAAATTATGTCATTCTTTCTTCAAGAACGACCACTCACACTAAGCAGCAGTAATTTAAAGTGCCTATAACGTAAAAAAATGTTATTGTTTTATTTGGAAGAACTTTTAAAATGATAAAGTAACTTCTTTTGAAGATTTTCGTTTCTTCCCTTTGTTTTTGATATATTTCAGTTTGTTTGATATGCAAATGTCTGTAATTTCGTCACACATGCATAATGACTTATCAGAGAATGTTACATATCTTTGCCTTCATGAAATGAAAACACTAAAGTGTGAATAACATGTGCGCGTGTTTCTCCCAGAACACCAAACTTCTTGATTTTAAAGGATTTCGTTTGAGAATGAAAGTGATACACAAACTTCTCCGGTAAGTCATTATGCATGTGTGACGAAATTCCAGACATTTGTACATCAAACAAACTGAAATATTTCAAAAACAAAGCGAAGACGCAAAAATCTTCAAAAGAAGTTACTTTATCATTTTAAAAGTTATTCCAAATAAAACAATAATTTTTTTTGACGTTATAGACACTTTAACAGTAGGTATATCATTATATAGACTAAATATAGACTAAATATTATCTATAGATATAGACTAAATATTATCATGAGCTGAAGTTTCATCTTCATGTCCTTTTTCCCTAATAAAGTTGGTTAGCTACTCAATGGAAGTTGAAGACAGTGATTCAACAGTGAAATACGAAGAGAGTTGGCTCTGAACTTTAAACATACCTGTTCAGACACAATTACCAAACTATCTTCGTATTTCACTGTTGAGTCAGTGTAATGTCTTGGCGTGTCCGGGTTTGACGTCACTTCCTGTGAGTAGTTAACCAACCTTAGGTTAGTTCATTTTGAAGTCTATTCTCTTTGATGTACCGCGATCATCAATACTGTAAATTACCTGTAAAGATATTGGACTATCTAAAAAAGCCGATGAGGGTTTGAATTATGCAGGGAAGAGAGGGCCCAATGAATTTTAAGTTATAAACTTATGGATAAATTATGTAACACCCAGGGATGTTATATAATTTATCCATGAATACGTTTATAAGCTATACCGTAGAATCCCGCTTATAAGCCTGTTATAAGGCCTTAATGGGGAACTGTACCAAAAAAACAACTTTTAAATAAAAGGCCTTTAAGTATAATGTTTAGAAATATTAATAGTTTTACGGTATCTGCTCTTGTATTCGAGAAATAACGTTTTCATTCTCGTATTTTATGCTTGAACGCCGCCATTTTCGAGTTTGCTCGGCGGCTCAGACTCGAGGTCCAGCGGGGGTTTCTTTTCAATTTTGACGTCACTTGAGTGCAAGGAACAAGCACTCAATGACGTCAAAATTGAAAAGAAAACTACCGCTGTACATCAATATTGAGCCGTCGAACAAACTCGAAAATGGCGGGGTCCAGATGCATAAAATACGAGAATGAAAACGTCAGTTATTTCTCGAGTACAAGAGGAGATACCGTAAAACTATTAACATTTCTAAACACTTAAAGGCCTTTTATTTAAAAGTAATTTACTATTTGGGTACAGTTCCCCTTTAACTGAAAATACCTTCCGATTATAAGCCTCCGATTATAAGCCCCCGGATATAAGCCCACCTAAAACTAAACATCAGCGCAACTACAAACCACAAAAAAAGTTTGAACACGGCAGTATTCTGTAGTTTTTGAAGTTACAGTAGAACCCCGCTATCTCGAACACTCAACTCAAGGGAAACAAAAAATGGTTGGAGATTGCGGGGGTTCGAGATAACCGGGTCAGTGTCAAATTTCAAGGAAATCATTTATTAGTAAGGTGCATAGTTTAATAACTCGAATTTTAGAAGAGCGCATTCTTTAGCATTGTCTGTTTTACGCATTTACACCGCAAAAACAAGTACGTATTTTCTTAAAAACAACATGAAAAAAGTTAAAATCTAGTTAAACATCAATTGTCATTGAGATACGAAGAAACTCTCGATGGTCTGCTGTCTGTGACTTGTTCGGATGGTCTGCTGTCTGTGACTTGTTCGGATGTTCTTTTCAATCGTGAAGCTAAGGGCAAACCTGTTAACCTTGGCGATGGAGAGGGCATGCAAGGGCCTAACACTCTTGGACAACAGCTTTTAAGCATAGAATAGCTGACTGTATAATATGTGAGACGACTAATTGTTTGTATATCGAAGGAGTTCGAGATAAACAGGGTTGATTTGGGCCGAGGGAACAAAAAATAGTTCGAGATAACCGAGTACGGATAACTGATAAAGCAAGGGCAAATTCAAGGAAAAATGGTTTAAGTTCGAGATAGCGGGGAGTTCGAGATAACCGAGTTCGAGATAGCGAAGTTCTACTGTATTCCAAAAGCTCGTATTTCACACTAACAAAACATGTCTAAACTAAAGTGCCTAGAACTCAAAAATGTTAGTTGAACAGTTAAATATTTCTTTGAATGGGTATTTCCTACGATACTTTATACAGGTTTATGTTTTTAAAATACCAATGCTTGCTCCATGCTTTGCATGGCCAGGCGCCTGTTTATATTACTGATTTGCTAACTAAATATAAACCTACTCGTGCTTTGAGATCATCTGACCGAAATCTGCTACTTGAGCCAAAATCCAAAACGGTGACTCGTGGAGACAGAACATTCTCGGTTGCGGCACCAAAACTGTGGAATTCATTACCACAGGAAATTAGAAGCTTTGATATGTTAAGTAGTTTTAAGTCAGCACTTAAGACTTTTCTTTTTTAAAATTAATAGTTTTTTGTTCATAGTGGTAATATATGTAGTAGGCTTTATCTTATAATGAAACTGTAATTATAGTTTTATAAGAAAAATTAAGAATATATTGTTGTAAGAGCATTGAGACTATTGTATAATGCTCCTAATACTGGGTTTTTTTTAAATTATTATTATTATTATTATTATTATTAATAATAATTTGACGTCATCCCTTGGCTTTATTTCCTGGCTTTATTGTGATAGACTGTTTGAGGATTTGAGTGAAAAAGTTGATAAAAACTCTAGTATAGCGTTCAAGTATACCATCAACAACGTTTGAATTACGTCAAATTTCGGAAAAGAATTTTGGAAAAACAAACTTTATAGAACATCTACACAAACCTCAAATCATCAAACATTTTGGCATTCAACATTCCTTCATATAGAATCTATACCAGTAGCATCGTATTTTGGGTGATAGGCAATTTAACCGAGAGTGTGGTAACCTTTAACCTTCATACTAACCCTCATAACAACTCATTGACAGTCTTTCTGCGCAAACTTTATTTTAAAGGACATTGGCAACAAAAATTAAGTTTGTTTAATTTGAAAGAACTCGTTACCTTTTTACAATTACCTTTTGCAACTTATCCGTATTTTACTTCGTAAATAAGATGGTCTCTGACGTCTCAGATGCAGGGTAGAGAATTTTCACTCATTAAAAAATATCTTATTTCTCAGTGATTGCTAAGTTTACAACGGAATATTCCTGCTACTGGTAACCATGTAATCCGGTACTACCTGCTCATGGTCGGGCTGTCGCCAACTAAACCGGCTCCCCCACTGGCTAGCCAGTGAGGAGGATGGTTGGACATCCAGCAAGACTAAAAACAAAACTTGTCAAAGGGCGGATGAGCTCTTAGGAGCCAACGGCCATCCAACAAAAAACTAATACTAATTGTACAGGGGTTTGGACTGCATAGCGGCAGCGCTAATTTGGAATCCGTACACGGTCGGTAGCATCTTTAGTGGTCGGTAGCATCTTTTTATTATATATAGATAGTTTACTTACAAAGGGATTACATAAATATTGATTATCAACCAACATTTTCATGTTCGCTTGCATACTCCAGTGGTCTGTGTTATTGATTTTTAGTTGTGAGAGCGGGGTTCGAATGTTGGGTGAGTATATAATTTTTCCATTTTTTTAATTTTTACTTTACTTTTTTCTTTTTAATAGGGTTAGGATTAAGGTTAGGTTAGGGTTAATTTTAGGGTTTGGTTTAGAATATTATCAAAAAATAGGCGCGCGTAAAAAAGTCCCAATATGCTACCGACAGTCTACGGATTCCAAATGTGCAGCGGCAGCCAGAGGCGCCATTGTAAGCTTTCGGTCAACCTCGGTGTATTTGTGTTATTTAATTTAATATGATCATAAGATCATTGAGTCATTTGTATTTTGTTAGATTTTGTTATTTGTACGTAGACAGTTGTTAATGACTTTTATTTAGTATTATCATTGTGAAGCGCCTTGAACAGCTATTGGACATGTGCGCTATATAAGTATTACTATTCAGTATTATTACTATCATAACGTTCATTATCATGAGTTATTATACGCACATTTTCAAGTAAATTTGTGGAACAAACTTGAAGATTGAACTAATATTTTAATGAGTGAAAATTATCTACCCTGCACCTGACGTCAGAGACCATATTACATATTAAACAAACTGAAATATTTCAAAAACGAAGTAAAATACGTAAAGGTTGTAACAAGTGTTACTCTATCATTTTGCGAGTTCTTTCATATTAGGCAAACTTAATTTTTGTTGCCAATGTCCTTTAAAGAATACTTTCTAGTGATCACCATTTTAAGAAAGAAGCTGTTTATCGATGACATACCAGCAACGAATTATGGTTTGTATTAGAGTCAGGCTACAGTTAAATCTGTTAAAAATTGTACGTTCAAATAGACTGATAGAGTCAATTCGCGACGCATTTGCAATTAGTGTATATCGTTAATTTGAGGAAGAGACTGGCTGATCCTTAATTAGCATCATTTTGTTAGGTATACACCAATATGGCCGCCACGCCCTTGATCATTTAGATCTCAGGCGAGCGAGTTAAAACGATCTACTTCATACAAGATGAAGCAATGTCTACTTCAACCTGACTTTGGAGCTAATATTTTTGCTGGTATTGGAATGGATGCGCGAAGGCTTACTCTCTATTTTCACAACTAAGAAATGTAACGTTCTAACAGGTAAAATATAACTGTCCATCTGAGATCCGTTACGCTGTACATTCTAGTCTTGATTGCGTACGAGTTAATCATATATACATATTTATATATACATATTTTCTGTATAACGAAATATTTAACCTCCCAGGTTCATGATTAGTATAGGAAATAACACGGTTCGAGAAGAATTAATGAAAAATCGCACGCATGTTTGGCGAAATATTCATAATAAAAACACAAGCTGCGATTTTTCATTAATTCTTCGAGAACAAGTGTTATTTCCTTTTAATACTTTTTCCAATCAATTTTACGCGTTCCTGAATGTAGCGATAGGGAAATCTGATGGGAAAACTGATCCAACATCCTGGATGTGATTTTTCACTACGGGTATTTAAAAAAAATAGCACATGTGGTAAAAAAATTTAAGTTTAATATACGTTTAAAATTGATTGGAATAGTATTAAACATGTAATGCAATTACATCTCAACGCTGGATAAACTATGTGTTTACGTTTCACATAAAGTCTCGTTGGAAGATGCTTGAAGCATTTTGTTCAAAAATTACGAGTGTCGTTTTTCAACATACACAATCCATATAACACGGGAGTAAGCGACAAATTATTAATATAGAACAAATATAAACAATATGTAAGCTCACTATGCTAGTTGAGTAAGAGTTCGATCAATCGTAACCGTTTAAAGTGCCCCAAACCTCAAAATGTTTTATTGTCTTATTTGGAAGAACTTTTAAAATGATAAAGTAACTTCTTTTGAACATTTTCACTTCTTCACTTTCTTTTTGAGATATATCAGTTTGTTTGATATGCAAATATCTGGAATTTCGTCACACATGCATAATGAGTTATCAGAGAATGTTATATCTTTGCGTTCATGAAATAAAAACACTAAAGTGTGAATAACACGTGTGTGCGTTTCTTCCACAACACCAAACGTCTTGATTTTAAAGGATTTCGTTCGAGAATGAAAGAGATATACACATTTCTCCAATAAGTCATTATGCATGTGTGACGAAATTCCATACATTTGCATATCAAACAAACTATTTATCTCAAAAAGAAAGCAAAGAAACTAAAATCTTCAATAGAAGTTACTTTATCATTTTAAAAGTTCTTCCAAACAAGACAATAAAACATTTTGAGGTTATGGGCACTTATAGTACTTATCACCCCAAATACGATATGCCTGATATAGATTCTACATGAAGTGAATAATTGAATGACAAAATGTTTGATGAGCTTTGCATTTATGTTCTATATAAAGGGTTTGTTTGTCCGAAATGCTAATAAATGTGATGTCAAATCAGTAATCGTTTCCGATACAATATTCTGCTGCTAGAGAAATTTAACGTAATTCAAACGTTGATGATATACTTGAACGCTATACAGTTGACTCTCTCGTAAGCGACCACCTCGGGACGGAAGTACGTGGTCGCTTACGAGAGATGGTCGCTTACGAGAATATTCACCACAAGTGGCCCAAATTAACCTATTGTAATTCAGTTTTATACCGGAAGTGATAACATTCACATATTTCACAAAACTGTTCTTAAGAACTATTTTAGTCTGATACAACGCATTCATACAATTACACACGTCTTTATAAAGAGTAATTCATTTTACAAAACTCTTTCTTAGGTTAAAACAAACATAATGCTTAATCTAAACAAAGCCGTTTTTAGTTTGAACAAAACTGGGTTTTTTTAATTTAAACAAAACAATTGTTATAATCTAGAACCGTTTTTTAATCTAAACAAAATTGTTTTTTGATGCAAACAGCACTGCGTTCTTTCGTTCATGTTCGCTTATTGCAACTTAGTAGTTAAATAGCTAGTGATGCTGGATTGCTTCGTGAACAAGCATATGGGATGATAGCAGAAATTATAGCAACTATAGCGGAAATTGCAACATTATATCAAATATTAAAATAAAATACAAACTAATAAAGCCAAGGTCGCTTGCGAGAGATGCTAAATACAGTGTTTGACTAAGAAACAAAATGGGAATTTGTAAAGGCGGTCGCTTGAGGGAGATGGTCGCTTATGAGAGTGGTCATTCAAAGAGAGACAACTGCACTAAAAGATTTTATCAACTTTTTCACTCAAATCCTCAACCAGCGGAAAGCAGAAAAGAAAGCCAAATTCCCGATTTGACATCACATCATTAGCATTTCAAAAAACAAATCTTTACAGAACATAAACACAAAGCTCAAATAATTTTTGGCATTCAACTATTCACTTCATGTAGAATCTATATATCAGTAATATCGTATTTGGGATGATAGGAACTTGAACTTAACTGCATGGTATGATGGTATTGAGTTTTTAGCTGCCATTTCAAGTTTTTTACACTGCCTTACAAAGGCTGCATGTTCAGAATACCAAAGTTTTGTTAACTGCAAACATTTGTTTGACGAGTACGAGATTTAAAAATAAAGATTAAAGCCCAGCAAATGACTTTTAGACAAGACAGAAATTTGAAATGTATTACCTAATGTTTCGTTGCGACATGCAACATCTTCAGAGCGATTTAAATTGTTTGATACAAGTAGGTATACATATATACACTGACCTAAGTTTCATTAACTTGGCGAACATTTGAATTTAATCTCTTGACTAATCGTTATCATATATATTTGACCGTTGTAATCGTTTTTTTAAATTTTGACCGTTTTGTAACCTAATACTGAATGAACTGTGTACTTGTATCAAATAATTTAAATCGCTCTGAAGATGTTGCATGTCGCAATAAATTTCAAATTTCTGTCATGTCTTGTCTAAAAGTCATTTGCTGGGCTTTAATCTTTATTTTTAAATTACGGTTCCCGCCTGGTGTTTCAATTGCCACAATTTTGAAAAGAAGTACGAGATTTGTTTTATAACGATTTAATAAAATAGTTTTTAAACGTTTAAGCTTGGTGTGAATGGGGTATTAAAGAAATACCTAATGGTTTCCGTGTTCATGGATACTGTGATCCAAACACGCGGGAAGTTGCGAGACTGGAGAAAAGCGTAAAAAAACACGAGCCGCTAGGCGAGTGTTTTTTAGCTTTTCGAAAGTCGAGCAACTTCCCAAGTGTTTGGATAACAGTATCCAAACACGGAAAAACATTAGGTATTTCTTTTATAAAATAATACAAGAGAACGAGCAGCAAAACTTAAGGAAATTTTTGGCGGGAAATTTCCGTGTTTGGATGGCCTGATCCAAACACGGGTATTGACCAATCAGAGCCTGCGTAGCATACTGTACATGTTATTTTATAAAATGGTTTCGTATACAATATTTAGAAATGCCTTACCAAACAGATTGGCTCAAATATGGTCAATTCTCTAACGTTTTCTGTCAAAGAGTATAATTGGTAAAAATTAGAGATGGAAACACAAAGCGATAACTCACGAGAACGTGTCATTCTCAAACTGCAGGAATGATTGAATATAATTTATATTAAAGTATACCTAACCCCTACAATGATATTTGCTTTCTTTGAAATTGCACCTAGCTAGAATGGTGCGAATGTCGTTAACGGTTTATGATAAATGTTATGTCTGAAGAAGGCTAAACGGCTATACGCAATGAGTTCAGTCTCAGTTCTGAGTTATTAATATGTTAACGTTTTATGTACAGATGCCCCTTTGTAATCTTACACATTTTAGAAATGGCTCGATGCCCTGTTTTCGCAAAAATTCTTCTCAGATATCGCCGAAAATGCACTTCCGGGTCTTGTGAAATTAAATTTTTCTGGGAAACTATGCCCAGACCCCCTAAAGGAGCGCCCTCCCCCCTTTCTAACAACCCCGGATCCGCCACTAGCTTGATGACAATATAGTTTAATCCATATTCCTTAGTTGGTATCTACGTGCAATGTTTCAAGTGATTCAAGTGATCTCGGAGGATACTTTTGGAGATATATCTGACATTAAAACTTGTCACAATGCTGTCTGTCGTCATGGGCGTCATCACATACCTTATTTACATATTAGAGAAAGCTCAATACCGTTCTTCATCACTTCTCGTGCCCTTTCCAACAAAACAAATATCGTTTTAGTGGTTGGGTGCATATTATTCAAACCTTTAGGTGATGTCGTCAGCAATCTGTTTTCATCAGTAGAATGCCAACTGAATCCAGAGATTGTAAAATCAACAGCTAAAAAACAACGTACATTATAATTGGGTTCACTGAGAAATAAGAGGACGTTACGTGGCAAATATGTTAATTATAAACTTCCTTAGCAACGGATATAAGGTCTGCAAATCTAAATACGTTGCTAAGGAAGTTTATAATTAACAAATTTGCCATAGAATTTCACAAATTTAAGAATGCATCAAGATAGTCGGTATGTGGTATATATGTGGGCAAAACTCTTTCGTTTGGTGGTGTCGATGTCATCATGAACTCACCGATAACTGAAAATTCCTATAATCTTCGAAGGTTTTTAAGTAAAACATATTTTTCACATGCGATTAGAATCTGGACTGTTATCTTCAAAAACGTACGTATGGATTTACGATATTTTAAAAAGTAGCCGGGATATTGAATTTTTAAGGTGAATAAACAACTAACAATTAACTTTTGTTTGGGCCTTCGCTCCAAACATTAGACATTCTATACACTATTTCGGAAGCACATCAACCTTTTTGAGTTTCCGATTTGTATATTTCAACACTGCCTACGCACACAACACTTTTATATTGTCGACACTGATCGTTTTTTCTGGTATTTTACACGGCAAAGTTGGAGAAAAAACCTTTTAGTTTTTAAAGGGCAAGTGTCATCAAAAAGCAAATAATATTAAAATCAAACACCTTCAAGTGTTACGTTTAGAAATGTTAATAATTTTAGCGCCGGGCGCAATGGCTAAAGGTAGGTTTCAAGATAACGGCCAATATTAAGGTTTGTTAGGGCAAGTGTTAGAATTAGTATCAAGTTAGAATTAGGAAACTAACTGTAATTTCTCCCTCCCCAGTCTGTTTACTGATCAACTGTAAAAAATAGCAAATGATTTAACTTTTCGCATCTCATTAATTATTAGTTTGTTTATCTCCTGTGCGTTTGATTGGCTACTTTCTACTTGTGACACCCATATATATATATATATATATATATATATTATATATATATATATATATATATATATATATATATATATATATATATATATATATATATATATATATAATAATACTTTATTCAATCAAAAATGATAAGAAAAGGTGAACTTGAGGTCATCCCTATATACAGATCACCTAAAAAAAAAAAAAATAATAATAAAAAATAATAATAATAAAAAAAAATAATCAAAATATAGTAATCCTAAATGTGCTCATAATAGTTATAAACTTATCCTATACAAATGTTCTGTGTATAATGTTTCTCTTATAAAGACCTAGTACTAATGGATATTCATATGGTTCTTCAAACGTGACTTAAATTTACTGAGATTAATATCTCCGTCTAATAAATAACCAGGTAAGTTATTCCATCTGGGGATGATCCGTACAAAGAAGGAGTTCTTATAGCAGTTACATTTAGCTAATTTAGTTTGAATTTTATATTGGTGATTAGCTCTTGTCGACTTATATTTAGCGAAATCAAAATAGTCAGTAAAAAGTTAACCCATTCAATCCAAATACTATTTTGAAACATTCAACTAAAGGACAAATATTCCCGTCGTTGCTCCAGTGTCGACCATTGTAATTGTTGACATCTATCTTCGTAACTCATCTCTTGACGTTTCTGTGCTAGTGCGATCCTGGACGCTCTTCTCTGTATTCTCTCAATAGCCACGATATCTTTAATTAGATGGGGTGACCAAACAGGGCAAGCATATTCGAGGATTGGTCTTACTAAAGACTTGTATAGCATGGAAAAGATATCTTTGTTCTTGCCACCTATCGTTCGCTTTAGCAGACCCAGCACTTTGTTCGATTTATTTACTATGTAAGCCACGTGATTGGACCACGAGAGGTCATAAGAAACCATGACTCCTAGATCTTTGTACGAGTCCACAATGGCCAGTTTCTGTTCCCGAGATGCTATAAAACATGTTCACTTTTGTCTAGCTTGTGTGTAATTCTCATAACCTCACATTTTTGTGGATTAAATCTCACTTGCCAGTTGGTTGACCAATTTGCCAGAGAGTCTAAGTCTGACTGCAACGCTAAAGAATCTTCGTCTAATTGTTTAAGTTCCCGATAAATTTTTGTATCGTCGGCGAATAGTTTGATTGAAGATGTAGTGTTGTTGGATATATCGTTTATATAAAGTAAAAACAACATTGGCCCAAGTATGGTTCCTTGGGGTACCCCTGATCTAACTGCAGCCCAATCAGAGTAAGTTCCACGAATAACCACCCGTTGTCGTCTGTTGGTTAGAAAATTCCTAAACCACAGTAGAAGTGATCCTCCTATGCCATGTCGCTGTAGCTTTAAAAGCAATCGCTCGTGGGACACACTGTCGAATGCTTTTGACAGGTCTAGGAAAACACAGTCTGTTGTTTTGGAAGCATTTCTCGATGTAGACCAGTCATTAAAACTGCTTAAGAGTTGGGCCAGTGCCGATTTACCTTTCGTGAAGCCAAATTGATTTCGGTTTAATACTTGGTGATCTGACCAAAAGTTCAGCACTCTAGAGTAGACTATTCTCTCGGCGGTTTTACTGACGATAGACGTTAGTGATATTTGACGATAATTTTCGCTTTTATGTTTGATGCCCTTTTTGTATATCGGTATTATGTTTGCCATTTTCCAGTCCATTGGTAATAAGCCTGATGTAAATGAGTTGTTTAACAACTCACACAAGGGAGTTGCTAATTCCTTTGAACATTCTTTTAAAACGTGAGGTGGAATTGAATCTGGCCCTGGGGACTTGTGGATGTTTAAAGCTTTAAGGTAATTTTCCACTTCAGTGGTGGTACACTCGATGTCGCATAATTCATCGTTTATCACGGTGTCAATTATAGGTAGATGGTCCCCTTCGTCTTGTGTAAATACTGAAGAAAAGTATGTGTTCATATGCTGTGCAATATTTAAATCATCAGTTATTTCTAAGTCTCCCTCCTTTAGTTGTATTAAATCATTTGTTCCTTTACGTTTGGACTTGATATAAGACCAAAATGGTTTTGGGTTGTTGTCTTGTGTTAACTTATCTGCGAGATTCTTGAGGTGTTGCCATCTTGCATTATTACATTTCTTTTTTAACTCATTATTAAACTGGCAATATCTAGACCACAGCTCTACACTTTTAGATTTCTTTGCTCTTTTGTACAGAGTCTTTTTATTTCTGCAGAGTTTAATAAGGTGTTTAGTAATCCACGGAGCGCTGGCTTTCTTTTTTCGCTTGTATTTTGGTATACATTGGTCCACTGCAGTGAAGAAGAGATCTTTCCATGCAGTCCAGTTGTTGTCAATGTCTTTCTCAATAGAGGTACAGTTCCACGGGGAGTGTTGAAATAACGATCTAAGGTAATTCCAGTCTGCTTTTTTAAAAGCGTAGGCTTCCTTTCTAGAAATACGGCTTAGATATGGTGTAGCGTTTATAGCGAAGGTGATCATATTATGGTCGGAGAAGGGTTCACCAATTTCCAGATCATTTATTAGGTCAGCGTTAGTGGTTAGAACGAGGTCTAGTATGTTCTGTTCTCTTGTCGGTTCAAACACAAGTTGGGTAAGAAAGTTGTCTTGAATTATATCCTGGAGTAATATATGATGTTCGGAGTTCTTCAGAGGTCTGGTATTGGTCCAGTCAAATTCACTTAGGTTGAAGTCCCCAAGTATTATCTTGTTTGTCGTTGTGGTATTGTCAAGAGCTGTGCGAAGGTCTTCAAGAGGCTGGAGATTACTACCTGGTGGTCTATAGTACACAGCCATGGTTATTACCGTACCATCCGATGTTAATAAATCTACGAGTAGCAACTCTGATTGACAAGTTATGTCTCTCAAAGAAGCTTTAATACTGCCACATTCTCGTCGCTATCAACACGCCTCCGCCATAGCGGCCCATGTGTTGACGGTCTTTCCTGAAGACGCAGTAGTCGCTGCCAAAATATTTCAGCGTATATATATATATATATATATATATATATATATATATATAGCATATATATATATATATATATATATATATATATATATATATATATATATATATATATATATATATATATATATATATATATATATATCTATATATATCTATATATATCTATATATATTCATCGCGTCTTACTCTGATGAAGAGCTCGAAACGTCAGTATTTTTTCACTAAAAATCTTGGCAGTTTACCACCTTTTCGCTTTGCTAACTTAATTACAATTCGTTTAATTACAATTCGTCCTCCCGTCAGTGCGGGTTTCATTTCAATTCTGACGTCATTGAGTACAAGAAACAAAAGCCGTCAAAAATGACGTCAAAATTGAAAAGAAAACCGCCGCTGCACATCAACTCTGAGCAGAATAATATTTTGGTTGTGTGAAGTTCATCGTCCAGGTTGTTGTAGTCTCGAGAAAGACTGTTGTTGGTGACTGACGTTTCGACGGCCTCATGCGGTCATCTTCAGAGTCAAGTACGTCTGGTTCATTACGTCATCGTTTGTTTGTGTCATAATTAGTGTGAGTGGGTGTCGCGTCATGCGTGGGCCAATATTGTTTGGGCTCGTTTTTTGAAATTTTTCGTCAGAATTTTGTCACTTAACCATGTAAATAACAACTAACCCTGGCTGCCATTTTGAATAAGGCCTGGTTACTTAGGCAAACTCAAAATGCGAGCTCAAAATATTATTTTGCCAACTCTGAGCTGTCGAGCAAGCTCTAAAATGGTGGCGTCCAGAAGTATAAAATACGAGCATGAAAACGTTATTTCTCGAGTTAGTACAAGGCTTAGAGCAGATACCGTAAAACTACTAACATTTCTAAACATTATATTTAACGGTTTTTTATGTAAAAGTAATTTATTTTTTGTATATTATTTTTCGTTCCCCTTAATAATAGTTCAAAGTCATTAATAGCACATTTTGAACTCTATACGTGCCTTATAACACTAGATATAAGATTTAGCAAAGTTGTCAAATTGAACGTTCACCTCCAGTGTGTCGTTCCAATGCTGTTGTTTCTGCTTCGTTGCTTCCGTAAGCTAAAGTAAAAATAAAAATACTATCATGACAAGTAAAATATCAGGGCTTTCCCTAAGAAAAATAAATTTACAGAATTTTCTTAAAATCTGTCAATTATTAAAACCTGAAGAAAAGTTTTAATACAATGCAGGGTCAGCGACCTCTTCCGGTAAATACGTACCTAAAATGAACAGGTTTTGTGATTGGCTACATGGAACAATGGTTGTATAGATAGATAGATAGATAGATAGATAGATAGATAGATAGATAGATAGATAGATAGATAGATAGATAGATAGATAGATAGATAGATAGATAGATACTTTATTTATACACGCTGACCTCGTCAACCGAAGCTGATTTCCACGGGGGGCGTGTGCAAAATATAAAAACGTTACATGTATAAAAATGGTATTAAAGAACTATTTACAAAATATATAAGTTTTAAAAGATAGAATACTAAATTATTAACATAACGATAACGTTGTTAGTTTTTAGAATATTTACAGATATTTATTTCTCGCATGCACCACTGACCCATATATAACATTTGTATAACCGACTTACCGACTACTCACGTATAACGGTTATACAATGGTTATATATACGTCAGTGGAGTGCACATTAAGTAAAGAATAGATAATTTATATGCTATAGTAAAAAGTAAGTAACCACTGACCTACACATAACCGTTTTAAAATTCACAGTTAGATATAGGTCAGTGGACTGCACTAAGTAGAGAACAAATTTATATGTTATAGTAAAGAAAATAAGTAACGGGCATGCACCATTGATCTACATATAACAGAGTGGAGTGCACACTGACTAAAGAGCAGATAATGTATATGCTATAGACTATTTTAAGAAGGGTCATTTTTTACACATTCTATCTACATAAAACTCATTCTAAGGTATGAGTAGCGATTTTGTGTTCAAAGTATGACAGGGTCTTGCTCTCCCTAATTTCTGTGGGCAAAGAGTTCCATATAGATGCCCCATCATACATGAAACTCTTTTTCATGTTATTGGTACGCGGTTTTGGGAAACAGAGAGCCTTTGAAATATTTCTAAGATTGTAATTTGATTTTTCTTTCTTATAAGTAAAGTATTTTGTGAGACTCTTTGGTCCCATGTTATTTAAAACTTTGAACATGATCTTAGCTTTTGATTTTTTTCTTTGCATTTGAAGAGGTTGCCACCCTAGTGCATTTAATGCAATTTTGTGGTCTACATCATTGCTCATATTTCCTATAATTCTAGCCGCTCTGTTGTGGAGCTTCTGTAAACGCGTTGATTGAGTCGCACCAAATACATCCCATACTTCACAACAATAGTTAAAATATGGTTGAACAAGGGCATTGTAGATGGCGAGAAGAGTGTCTTTGTCAACAAATTCTCGTACATGTCGGAGAACACCTAATCCTGATGTGATTTTCTTGCAGATATGCCCAGTATTACTTTTCCACGACAAATGTTGGTCAACAGTCACTCCTAGAGCTTTGCTTTCAAACACTTGTTTAATCGGTATATTTTCTATACTGACATTTGGTTGTGAGTTAGAGACATTGTTAATCATTGGTTTAGAGCCGATTAACATAAACTCCGTTTTTGCTACATTCAGACTAAGTTTGTTAGCTATTAACCATTTCCTTAGATTCTCTAAGTCAGAATTCATTGCAATCTCGACATCATTTATTGTCTCACCAGAGGCTGTTAAGTTTGTGTCATCAGCAAACAATCGTGGTTTAACAGTGTAACAGTGTAACAAAAAGGGTTCGGACATTGGTTTCTTTGTGGTTGATTCTATTGTTTTATTGTTTTAATCAACCAATCACAAAACTTGATAGTATAGGTAGGTGGCGACCCACCTCTTTTTCGAACTAAGGTGGCTGGAAATAGAAATTCTAACCCGTGTGAGTTGAGAAAACCTTGTGAAATATCGAAAAACTCGCGTGACCATTCATGACCATTCGAAACGTCGTCTATGAAAATACGAAGTACTCTGAACTATTTTTCGACATATCGAAGTTCTCTTCTTTCTCTTTTTTCTTATTTCTCTTCTTAGTTCTCTTATTTCTCTTTTTCGTATTATATCCAGTTCTGTTGAGAACTTAGAAGCTTTCATATTTTTCTTAATGTTAATTATTACGCATTTTCACTCTATCTCCATTTTGATTGGTTGTTATTAGCATAGATATAATTCACGATATCTGTAGCTTTGCATCAACCTTAGCCAAGGCATATTTTAAGGATTTTGGAGTGGGGGGCCAAAACAACGATAAGGGCCCAATAATCCCGCGAGCCCGGCAGGGGGTACGGGGGAATGCTCCTCCGGAAAATTTTAAATCTAGAGTCTCTGAAATGCCATTTCCTGCATTTTGGGTGCAGATTTTACATAATTCTGAATATTATAAAACGTCCTAGAAAATACACAAAAGAGTGGAAGACTACACACTTTTAACTTAGTACATTGTGTACCGAATATTGCTTGAAATAAGTTACTAAAACAAGATTTGGAAAGTGTTTTAATGTATTATGTACTACGTTGACACACTTGTACTGAAGTGTCCAACTGTTATCTCAAGTTAATGTTGTAGTTGTAATATGCACTTGACGTTTCACATGCGCCCGCACTACATTGGGCCATGCATTAACTGCATTACTTTGTGTAAATTAAAATAAAAGTAATTTTGTGTTCAAGGTCTTCAAACTTTGCATTGTTTCGTCAAAGAATCAAATCATTCACACTGTGACCGACCCAATATATTGCCTGACATGTCTGCTGTAACGATTTAAGTATGGTAATGTGTAGAAAAGGGCCCAGGGAGTCAATTTTGTGTGAGTGGGGAGTCAATTTTGTGTGAGTGGGGGGCCAACAAGGGGGACTGGGGGACCAAATGGCCCCCTAGTATATATGTTAAAATATGCCTTGACCTTAGCTTATCCGAGGATAACATCGCGATGGTAGAACAGGAAAACTCTTTCATGGGACTTTAGCACTATCGCGTATTTATCGAATGTTCAGTTTTATTTTCGTCCTGAAAAATACTTGTCACAGTATCTGCCTCGTCCCCAGCCGCTCGCCTACAAATTACGAGAGCGGGCGCGCGGAAATTTGAGAGGAAGGCGCGCAACCCGATTTTTCTTTCTCCTTTCTAGACTGTATGTATGTATGTATGTATGTATCAACTTTATTTAATGAGGGTACAACACTTGACAGTAATTCAACTGATGAACTAGTGGCCCTCTAGAAATATTACAAAGGTTAAATAAATATATAAGCTATAGGTAAAATAGGATACAATAGAGTAAATATTACAATAAGGTAGATATTACAATAACTATAGTGTTAAAATCAGAATGATAGATAATTAAATTAGACTTGACTAAAATGCTCCACGTTACTATAACGTGACTGGAAATGACTAAAAAGTACCTTTCTAAACAAAGGTAATGACTGTTCTTTCTTCAAGTTATTGGGCAATGAGTTCCAAAGTCTGGAAGACGACACAGCAAACGATCGTCCCCCTTCAGTTTCACGTTTGAAACGTAGGCAAACCAGATTAAAGGAACCATAGCGACTACAACGGGTGTGTAAGTCTGCGTTACACTTTAAAAGATCATACATATAGGCGGGACAGTTTCCCTTTAAGCGCTTATGAATTAAAATACACCTATTTAACGCTACTTCATCATAAAATGGTAGCCAATCTAGTTTTTTAAAGAGTTCTACACTGTTCGCTCTTGTGTCAGCTCCTAATATAACTCGGGCAGCACGTTTTTGCAACTTAAAAACTCTCATTTTGTTTTTCACAGAACAATTCGACCAAACAGTTGATCCATATACCCAGTCCGTCATGGGAAATGGCGCGCCATTTGCCAGGAGGGACTGGGTACAGTCTACCTGCATGCAGAATTACTCGGCTCGATCGAGCTGCAAAAGAAGAGCCTGCGGAGGAGGTAGTCATTGTATAGCTTATTCTGTAGGTTGGATCAATATGTTCTTTACCGGCTTAGATTACACATTAAATGCATGATAAAACAATTATTGATGAATTATGAATTCCTCGGCCTTCACCTTGATAATTCTCGGTGACATTCTCAACCTCATCCAATAATTGTTACTTATTATACACTCACACAGAATCCACCAATCAATTGTCTCTATTAGCATCACGTGGCAGCCCAATATTTTACGATGTAGGACAGCTACATATTGGGCAGTAACCTTTGCACTGTTTACGCGGGCTGTTCACGTGCAAAGCAACGTCACTCGCGTGCCTTTTATCTAAATCGAAATTTCATTGGTTGAAATACTTCTCGCGAAACGTGATGTGTTTTTCCGAGTTTTTTTATTATTCTTTTTGACGACCAGCAACCTTTTGAGTCTTTTGACTGTTTATTTATTGTTTATTTGTTTATTTGTTTATTAACTTTACAACCAAGCAAAAATGCAAAATAATTAATACATGTAAACGGTTAAAAATAAAAAATAAAAAATGGAGCAGTTTTGAACATAAGTGAAGAACATAAGAACAGTCTTGACTGTATTGGATTCATCTTCGCCCAATATTACAAAATATTTAAGTCTCGACTTGCAATATTAGGCTCGACCTTCGGCCTCGCCCAATATTGAATTCTCGACTTAAATATTTTGTAATATTGGGGTCAGAGGAATCCAAAAAGTAATACTATCAGATATAAGCAGCTTAAAACCAACAATCTATACAGACATTACGTCTGTATAGGTGACAATATCTTTATAGGTGACAATCTTTCGACAGAGAAGACTGAGAATAAATAATTTCGGTACTACCAACCTTGAGATCCATACTGAATATCATAAAGCTGGACAACGTTGCTATCTTTTCTTAAAGAGGCAAGTAAACCAGACCTATAGCGCAATATAGTTACACAAGTCAAACAAGGAAATAAACGATGACATAGCGAATAAAAACTATATTTTAGTAAACTAGCCGGCAATTAGCCCGCGTACAGACTCTTATATATCATTATAAAATAACCAGAAGTAAATGAGCGACAACACGCTGTCTGATTGGTTACTGAGCTCAAAAACCGTGCATTATAACTCAATAAAGCATAAGCTGACGTGATTCTTCGCGTAGATTTTGTCGTTTTTGACGGATTTTAAGTAGTTTAAATCACAAAGGGAAGACAAAGAATACCTGGATATAAGGCTAATCAACGTACTAACACAATAAAATGTTTTAACTGCAACGTTGAGTGCATTTTCATCGCTAAAATCGCCAACGTGTTTTCAACAAAGGCTTCCTAGCAACGCACATAGCAACGCCTCTTACAACAGGTAAATCTGCATTTTTCATGGCTTTACTGTTAATTTATAAAAATAATAAAAAAACTTTGTCTTGTGTGATTATCGAGTTATTATGGCACTCGAGAAGCTAGTAAAACACTCGGCTATCGCCTCGTGTTTTACACGCATCTCTCGTGCCATTATAACTCGATAACCACAAGCGACACGTTTTTATTTCTTAATTATCATGCGTTGTAACACAGGCTAGCCTGGTGTTAGCTTCTTAAGGTTCTTAATTATCTAGTTTACCATGCAAAACAGTGAAACCTTTTCGTCTTACAGTACTGGGCCCTGAAATGTATATCTGAAATGAACAGTACTGTAGTGATTTATGTGATTAAAAACTTATTGACCAAGTGGGAGGTCTTTACGACTAAAGGAATACCAAATGGTTTTCCGTGCAGGATACTGTGATCCAAACACGCGGGATGTTGCGAGACTTTCTAAAAGCGTAAAAAACACGAGCCGATATAGGCGAGTGTTTTTTAGCTTTTTGGAAGTCGAGCAACATCCCAAGTGTTTGGATCACAGTATCCTGCACGGAAAACCATTTGGTATTTATTTTATAAAATAACGACAGAGAAATAACGAATTTTATCCAAAAATAATATGATGAGAATACAAATTCTCCCAAGAATTATCAACTACCAATCATAATTCGTCTCCACCAGCAGTCGAAATTTGAAATTTGTTTTGCCGACAAATCGGACAACAAAGAGAAGAATATTGATAAAAAACTCGACTTTGAATATCAAAAATACTGACTAGTTTTAGGCAAAAGCTTAATTATTACTGGAATCAGCCGTCTCAGTGTTTGGCTTGTTGTTTCAAAGCGAACAGACAGATATTATGGGCAGCAACTGTCGCTCTGGAAAGGTCTTCGCTGTCTTTTTCACAATTTCACTGGAAGATTTTGGATTTTAAGTCGAGAGCTGTTGGGTATTTTACTTCGTATAGATAACGATTGTTCGTTTCCCAGTGAGTTCATCAGGTAAGAAAATAGAAGGTATTTAAACAGTATATTATTCTCGCGAGTTTGTTGCTTTCAAAACATGCCCTTTTCAAACCTCGTTGTTTTGTTTGTTAACTTCGCTATTGCACACAAAATGGATCAGACGATCAGTTTTCTCGGTGATAGTTTTCTCACAATACAAAAATTATATGCTGTTTTTTTTTTGAGAGTTTTGTTTTAATGAGATGGAAAACGCCACTTAAAATTGCTGTAAATTCCCGTGCAGGATACTCTCAGGATACTATTCATCAATCAAATTGCTTGTTGTGTACATGTTATTTTATAAAAAATTATCCGTAAAAAATAACATTTTTGCATATAGTCTTATTATGGCTCTTTGTTGAAATTTTGAGCTGGGCTCTTATTTTCATTCTACGTTTACAATTTCTGCCCGGAAAATCAATAGCCAGAATTATCACCAACTGCTTCCTTTGTTTTATCTTATGAATTATTGAGTTTGAGATATAATATATGAAAACCCAGATACCAACCTTGTCGGATTCCAATCAATCTGGACAACCTGTTCACCTTGAGGTATAACTAATAACTGATTCTTAGATTAAGGAATATACATCACTGAAGGGACCGATTGCTTCCTTAACAAACCTTTGGTATAAAAATATCTTGATTTTAAGAAAGAAATAAAATACACTTTACGTTTCATTCTCTGACAAAGGGCCTTCACTCAAAACGTTAGACCTCCTACTCACGATTGCGGTAGCACACCAACCTTTCACACTACGTTTTTATCATTATTCAAAAAAAAACATAGGTCGATCTAGGGTGGTGGTCGTTAAGGTGGCTAGCTACCCCGATTTTCGTTTGAGAAAATCAATAGCTCTTACGAAGAGTGTTATAGAGCAACTGGGTAATATACCATTTCTTTCAGCATGAAACATTTTTTTATTATGCAGCGAATATGAATCTTATGCCATTTTAAATGGGAATTAATATATTTATGCAATAAATACAATTAACGGCGAGCTTTCCGTGTTGTATGACGTAAGCCTACGGGGACTGGGCCTAGTAACTCTTTGTGATAGATCGCGTGATCAGAGGTCTATTTAAGACTGGTCAACACGAGGCCAAGCATTGTTCAATAGTTCACTAGTACCACTCGAACATGTCCAGGTCTACCCGAAACAGTCAGGCAACCACCCACCCTTCCCACCCAACTGGTTTTGCTTGCCAAACGTTTGACCCAGTTACCAAACAATCACTGGTTTTAGCGAACTGAATGTTATTCAACCGAGTGCTACAGGTCCATGGTGTACACTGGATGTTCACTACCATATGGTGTGCTGCTATCAAAGCTACGTATTGGTAAACGAAAACTATGAGGTAACTCTCCCTGTCGTCGTACAGGTGACTGCAGTGCTAAGGATGGGAGAAGGGTTACCGCAAGGTTAGGTCAGGCTCATGAAGGATAAGCCTTGGCAACCTTTCGGTCAGGCTCAAGAATAAGCCTGGGCAAGCTTTCTCGGTGATGGATCGACTAACCCGATTCCATCCCCTTCAGCCTGCAATACTCCAAATCTAGACATATGACGTATTGAATTAAACCGTACCATAGTACATTGTATACCTGACAGTAAACCGAATTATTACCTCGAAGAATAGAAAGTAGTTAATACCCAACAAATGAATTACTTTTAAATAAAAGGCCTTTAAGGATAATGTTTAGAAATGCTAATAGATTTACGGTATCTGCTCTTGTACTCGAGAAATAACGTTTTTAATTTCGTATTTTATGCTTCATTTTGTTTTGACATTCAGTTTGCTCGACGGTTCAAAGTTGATGCACAGCGACGGTTATCTTTGCAATTGAGCCGTCGAGCAAACTGAATATCCAAATAAAATGGCGGCATCCAAACGTATAAGATAGGAAAATGAAAACGTTATTTCTCGAGTACAAAAGCGAATATCGACAAATTTATTAACATTTCTAAAAATAATGCTTGAGGGTGTTTGATTTAAATATTATTTGTTTTTTGACTATGGTTCCCCTGTAACGATTTTTGAATGCGGAAATACTTATGCATCAGATCCCCCTTGTGGCTAGCTCAGACTCCAAAATCCTGAATCTGCCACTCAAAAGATACAGGTTTCTCAAAGTGTCTTGTATCCCATACCAAAACAACACCTTGGTGTCCCTTAATACGAAAAGATAATCACGTTAGTAAGTAGTAAGTAACGGTTTGTACTTCTTGTGTTATTACACCTAAGAAGAATGGAAATTAACCAATTCAGAGCTCAAACAGAAAATATCCTATAGATATAGGAGAATCCAAGATGGAGACTATTAAAAGCGGGCAAAAGCTGAAATGACCAGAACAAGGAAAGTTACTTTACGCGAATCTCACTAAAAACTAACTGATAAAAATCGTATATAATAATATACGTCTGATAATAATATACCCAAATCTTATCCCGGCATTACCACCGCTTATATATACAGAACTCGTGACTAGCCTCTTGGCAAATGCTTCCGTAGCTCAGTGGTCAGAGCACTGCACGGTCGCGGGTTCAATTCCAGCCGGAAGGCCTTGATGTTGAATTCTTCGCATGAACTGGTCCAGGTTTGGTCTTAAAATATATTTATTATATGACTATTTTCGCGAGCGGTCCGGAACGTGAAATCCGGCAATTTGATTGGTTCCTGAGCGGTCCGGAATCTGCCGTTCCGGACCGCTGACAGTTGCTGACAGTGAATATTTTATAAACAAAATGAAAGTCATGTCATTATACGCAACAAGATGGATAATAATTTCAGAACTACTCATTGTTGAAATATATCGTGCAGGTGTGTTGTTAGAAATTTTATAAGCTTTCATTTGATGTATAGCTCAGGTTTCCGCGTTATGTGAAACTTTTTAAAATGTCCAAAACGTTCGTAACATTGTTCGTGATTAAATATAACTTTACTTCTCGCAGGTAATGTAGAATTTCAGGTGGGTTTTTTCCAACTATACTTAACGCACAATATTGAACAATATGTCAAACAAAAGCAAATGAAAAATGCTATTCGAGGTAGAAATTTTAGGAATCTAGCGAAACGGAAAGTACTTTAAAAATTGGAAAACATCTGCCATTTTGGTTTAGTTCGCAAGAAAAATGGTGGCGAATACGAGCCTAACACTGTAGAGTTTTCACAGAACGTTCACAACATTTGTGGTCATATAATAAACTACTTATTGACCTCGCTTGTTCGGTCTGTACTAGTGAAATATCGGACCTCCGTTTTCTGCACAGACCTCGGCTCGCTGCGCTCGCTCGGTCCGTACCAAAAACGTCGGTCCGATATTTCACTAGTACAGACCTCACGCTCGGTCAAAAAGTAGTAAATATTTCAACACTCGAGATTTTCCTTCACCATAAATCCTTAGAACATGCAGTTTGATCGAGTGAAATGGCAAATATTACTTGTAGTGCGCTCTAAAACATCAGTATGATCGGAAAAATTGTCGATTGCCGTTCGTATAGCGTTCGAATTTTAGATAGTTCGTTCGATCCGTTCAGTGGCAAGACTTGTTGCTTTGTGTCAAGTTACGTGAACATAATGAAACTTGTGAACCTTCTAAAATGGAAAAAAATTAATCTATTACATTTAAATAGTTTTAAGTCAGCACTTAAGACTTTCCTTTTTTCGAATTACTAGATTTGTAGTTATCATAGCTTTATTAGTTATACATGTGGTATATGTAGTTTTGATTTTATAATGAAATGTAATTAGTTTTATAAGTAACTTTAAGAATGTAGTCGTAAGAGCATGCTCCTGAAGCGTCTTTATTTTTATTATTATTATTATTATTATTATTATTATACTTCTTAGTGTGGCGGCCAATACAGTAGCTCCTGCTGGATTTACATAATAGTAGCTCCTCTTATCAAAAGATTACATGTTTCAACACTACACAAAATATATCAATCCTCTTGGACCACTTTGCTTAGTACTTTACGCAGCAGTGTCTCACTTTCGATTAGTACGGTCTTCTGCATAGTTCTCACTCAAAGCTCAAAATAACGGCCGGTCAACGGACAATGACCGGCCCAAAATGCCTCTTGACCGGTCACTTTTTACCTCACCGGTCATTTTGACCGGTCACTTTTTTACCTCACCGGTCATTTTGACCGGTCGACACATTTTTCTGCATTCCGATAGAATTTTAAATCGTTTTTTCTCTTCGGCATATCTGCTGAAATCTTGTCAGAGAAAGACTGTATATTCAATCATGGCGAGTACGCAATTTGACTGTAAGTACGACAAAAACATTGTTTGTTCTTGTCCAAAACGTAAATATATGCTGGTTGCACTTGAAAGGTTTCGATTTTGTTTCGGAGGAAGGAGATGAGCAGAGTGACGACGAGGAAGCAATGGAGGAGGGTAGTGACGTCGAGAGTACAGACTCAGTCAAGCAAAATAACACTTTGATAAGAGATCTGGCTCAGTTGGAATGAAGAGTTTGTGCTGCTCTTGACTTAACTTTGAAAGTTAACATGTATTCAATTTATACACAATTGACAAGAATAACGCTTTGGTTTCTTTTGCGTTTTGTTTTTGGTATTTGTTAATTGGTAATGATTATTTAGTAGGCGAGTCGTTTTCGGCTAAACATAGTAAGTGGGATGAAAAATTTAACTCAAAGACTACCTGTATAATGATGTCAAAGACTACCTGTATAATGAGTGGAGTTTATTACTCAATATTAAGATTATATCTAGAAAACAATAACATTTTATTTACTTTAGACAACCACCTAATTAACGACGATAACGTTGCCTGTTCACTTTTACAATGTGATTGCTAACGTCTTGAGCGTTTAAAACATGAAACAATGAAAGCGATGTCTCGAAAAAAATTCGTTATTATTTGTTTCACTGTAAGCGTATTAATGACCGGTCAAAAACAGATTTTGACATAGCTAAAATGAAGTTGACCGGTCATTTGACCGGCGACCTACCGGCCGTTATTTTGAGCCCTGTCACTTCCCATTGAGCTTCCTTCTCATGTCGTATTAACTTCTCGATTTGTTGTTGCAATTTGTTGATACCACCTCCCATACATCCTATTATTATTGGTGTTATCTCTACATGGAATCCTGGTCGCTTCTCTCTCGTTTCAAACGCTAACTGCTGGTACTTGTTTAACTTTTCCCGATCTCCAGTGTGAGGTCTGGCCTCCTGGCATTACTATAATTTCCTCATTTTATATTCAAAATCCCACACCAACTTAAACTTGCCATCCTCCATTAGATGGCCTTTTCATATATAATCCCTCATCACTGGATTGCCTACAAAGCATGTTCTTCATCCTTAGTTCCATCTTCCAGACCATATATACTGTAGCTCGCTTAAGTCTGTTTTGGATAATTTACATACGTTCATAGGATACAATAGCATACCCTGCTATTCGTATAATTCTGCAGTTAATTGCTCTTATCATGTTCCTGTCATATAGTTCTAGTTCAGTTAACATTTCTACTCGCTTTTCCATCTCTGGAACAACTCTTTCCAATACTTAACCTATTCACCCAGTTCTATGCCTAGGAATTTGTAGTACTCCCTTTTTCCGGATAGAGCGCTTTCATCCGTTCCTGTAGTACTTCCACTCCCCCTCCTTTCACCATGTTACTATGCTCGAAAACAATCTCAGCACATTTCGTGACTCCGTAACATGCGCCTGTATCATAGCTTACTTTTACAATCATCTCATTCGCGGCACTCAGTAGTTCATGGCTTTCCTGATACGTTTTTAGATCGTCAATAAATAAACTGTGCGTTCTCTTTACTGTGCGATGTTCCGGCGGACCCATCCTATATCCTCCCGTCTGACTGAGAAGTATACAAATTGGCACTTCTGATAAGCAGAACCCGACTGGCGAGTAGCGATCACCTTGTAGAAATCCACATAATATCTGTTTCCATCTACTCGTCATCTTCCTTGTACCCATATTCACCTCCAGTCTCGTGTTCCAGTTCTGCATTAACCTCTCTATCACCTTTATAATCTTCAGGAATCCGCATCCATCGGTACACTCTCAGCATCCAGTCACGTTGGACTTTGTCATATAGGCCATCGAATAATCGTAGAATGCTACTGCAAGATTACAGTACGACGACGTTCTCTCACCTCATCCATTATACACTTGTCAATAAGCAGTTAATCTACAGTTCCCAGAACTCCTTCCATCGCTCCAAGTTGGCCTTCATCCCAGATGTTATTACTCTCCGCATGAACAACATATTACTCTGCGCATGAACATATACCGTCCCATCATTCCAGTGTAAATATTATACGACATGTTTAAGCAAGTGATTGGACGATAATCTCCTACGGGACTGAGATCTTCGGTTTTTGGTGACAAAACTGATCTGCCAAACGTGATCCATCTTGGTGAGCCATCTCGCTTCCCAATTCGCTGCGTTGACAAATATCTATCTTTTCTATGTACTTTGAATATTTTTTGCTATATATTTAATGACTGTTCCCTCGGCAAAACGGGAATTAAATCTCACTGTTTCCATCCCATTTGACAGCGAGTACAATTAAGGATTTACACTACGAGTGATATTTGAAAATTGTGCTAAAATTGCACGAGCCGACAAAATTTTATCCGCCATTTTGTTTGTTTTGCGAAAATCATTAATTGTACTGCAGTACAATTAATAAAATAAATGTACTCCTCTCAACCAATCAGAATACAGTAATTTTATCATGCATATAATAAAGTGTTTAATTATGACACGATATGTTACCTCAACAAATGATGCAACCCGATATTCAAAATTTGGATCGACGCACACTCCATGAACTGCCTTCGTGTTTGCGTATTGTTTGGGTTTTGAGTTATCTAAGAAGACAAAAGCGAAGTAAAATCAAAACGTGGCTCATAGACCTTTTTTGGAAAGATGGTGGCGAGCACGGACAAACTGGATAATTAAAAGACTGGATAGGAAACTAATGATGACATGAGGTGTTTCTAGTCCACTGATTGGTTAAATAGAATTTTACTCTGGTTGAAAATGGTTGAAACCTAGTTGCAAATCGTGATATTATTGATGGCGAAGAGTATTGTTTATTCGTTGATGTTTTTAAAGTGCTACTGATATGAAAATTTGGTCTATCCAATTTTGATTTTATCTAAAAGCATTTGCATGAAAATGAAACAAAACGGCTGTCTCGGTTTCACGCAAATTATAGATGCAAATTAGATGCCGTATGACCCAGTTTCTCACATAGACTAAATAAAATTCACAAGATGAGGAATATCTCTGCAAATAACAAGCAGACTGTTTTGAAACTTTTCATATGTATGTCAATGATGAAATTAGACAAGACAAGAGATAAGACAAGAATTTATTGTACCCTTTGATAATACAGATAATTTGAAATGCATAGATATTTTGAATAAAATTAGGGTACTGACTTCTAGAAATAACCTTAGAGGGCTAAAAATGCCAGGAAGCCAGTTTACAAAGCATGAAATTAAATTACAAGGTCGGAAATTAGCAAAGGATACAAACACTTTACATACATAGTATGGCAAAAGAACAAACTTATACAGACAGATCTACACTAGTGTCAGGTTAAACTATTGCGTATATATTGCATATAGTGTCAGGTTATACTATTGCATAGTATGCTGTTCCCATGGAGATCGCTTGGTGACAGATCTCTTCTATTTGTAAAACAAAATTTGGTTATTTCTCCTCTATCAAACAACATTTACTACAGTGCGTAGAATTGCAGATTCGTACACATATTGTACTGCTGATGTCTAAATCATATTATTCTTTAAGAAAGAGACAGAAACTAAGATTTTAGTTTTTTAGTTAAAAGCCTCCTGCTTCCCAGTGATATCCATGGCAACGACATACTGCATAGTGGTGTGTACTTCCATCATGGGCATACATGTGCAAAGTTTCAAAACATTCTGCTTGTATTTGCAGAGATATTCCTAATTTGTGAATTTTATTTAGTCGATGTGAGAAACGGAAGTCATACGGAATCTAATTTGCATGTTTCAAAAACCTGAAGGTATTAAGCAGCAGCACTTTAAGTGGCATTTACTTCTACTTCTCCTTACTCCCACGTTCAGATAATTATTTTGGCATTTGACATGACTTTATTGCTTGACAAACCTGCTTAAGCCACGGCGGAGTGTTCGAAGTAAACGTTGTTGATCTTTGTTTAAATGTTTTTCGTTTTGTTTTGTGAAAAAACTGGCCTCCCCCAAAAGTACTTTATTTTGCTTGAAATTTGTGATGCATGTTTTACCTAGTATACTTAGAAAATCTCGTCTAAAATTAGTCTTATTAGACAGATATTTCATTGTAAGTGGCTTTGTGATGTTTACAGGCAGTTCGCCTGTCATATCATTGCACCCTTGACTAGTTCTCCCTCTCCCACTCAGTCTGTTTGCTCGACGTTGATCGACTGTAAAAATAGCAAATGATTTAACATTTTCGCATCTCATTAATTATTAGTTTGTTTATCTCGCGTGCATTTGATTGGCTACTTTCTACTTGTGACACCCGTTTTGGCATATATAGAAGCCCTATTAATTTTATTTCATCACGTCTTACTCTAACGAAGGACTCCGCTCGATACTTCAGTATTTCGTTCCTAAAATCTCGGTTCATATATATATATATATATATATATATATATATATATATATATATATATATATATATATATAATATATATATATATATATATATATATATATATATATATATATATATATTATATATATATTATATATATATATATATATATATATATATATATATATATATATATATATATATATATATATATATATAATATATTTATATATATATATATAATATATATATATATATATATATATATATATATATATATATATATATATATATATATATATATATATATATATATATATATATATATATATATATATATATATATATATATATAAGCATTATTGATATAGTGACTGCTGCTCAGTAGGCAGTACATATATCAATCGAACCAGTACATCACTCTCCATCTGAATCTCAGTAGCTCAATGGTTAGAGCGTTTCACCGGCAATCAGACAATTACATGTTCGATCGGGACTCAGAATTCCCGACCATGAAAACAGGATGTATTAAGAACATCAAAATCACAACATGGAACATCTGAATAAACCTACCAAGCTGATCTCGTATATCAAATATTTTCAAAAATTTTCCCCCTTGGCCAGCAATCAAGGAGTTTGGCTCCGTTGAAAACCACGCAATCGAAGTTGTTTCAAATACTGAACCTTGTATGAAAATAGGAAGAAAGTAGGAGTAATCAGAGATTATTAAATAAGTGAGTTCGAAGCAAGTGTATTAAAGAGGTGAATTGGGATGTGCAGTCAACAAATATGAAACAAATAATACATATAAGATCTGAAGCAGATAATTCATATATGGAGAGCTTTCGTATTTGCCATATACGAATACAGTCGAACCTGTATTAAGCGGTCCCCATACTAAGCGGTCACTTGTCAAAGTCCCAAAAATTTCGTAACTTAAATACTGTTAAAGTAACTTTTAGTAAACGGTCACCTCTATTAAGCGGACGCGGTCACCCTTTGTACAGTCATAAACTTAGTTTTCATTGTCTTGAACTCGTATTAAGCGGTCACCACCACAAACTTTACCCAATTTTATTGACATCAAGAACTTTTGTTAGCCATTTTTAGGGAGACGGATTTGAGCCAAATTAATCATACACTATTTTTCTGCGGTCTAGCTACGTCTAAAGAATCAATTTTTCTTTGCCAAGTTTGTTAATAATTTTACATCTTGTTATTAACCCAATGTAAATTTGTTAACAACTTAGGCATTAAATTGTTATTTTATGTTCATAGTTATTTTTTTATTGTTCCCTTAATTTCTGTTAAGATTTATAAACAGAGTTTTAGCAGGTCACATTTTAAATATACAATAATCAGAACCGCTTTAAGCGGTCACCCTGCATAAAGCGGTCACCTACACAATCCCCAAGGGTGACCACTTAATACATGTTCGACCGTATAAAGCATTTATTCCGCATATATAACAGTCAAATCTTTGACAAGGCCAAAAGGCAACTTCCGGAGGCTAAAAGGTTATCGATATAAAGAAAGGTCCTTTTGGGTCATCCCTTTTATCTACAACCCAAACATACATCAAAGTCTCGATTACAATACCATTAGGATGGAGTTCTCTTTCGTCGAATGTAAAAATAGGAACCGTATATAAAATTAGGAATGCGTTTGAGTAAATGTTTGCCCATGGTGTTCTAAAAGAAGATGTCATGCTATTTTTGAGCCAAATAAAAAGCTACAGTAATTACTAGCAGAATGGAGACAATTATTGATCTTGTGTTTTTGTATTGAGTAAAATGACGACAATTGCAAAGTTGACATGTGGCGAGGAAGGTATTTATGTTAGCCATTTATGTTAGCTGCTATTTTGAGTTGCCAAATCAAAAACGTACTATGAAAACGTTAATATGAAAACATTAATATCACATTTATCACTTCATAGAAATATCGAGCTCATAATCTAATTGTTTTAGCAGAAGCAAACTTAACTTTGTTAATATGAAAATATTAATATCAAATTTATCACCTTCATAGAAATTTCGAGTTCGTAATCTAATTGTTTTAGTAGAAACAAACTTAAATTTGTTAATATGAAAATATTAATATCAAATTTATCACTTCATAGAAATTTCGAGCTCATAATCTAATTGTTTTAGTAGAAACAAACTTAACTTTGTTAATATGAAAATATTAATATCAAATTTACCACTTCATAGAAATTTCGAGCTCATAATCTAATTGTTTTAATAGAAACAAACTTAACTTCGTTAATATGAAAATATTAATATCACATTTATTACTTCATAGAAATTACGAGCTCATCATCTAATTGTTTTAGTAGAAACAAACTTAACTTTGTTAATATGAAAATATTAATATCACAT
This sequence comes from Chrysogorgia sp. JL179-B06, assembly GCA_035772405.1. Classification (NCBI taxonomy): domain Eukaryota; kingdom Metazoa; phylum Cnidaria; class Anthozoa; order Scleralcyonacea; family Chrysogorgiidae; genus Chrysogorgia; species Chrysogorgia sp. JL179-B06. Next base: position 492,846 of record JAYKKM010000193.1, on the reverse strand, counting down.
TTATCACTTCATAGAAATTTCGAGCTCATAATCTAATTGTTTTAGTAGAAACAAACTTAACTTTGTTAATATGAAAATATTAATATCAAATTTATCACTTCATAGAAATTTCCAGCTCATAATCTAATTGTTTTAGTAGAAACAAACTTAACTTCGTTAATATGAAAATACTAATATCACATTTATCACTTCATAGAAATTACGAGCTCATCATCTAATTGTTTTAGTAGAAACAAACTTAACTTTGTTAATATGAAAATATTAATATAAAATTTATCGCTTCATAGAAATTTCGAGCTCATAATCTAATTGTTTTAGTAGAAACAAACTTAACTTTGTTAATATGAAAATATTAATATCAAATTTATCACTTCATAGAAATTTCGAGCTCATCATCTAATTGTTTTGCTTAACTTTGTTTTTATTTCAATATTAATATCAAATTTATCACTTCATAGAAATTTCGAGCTCATAATCTAATTGTTTTAGTAGAAACAAACTTAACTTTGTTAATATGAAAATATTAATATCAAATTTATCACTTCATAGAAATTTCGAGCTCATAATCTAATTGTTTTAGTAGAAACAAACTTAACTTTGTTAATATGAAAATATTAATATAAAATTTATCGCTTCATAGAAATTTCGAGCTCATAATCTAATTGTTTTAGTAGAAACAAACTTAACTTTGTTAATATGAAAATATTAATATCAAATTTATCACTTCATAGAAATTTCGAGCTCATCATCTAATTGTTTTGCTTAACTTTGTTAATATGACAATATTAATATCAAATTTATCACTTCATAGAAATTTCGAGCTCATAATCTAATTGTTTTAGTAGAAACAAACTTAACTTTGTTAATATGAAAATATTAATATCAAATTTACCACTTCATAGAAATTTCGAGCTCATAATCTAATTGTTTTAATAGAAACAAACTTAACTTCGTTAATATGAAAATATTAATATCACATTTATTACTTCATAGAAATTACGAGCTCATCATCTAATTGTTTTAGTAGAAACAAACTTAACTTTGTTAATATGAAAATATTAATATCAAATTTATCACTTCATAGAAATTTCGAGCACATAATCTAATTGTTTTAGTAGAAACAAACTTAACTTTGTTAATATGAAAATATTAATATCAAATTTATCACTTCATAGAAATTTCCAGCTCATAATCTAATTGTTTTAGTAGAAACAAACTTAACTTTGTTAATATGAAAATATTAATATCACATTTATCACTTCATAGAAATTTCGAGCTCATAATCTAATTGTTTTAGTAGAAACAAACTTAACTTTGTTAATATGAAAATATTAATATCAATTCATAGAAATTTCGAGCTCATAATCTAATTGTTTTAGTAGAAACAAACTTAACTTCGTTAATATGAAAATACTAATATCACATTTATCACTTCATAGAAATTACGAGCTCATCATCTAATTGTTTTAGTAGAAACAAACTTAACTTTGTTAATATGAAAATATTAATAGCAAATTTATCACTTCATAGAAATTTCGAGCTCATAATCTAATTGTTTTAGTAGAAACAAACTTAACTTTGTTAATATGAAAATATTAATATCAAATTTATCACTTCATAGAAATTTCCAGCTCATAATCTAATTGTTTTAGTAGAAACAAACTTAACTTTGTTAATATGAAAATATTAATATCACATTTATCACTTCATAGAAATTTCGAGCTCATAATCTAATTGTTTTAGTAGAAACAAACTTAACTTTGTTAATATGAAAATATTAATATCAATTCATAGAAATTTCGAGCTCATAATCTAATTGTTTTAGTAGAAACAAACTTAACTTCGTTAATATGAAAATACTAATATCACATTTATCACTTCATAGAAATTACGAGCTCATCATCTAATTGTTTTAGTAGAAACAAACTTAACTTTGTTAATATGAAAATATCAATAGCAAATTTATCACTTCATAGAAATTTCGAGCTCATAATCTAATTGTTTTAGTAGAAACAAACTTAACTTCGTTAATATGAAAATATTAATATCACATTTATCACTTCATAGAAATTACGAGCTCATCATCTAATTGTTTTAGTAGAAACAAACTTAACTTTGCTAATATGAAAATATTAATATCAAATTTATCACTTCATAGAAATTACGAGCTCATAATCTAATTGTTTTAGTAGAAACAAACTTAACTTTGTTAATATGAAAATATTAATATCAAATTTATCACTTCATAGAAATTTGGAGCTCATAATCTAATTGTTTTAGTAGAAACAAACTTAACTTCGTTAATATGAAAATATTAATATCACATTTATCACTTCATAGAAATTACGAGCTCATCATCTAATTGCTTTAGTAGAAACAAACTTAACTTTGCTAATATGAAAATATTAATATCAAATTTATCACTTCATAGAAATTTCGAGCTCATAATCTAATTGTTTTAGTAGAAACAAACTTAACTTTGTTAATATGAAAATATTAATATCAAATTTATCACTTCATAGAAATTTGGAGCTCATAATCTAATTGTTTTAGTAGAAACAAACTTAACTTCGTTAATATGAAAATATTAATATCACATTTATCACTTCATAGAAATTACGAGCTCATCATCTAATTGTTTTAGTAGAAACAAACTTAACTTCGTTAATATGAAAATATTAATATCACATTTATCACTTCATAGAAATTACGAGCTCATCATCTAATTGTTTTAGTAGAAACAAACTTAACTTTGCTAATATGAAAATATTAATATCAAATTTATCACTTCATAGAAATTTCGAGCTCATAATCTAATTGTTTTAGTAGAAACAAACTTAACTTTGTTAATATGAAAATATTAATATCAAATTTATCACTTCATAGAAATTTGGAGCTCATAATCTAATTGTTTTAGTAGAAACAAACTTAACTTCGTTGATATGAAAATATTAATATCACATTTATCACTTCATAGAAATTACGAGCTCATCATCTAATTGTTTTAGTAGAAACAAACTTAACTTTGTTAATATGAAAATATTAATATCAAATTTATCACTTCATAGAAATTTCGAGCTCATCATCTAATTGTTTTAGTAGAAACAAACTTAACTTTGTTAATATGACAATATTAATATCAAATTTATCACTTCATAGAAATTTCGAGCTCGTAATCTAATTGTTTTAGTAGAAACAAACTTAACTTCGTTAATATGAAAATATTAATATCACATTTATCACTTCATAGAAATTACGAGCTCATCATCTAATTGTTTTAGTAGAAACAAACTTAACTTTGCTAATATGAAAATATTAATATCAAATTTATCACTTCATAGAAATTTCGAGCTCATAATCTAATTGTTTTAGTAGAAACAAACTTAACTTTGTTAATATGAAAATATTAATATCAAATTTATCACTTCATAGAAATTTGGAGCTCATAATCTAATTGTTTTAGTAGAAACAAACTTAACTTCGTTGATATGAAAATATTAATATCACATTTATCACTTCATAGATATTACGAGCTCATCATCTAATTGTTTTAGTAGAAACAAACTTAACTTTGTTAATATGAAAATATTAATATCAAATTTATCACTTCATAGAAATTTCGAGCTCATCATCTAATTGTTTTAGTAGAAACAAACTTAACTTTGTTAATATGAAAATATTAATATCAAATTTATCACTTCATAGAAATTTCGAGCTCATAATCTAATTGTTTTAGTAGAAACAAACTTAACTTTGTTAATATGAAAATATTAATATCAAATTTATCACTTCATAGAAATTTCGAGCTCATAATCTAATTGTTTTAGTAGAAACAAACTTAACTTTGTTAATATGAAAATATTAATATCAAATTTATCACTTCATAGAAATTTCGAGCTCATCATCTAATTGTTTTAGTAGAAACAAACTTAACTTTGTTAATATGAAAATATTAATATCAAATTTATCACTTCATAGAAATTTCGAGCTCATAATCTAATTGTTTTAGTAGAAACAAACTTAACTTCGTTAATATGAAAATATTAATATCACATTTATCACTTCATAGAAATTACGAGCTCATCATCTAATTGTTTTAGTAGAAAACAAACTTAACTTTGTTAATATGAAAATATTAATATCAAATTTATCACTTCATAGAAATTTCGAGCTCATAATCTAATTGTTTTAGTAGAAACAAACTTAACTTTGTTAATATGAAAATATTAATATCAAATTTATCACTTCATAGATATTTCGAGCTCATAATCTAATTGTTTTAGTAGAAACAAACTTAACTTCGTTAATATGAAAATATTAATATCACATTTATCACTTCATAGAAATTACGAGCTCATCATCTAATTGTTTTAGTAGAAACAAACTTAACTTCGTTAATATGAAAATATTAATATCACATTTATCACTTCATAGAAATTACGAGCTCATCATCTAATTGTTTTAGTAGAAACAAACTTAACTTTGTTAATATGAAAATATTAATATCAAATTTATCACTTCATAGAAATTTCGAGCTCATAATCTAATTGTTTTAGTAGAAACAAACTTAACTTTGTCAATATGAAAATATTAATATCAAATTTATCACTTCATAGAAATTTCGAGCTCATCATCTAATTGTTTTAGTAGAAACAAACTTAACTTTGTTAATATGAAAATATTAATATCAAATTTATCACTTCATAGAAATTTCGAGCTCATAATCTAATTGTTTTAGTAGAAACAAACTTAACTTTGTCAATATGAAAATATTAATATCAAATTTATCACTTCATAGAAATTTCGAGCTCATAATCTAATTGTTTTAGTAGAAACAAACTTAACTTTGTTAATATGAAAATATTAATATCAAATTTATCACTTCATAGAAATTTCGAGCTCATAATCTAATTGTTTTAGTAGAAACAAACTTAACTTTGTCAATATGAAAATATTAATATCAAATTTATCACTTCATAGAAATTTCGAGCTCATCATCTAATTGTTTTAGTAGAAACAAACTTAACTTTGTTAACATGAAAATATTAATATCAAATTTATCACTTCATAGAAATTTCGAGCTCATAATCTAATTGTTTTAGTAGAAACAAACTTAACTTTGTTAATATGAAAATATTAATATCAAATTTATCACTTCATAGAAATTTCGAGCTCATAATCTAATTGTTTTAGTAGAAACAAACTTAACTTCGTTAATATGAAAATATTAATATCACATTTATCACTTCATAGAAATTACGAGCTCATCATCTAATTGTTTTAGTAGAAACAAACTTAACTTCGTTAATATGAAAATATTAATATCACATTTATCACTTCATAGAAATTTCGAGCTCATAATCTAATTGTTTTAGTAGAAACAAACTTAACTTTGTTAATATAAAAATATTAATATCAAATTTATCACTTCATAGAAATTTCGAGCTCATCATCTAATTGTTTTAGTAGAAACAAACTTAACTTTGTTAATATGAAAATATTAATATCAAATTTATCACTTCATAGAAATTTAGAGCTCATAATCTAATTGTTTTAGTAGAAACAAACTTAACTTTGTTAATATGAAAATATTAATATCAAATTTATCACTTCATAGAAATTTCGAGCTCATCATCTAATTGTTTTAGTAGAAACAAACTTAACTTTGTTAATATGAAAATATTAATATCAAATTTATCACTTCATAGAAATTTCGAGCTCATAATCTAATTGTTTTAGTAGAAACAAACTTAACTTTGTTAATATGAAAATATTAATATCAAATTTATCACTTCATAGAAATTTCGTACTCATAATCTAATTGTTTTAGTAGAAACAAACTTAACTTTGTTAATATGAAAATATTAATATCAAATTTATCACTTCATAGAAATTTCGAGCTCATAATCTAAATGTTTTAGTAGAAACAAACTTAACTTCGTTAATATGAAAATATTAATATCACATTTATCACTTCATAGAAATTACGAGCTCATCATCTAATTGTTTTAGTAGAAACAAACTTAACTTTGCTAATATGAAAATATTAATATCAAATTTATCACTTCATAGAAATTACGAGCTCATAATCTAATTGTTTTAGTAGAAACAAACTTAACTTTGTTAATATGAAAATATTAATATCAAATTTATCACTTCATAGAAATTTCGAGCTCATAATCTAATTGTTTTAGTAGAAACAAACTTAACTTTGTTAATATGAAAATATTAATATCAAATTTATCACTTCATAGAAATTTCGAGCTCATAATCTAATTGTTTTAGTAGAAAAAAACTTAACTTTGTTAATATGAAAATATTGATATCAAATTTATCACTTCATAGAAATTTCGAGCTCATCATCTAATTGTTTTAGTAGAAACAAACTTAACTTTGTTAATATGAAAATATTAATATCAAATTTATCACTTCATAGAAATTTCGAGCTCATAATCTAATTGTTTTAGTAGAAACAAACTTAACTTTGTTAATATGAAAATATTAATATCAAATTTATCACTTCATAGAAATTTCGAGCTCATAATCTAATTGTTTTAGTAGAAACAAACTTAACTTTGTTAATATGAAAATATTAATATCAAATTTATCACTTCATAGAAATTTCGAGCTCATCATCTAATTGTTTTAGTAGAAACAAACTTAACTTTGTTAATATGAAAATATTAATATCAAATTTATCACTTCATAGAAATTTCGAGCTCATAATCTAATTGTTTTAGTAGAAACAAACTTAACTTTGTTAATACGAAAATATTAATATCAAATTTATCACTTCATCGAAATTTCGTACTCATAATCTAATTGTTTTAGTAGAAACAAACTTAACTTTGTTAATATGAAAATATTAATATCAAATTTATCACTTCATAGAAATTTCGAGCTCATAATCTAATTGTTTTAGTAGAAACAAACTTAACTTCGTTAATATGAAAATATTAATATCAAATTTATCACTTCATAGAAATTACGAGCTCATCATCTAATTGTTTTAGTAGAAACAAACTTAACTTTGCAAATATATGAACCTATTCATATCAAATTTATCATTTCATAGAAATTACGAGCTCATCATCTAATTGTTTTAGTAGAAACAAACTTAACTTTGCTAATATGAAAATATTAATATCAAATTTATCACTTCATAGAAATTACGAGCTCATAATCTAATTGTTTTAGTAGAAACAAACTTAACTTTGTTAATATGAAAATATTAATATCAAATTTATCACTTCATAGAAATTTCGAGCTCATAATCTAATTGTTTTAGTAGAAACAAACTTAACTTCGTTAATATGAAAATATTAATATCACATTTATCACTTCATAGAAATTACGAGCTCATCATCTAATTGTTTTAGTAGAAACAAACTTAACTTTGTTAATATGAAAATATTAATATCAAATTTATCACTTCATAGAAATTTCGAGCTCATAATCTAATTGTTTTAGTAGAAACAAACTTAACTTTGTTAATATGAAAATATTAACATCAAATTTATCACTTCATCGAAATTTCGAGCTCATAATCTAATTGTTTTAGTAGAAACAAACTTAACTTTGTTAATATGAAAATATTAATATCAAATTTATCACTTCATAGAAATTTCGAGCTCATCATCTAATTGTTTTAGTAGAAACAAACTTAACTTTGTTAATATGAAAATATTAATATCAAATTTATCACTTCATAGAAATTTCGAGCTCATAATCTAATTGTTTTAGTAGAAACAAACTTAACTTTGTTAATATGAAAATATTAATATCAAATTTATCACTTCATAGAAATTTCGAGCTCATAATCTAATTGTTTTAGTAGAAACAAACTTAACTTTGTTAATATGAAAATATTAATATCAAATTTATCACTTCATAGAAATTTCGAGCTCATAATCTAATTGTTTTTAGTAGAAACAAACTTAACTTTGTTAATATGAAAATATTAATATCAAATTTATCACTTCATAGAAATTTCGAGCTCATCATCTAATTGTTTTAGTAGAAACAAACTTCACTTTGTTAATATGAAAATATTAATATCAAATTTATCACTTCATAGAAATTTCGAGCTCATAATCTAATTGTTTTAGTAGAAACAAACTTAACTTTGTTAATACGAAAATATTAATATCAAATTTATCACTTCATCGAAATTTCGTACTCATAATCTAATTGTTTTAGTAGAAACAAACTTAACTTTGTTAATATGAAAATATTAATATCAAATTTATCACTTCATAGAAATTTCGAGCTCATAATCTAATTGTTTTAGTAGAAACAAACTTAACTTCGTTAATATGAAAATATTAATATCAAATTTATCACTTCATAGAAATTACGAGCTCATCATCTAATTGTTTTAGTAGAAACAAACTTAACTTTGCTAATATGAACCTATTAATATCAAATTTATCATTTCATAGAAATTACGAGCTCATCATCTAATTGTTTTAGTAGAAACAAACTTAACTTTGCTAATATGAAAATATTAATATCAAATTTATCACTTCATAGAAATTTCGAGCTCATCATCTAATTGTTTTGCTTAACTTTGTTAATATGACAATATTAATATAAAATTTATCACTTCATAGAAATTTCGAGCTCATAATCTAATTGTTTTAGTAGAAACAAACTTAACTTTGTTAATATGAAAATATTAATATCAAATTTACCACTTCATAGAAATTTCGAGCTCATAATCTAATTGTTTTAATAGAAACAAACTTAACTTCGTTAATATGAAAATATTAATATCACATTTATTACTTCATAGAAATTACGAGCTCATCATCTAATTGTTTTAGTAGAAACAAACTTAACTTTGTTAATATGAAAATATTAATATCAAATTTATCACTTCATAGAAATTTCGAGCTCATAATCTAATTGTTTTAGTAGAAACAAACTTAACTTTGTTAATATGAAAATATTAATATCAAATTTATCACTTCATAGAAATTTCCAGCTCATAATCTAATTGTTTTAGTAGAAACAAACTTAACTTTGTTAATATGAAAATACTAATATCACATTTATCACTTCATAGAAATTTCGAGCTCATAATCTAATTGTTTTAGTAGAAACAAACTTAACTTTGTTAATATGAAAATATTAATATCAAATTTATCACTTCATAGAAATTTCGAGCTCATAATCTAATTGTTTTAGTAGAAACAAACTTAACTTCGTTAATATGAAAATACTAATATCACATTTATCACTTAATAGAAATTACGAGCTCATCATCTAATTGTTTTAGTAGAAACAAACTTAACTTTGTTAATATGAAAATATTAATATAAAATTTATCGCTTCATAGAAATTTCGAGCTCATAATCTAATTGTTTTAGTAGAAACAAACTTAACTTTGTTAATATGAAAATATTAATATCAAATTTATCACTTCATAGAAATTTCGAGCTCATCATCTAATTGTTTTGCTTAACTTTGTTTTTATTTCAATATTAATATCAAATTTATCACTTCATAGAAATTTCGAGCTCATAATCTAATTGTTTTAGTAGAAACAAACTTAACTTTGTTAATATGAAAATATTAATATCAAATTTATCACTTCATAGAAATTTCGAGCTCATAATCTAATTGTTTTAGTAGAAACAAACTTAACTTTGTTAATATGAAAATATTAATATAAAATTTATCGCTTCATAGAAATTTCGAGCTCATAATCTAATTGTTTTAGTAGAAACAAACTTAACTTTGTTAATATGAAAATATTAATATCAAATTTATCACTTCATAGAAATTTCGAGCTCATCATCTAATTGTTTTGCTTAACTTTGTTAATATGACAATATTAATATCAAATTTATCACTTCATAGAAATTTCGAGCTCATAATCTAATTGTTTTAGTAGAAACAAACTTAACTTTGTTAATATGAAAATATTAATATCAAAATTTACCACTTCATAGAAATTTCGAGCTCATAATCTAATTGTTTTAATAGAAACAAACTTAACTTCGTTAATATGAAAATATTAATATCACATTTATTACTTCATAGAAATTACGAGCTCATCATCTAATTGTTTTAGTAGAAACAAACTTAACTTTGTTAATATGAAAATATTAATATCAAATTTATCACTTCATAGAAATTTCGAGCACATAATCTAATTGTTTTAGTAGAAACAAACTTAACTTTGTTAATATGAAAATATTAATATCAAATTTATCACTTCATAGAAATTTCCAGCTCATAATCTAATTGTTTTAGTAGAAACAAACTTAACTTTGTTAATATGAAAATATTAATATCACATTTATCACTTCATAGAAATTTCGAGCTCATAATCTAATTGTTTTAGTAGAAACAAACTTAACTTTGTTAATATGAAAATATTAATATCAATTCATAGAAATTTCGAGCTCATAATCTAATTGTTTTAGTAGAAACAAACTTAACTTCGTTAATATGAAAATACTAATATCACATTTATCACTTCATAGAAATTACGAGCTCATCATCTAATTGTTTTAGTAGAAACAAACTTAACTTTGTTAATATGAAAATATTAATAGCAAATTTATCACTTCATAGAAATTTCGAGCTCATAATCTAATTGTTTTAGTAGAAACAAACTTAACTTTGTTAATATGAAAATATTAATATCAAATTTATCACTTCATAGAAATTTCCAGCTCATAATCTAATTGTTTTAGTAGAAACAAACTTAACTTTGTTAATATGAAAATATTAATATCACATTTATCACTTCATAGAAATTTCGAGCTCATAATCTAATTGTTTTAGTAGAAACAAACTTAACTTTGTCAATATGAAAATATTAATATCAATTCATAGAAATTTCGAGCTCATAATCTAATTGTTTTAGTAGAAACAAACTTAACTTCGTTAATATGAAAATACTAATATCACATTTATCACTTCATAGAAATTACGAGCTCATCATCTAATTGTTTTAGTAGAAACAAACTTAACTTTGTTAATATGAAAATATTAATAGCAAATTTATCACTTCATAGAAATTTCGAGCTCATAATCTAATTGTTTTAGTAGAAACAAACTTAACTTCGTTAATATGAAAATATTAATATCACATTTATCACTTCATAGAAATTACGAGCTCATCATCTAATTGTTTTAGTAGAAACAAACTTAACTTTGCTAATATGAAAATATTAATATCAAATTTATCACTTCATAGAAATTTCGAGCTCATAATCTAATTGTTTTAGTAGAAACAAACTTAACTTTGTTAATATGAAAATATTAATATCAAATTTATCACTTCATAGAAATTTGGAGCTCATAATCTAATTGTTTTAGTAGAAACAAACTTAACTTCGTTGATATGAAAATATTAATATCACATTTATCACTTCATAGAAATTACGAGTTCATCATCTAATTGTTTTAGTAGAAACAAACTTAACTTTGTTAATATGAAAATATTAATATCAAATTTATCACTTCATAGAAATTTCGAGCTCATCATCTAATTGTTTTAGTAGAAACAAACTTAACTTTGTTAATATGACAATATTAATATCAAATTTATCACTTCATAGAAATTTCGAGCTCATAATCTAATTGTTTTAGTAGAAACAAACTTAACTTCGTTAATATGAAAATATTAATATCACATTTATCACTTCATAGAAATTACGAGCTCATCATCTAATTGTTTTAGTAGAAACAAACTTAACTTTGCTAATATGAAAATATTAATATCAAATTTATCACTTCATAGAAATTTCGAGCTCATAATCTAATTGTTTTAGTAGAAACAAACTTAACTTTGTTAATATGAAAATATTAATATCAAATTTATCACTTCATAGAAATTTGGAGCTCATAATCTAATTGTTTTAGTAGAAACAAACTTAACTTCGTTGATATGAAAATATTAATATCACATTTATCACTTCATAGAAATTACGAGCTCATCATCTAATTGTTTTTAGTAGAAACAAACTTAACTTTGTTAATATGAAAATATTAATATCAAATTTATCACTTCATAGAAATTTCGAGCTCATCATCTAATTGTTTTAGTAGAAACAAACTTAACTTTGTTAATATGAAAATATTAATATCAAATTTATCACTTCATAGAAATTTCGAGCTCATAATCTAATTGTTTTAGTAGAAACAAACTTAACTTTGTTAATATGAAAATATTAATATCAAATTTATCACTTCATAGAAATTTCGAGCTCATAATCTAATTGTTTTAGTAGAAACAAACTTAACTTTGTTAATATGAAAATATTAATATCAAATTTATCACTTCATAGAAATTTCGAGCTCATAATCTAATTGTTTTAGTAGAAACAAACTTAACTTCGTTAATATGAAAATATTAATATCACATTTATCACTTCATAGAAATTACGAGCTCATCATCTAATTGTTTTAGTAGAAACAAACTTAACTTCGTTAATATGAAAATATTAATATCACATTTATCACTTCATAGAAATTACGAGCTCATCATCTAATTGTTTTAGTAGAAACAAACTTAACTTTGTTAATATGAAAATATTAATATCAAATTTATCACTTCATAGAAATTTCGAGCTCATAATCTAATTGTTTTAGTAGAAACAAACTTAACTTTGTTAATATGAAAATATTAATATCAAATTTATCACTTCATAGAAATTTCGAGCTCATAATCTAATTGTTTTAGTAGAAACAAACTTAACTTTGTCAATATGAAAATATTAATATCAAATTTATCACTTCATAGAAATTTCGAGCTCATCATCTAATTGTTTTAGTAGAAACAAACTTAACTTTGTTAATATGAAAATATTAATATCAAATTTATCACTTCATAGAAATTTCGAGCTCATAATCTAATTGTTTTAGTAGAAACAAACTTAACTTCGTTAATATGAAAATATTAATATCAAATTTATCACTTCATAGAAATTTCGAGCTCATAATCTAATTGTTTTAGTAGAAACAAACTTAACTTTGTTAATATGAAAATATTAATATCAAATTTATCACTTCATAGAAATTTCGAGCTCATAATCTAATTGTTTTAGTAGAAACAAACTTAACTTTGTTAATATGAAAATATTAATATCAAATTTATCACTTCATAGAAATTTCGAGCTCATAATCTAATTGTTTTAGTAGAAACAAACTTAACTTCGTTAATATGAAAATATTAATATCACATTTATCACTTCATAGATATTACGAGCTCATCATCTAATTGTTTTAGTAGAAACAAACTTAACTTCGTTAATATTAATATCACATTTATCACTTCATAGAAATTTCGAGCTCATAATCTAATTGTTTTAGTAGAAACAAACTTAACTTTGTTAATATGAAAATATTAATATCAAATTTATCACTTCATAGAAATTTCGAGCTCATCATCTAATTGTTTTAGTAGAAACAAACTTAACTTTGTTAATATGAAAATATTAATATCAAATTTATCACTTCATCGAAATTTCGAGCTCATAATCTAATTGTTTTAGTAGAAACAAACTTAACTTTGTTAATATGAAAATATTAATATCAAATTTATCACTTCATAGAAATTTCGAGCTCATCATCTAATTGTTTTAGTAGAAACAAACTTAACTTTGTTAATATGAAAATATTAATATCAAATTTATCACTTCATAGAAATTTCGAGCTCATAATCTAATTGTTTTAGTAGAAACAAACTTAACTTTGTTAATATGAAAATATTAATATCAAATTTATCACTTCATAGAAATTTCGTACTCATAATCTAATTGTTTTAGTAGAAACAAACTTAACTTTGTTAATATGAAAATATTAATATCAAATTTATCACTTCATAGAAATTTCGAGCTCATAATCTAAATGTTTTAGTAGAAACAAACTTAACTTCGTTAATATGAAAATATTAATATCACATTTATCACTTCATAGAAATTACGAGCTCATCATCTAATTGTTTTAGTAGAAACAAACTTAACTTTGCTAATATGAAAATATTAATATCAAATTTATCACTTCATAGAAATTACGAGCTCATAATCTAATTGTTTTAGTAGAAACAAACTTAACTTTGTTAATATGAAAATATTAATATCAAATTTATCACTTCATAGAAATTTCGAGCTCATAATCTAATTGTTTTAGTAGAAACAAACTTAACTTTGTTAATATGAAAATATTAATATCAAATTTATCACTTCATAGAAATTTCGAGCTCATAATCTAATTGTTTTAGTAGAAAAAAACTTAACTTTGTTAATATGAAAATATTGATATCAAATTTATCACTTCATAGAAATTTCGAGCTCATCATCTAATTGTTTTAGTAGAAACAAACTTAACTTTGTTAATATGAAAATATTAATATCAAATTTATCACTTCATAGAAATTTCGAGCTCATCATCTAATTGTTTTAGTAGAAACAAACTTAACTTTGTTAATATGAAAATATTAATATCAAATTTATCACTTCATAGAAATTTCGAGCTCATAATCTAATTGTTTTAGTAGAAACAAACTTAACTTTGTTAATACGAAAATATTAATATCAAATTTATCACTTCATCGAAATTTCGTACTCATAATCTAATTGTTTTAGTAGAAACAAACTTAACTTTGTTAATATGAAAATATTAATATCAAATTTATCACTTCATAGAAATTTCGAGCTCATAATCTAATTGTTTTAGTAGAAACAAACTTAACTTCGTTAATATGAAAATATTAATATCAAATTTATCACTTCATAGAAATTACGAGCTCATCATCTAATTGTTTTAGTAGAAACAAACTTAACTTTGCTAATATGAACCTATTCATATCAAATTTATCATTTCATAGAAATTACGAGCTCATCATCTAATTGTTTTAGTAGAAACAAACTTAACTTTGCTAATATGAAAATATTAATATCAAATTTATCACTTCATAGAAATTACGAGCTCATAATCTAATTGTTTTAGTAGAAACAAACTTAACTTTGTTAATATGAAAATATTAATATCAAATTTATCACTTCATAGAAATTTCGAGCTCATAATCTAATTGTTTTAGTAGAAACAAACTTAACTTCGTTAATATGAAAATATTAATATCACATTTATCACTTCATAGAAATTACGAGCTCATCATCTAATTGTTTTAGTAGAAACAAACTTAACTTTGTTAATATGAAAATATTAATATCAAATTTATCACTTCATAGAAATTTCGAGCTCATAATCTAATTGTTTTAGTAGAAACAAACTTAACTTTGTTAATATGAAAATATTAACATCAAATTTATCACTTCATCGAAATTTCGAGCTCATAATCTAATTGTTTTAGTAGAAACAAACTTAACTTTGTTAATATGAAAATATTAATATCAAATTTATCACTTCATAGAAATTTCGAGCTCATCATCTAATTGTTTTAGTAGAAACAAACTTAACTTTGTTAATATGAAAATATTAATATCAAATTTATCACTTCATAGAAATTTCGAGCTCATAATCTAATTGTTTTAGTAGAAACAAACTTAACTTTGTTAATATGAAAATATTAATATCAAATTTATCACTTCATAGAAATTTCGAGCTCATAATCTAATTGTTTTAGTAGAAACAAACTTAACTTTGTTAATATGAAAATATTAATTTCAAATTTATCACTTCATAGAAATTTCGAGCTCATAATCTAATTGTTTTAGTAGAAACAAACTTAACTTTGTTAATATGAAAAATATTAATATCAAATTTATCACTTCATAGAAATTTCGAGCTCATCATCTAATTGTTTTAGTAGAAACAAACTTCACTTTGTTAATATGAAAATATTAATATCAAATTTATCACTTCATAGAAATTTCGAGCTCATAATCTAATTGTTTTAGTAGAAACAAACTTAACTTTGTTAATACGAAAATATTAATATCAAATTTATCACTTCATCGAAATTTCGTACTCATAATCTAATTGTTTTAGTAGAAACAAACTTAACTTTGTTAATATGAAAATATTAATATCAAATTTATCACTTCATAGAAATTTCGAGCTGATAATCTAATTGTTTTAGTAGAAACAAACTTAACTTCGTTAATATGAAAATATTAATATCAAATTTATCACTTCATAGAAATTACGAGCTCATCATCTAATTGTTTTAGTAGAAACAAACTTAACTTTGCTAATATGAACCTATTAATATCAAATTTATCATTTCATAGAAATTACGAGCTCATCATCTAATTGTTTTAGTAGAAACAAACTTAACTTTGCTAATATGAAAATATTAATATCAAATTTATCACTTCATAGAAATTACGAGCTCATAATCTAATTGTTTTAGTAGAAACAAACTTAACTTTGTTAATATGAAAATATTAATATCAAATTTATCACTTCATAGAAATTTCGAGCTCATAATCTAATTGTTTTAGTAGAAACAAACTTAACTTCGTTAATATGAAAATATTAATATCACATTTATCACTTCATAGATATTACGAGCTCATCATCTAATTGTTTTAGTAGAAACAAACTTAACTTCGTTAATATTAATATCACATTTATCACTTCATAGAAATTTCGAGCTCATAATCTAATTGTTTTAGTAGAAACAAACTTAACTTTGTTAATATGAAAATATTAACATCAAATTTATCACTTCATCGAAATTTCGAGCTCATAATCTAATTGTTTTAGTAGAAACAAACTTAACTTTGTTAATATGAAAATATTAATATCAAATTTATCACTTCATAGAAATTTCGAGCTCATAATCTAATTGTTTTAGTAGAAACAAACTTAACTTTGTTAATATGAAAATATTAATATCAAATTTATCACTTCATAGAAATTTCGAGCTCATAATCTAATTGTTTTAGTAGAAACAAACTTAACTTTGTTAATATGAAAATATTAATATCAAATTTATGACTTCATCGAAATTTCGAGCTCATCATCTAATTGTTTTAGTAGAAACAAACTTAACTTTGTTAATATGAAAATATTAATATCAAATTTATCACTTCATAGAAATTTCGAGCTGATAATCTAATTGTTTTAGTAGTAACAAACTTAACTTTGTTAATATGAAAATATTAATATCAAATTTATCACTTCATAGAAATTTCGAGCTCATAATCTAATTGTTTTAGTAGAAACAAACTTAACTTTGTTAATATGAAAATATTAATATCAAATTTATCACTTCATAGAAATTTCGAGCTCATCATCTAATTGTTTTAGTAGAAACAAACTTAACTTTGTTAATATGAAAATATTAATATCAAATTTATCACTTCATAGAAATTTCGAGCTCATAATCTAATTGTTTTAGTAGAAACAAACTTAACTTTGTTAATATGAAAATATTAATATCAAATTTATCACTTCATCGAAATTTCGAGCTCATCATCTAATTGTTTTAGTAGAAACAAACTTAACTTTGTTAATATGAAAATATTAATATCAAATTTATCACTTCATAGAAATTTCGAGCTGATAATCTAATTGTTTTAGTAGTAACAAACTTAACTTTGTTAATATGAAAATATTAATATCAAATTTATCACTTCATAGAAATTTCGAGCCCATAATCTAATTGTTTTAGTAGAAACAAACTTAACTTTGTTAATATGAAAATATTAATATCAAATTTATCACTTCATAGAAATTTCGAGCTCATCATCTAATTGTTTTAGTAGAAACAAACTTAACTTTGTTAATATGAAAATATTAATATCAAATTTATCACTTCATAGAAATTTCGAGCTCATAATCTAATTGTTTTAGTAGAAACAAACTTAACTTTGTTAATATGAAAATATTAATATCAAATTTATCACTTCATAGAAATTTGGAGCTCATAATCTAATTTTTTTAGTAGAAACAAACTTAACTTCGTTGATATGAAAATATTAATATCACATTTATCACTTCATAGAAATTACGAGCTCATCATCTAATTGTTTTAGTAGAAACAAACTTAACTTTGTTAATATGAAAATATTAATATCAAATTTATCACTTCATAGAAATTTCGAGCTCATCATCTAATTGTTTTAGTAGAAACAAACTTAACTTTGTTAACTCTTTCCCTACGGGCGCAGTTAAAA
Source organism: Chrysogorgia sp. JL179-B06 (assembly GCA_035772405.1). Taxonomy (NCBI): domain Eukaryota; kingdom Metazoa; phylum Cnidaria; class Anthozoa; order Scleralcyonacea; family Chrysogorgiidae; genus Chrysogorgia; species Chrysogorgia sp. JL179-B06. The sequence goes on along the minus strand of JAYKKM010000193.1, from coordinate 474,742 downwards.
TGGGTCGTTCATGACCCGCAAAATCGTCAATCGAAAAACACGGCACACGGTAACGCAAGATTAAAAATTGAAATTCGACAAGCGCCAGGAACATGAAATCCACGCACACGCCAAGTTTGATTTGATTTCATAAACAACTCTGCGATTGGTGGCATTTTGAGTTTTCAAGATGCTATGCGGGCGTGCAAGATGGCCTTTTCTGGAAAAATGTAAATTTTTCAACCTGATTTATGATAATTAATGCTAATTTATATTAACAAAATGTGTTTTGTTCGGGAAATTTAAAAGAACAAGTAAAAGCCGGTTTATTGGGCTTCCAGAAAATGTATAGCTTTCGCAACAGTTATGGTTATTTCAAGAGATATCAATAGAACAACGTGGTCGTTCAATTTTTGATGTTTTTCAGCCGTAATGAAAGAGTTAATAAGCAATAATAGGTAAATTGAAAATAATCGAAGAAAAAGCGTGAAAGGAAAAGCAGTTTATTATATGTTGAATTGAAAATAATCAATGTAAATACAGTTTTAACAAAGCAAAAAAATGGTCAGTGACCAAAAATGAACCCCCTTCTCTGCTCCCCCCTACCCCCCTCATTGAGAGGAATTATGTAAGGGTTACCCGAAGCAGAGTCTCTGCAGAGATCCCACCCGCACCGGTCCACCCGCACGGGAGCTCATACTTTTAAATATATACGCAAGCTATCTATACACTACAAAGACAATAGGTTCTGTGCATGTGGGTCAAAAAGGTCAAAATTCACCGTGTTTAGAAATGTAAGAAATAATTCACCAAATTGGCTTAAAATTTGATATGTGTGTTGTTTAGCCGACTTACAACGATGATGAAAAATTCAGGCGAAAATATAAAATTGATCGATGCGAAAAAATATCGGCCATTCTATATTAACTCTTTCCCTACGGGCGCAGTTAAAATGGGTCGTTCATGACCCGCAAAGTCGTCAATCGAAAAACACGGCACACGGTAACGCAAGATTAAAAATTGAAATTCGACAAGCGCCAGGAACATGAAATCCACGCACACGCCAAGTTTGATTTGATTTCATAAACAACTCTGCGATTGGTGGCATTTTGAGTTTTCAAGATGCTATGCGGGCGTGCAAGATGGCCTTTTCTGGAAAAATGTAAATTTTTCAACCTGATTTATGATAATTAATGCTAATTTATATTAACAAAATGTGTTTTGTTCGGGAAATTTAAAAGAACAAGTAAAAGCCGGTTTATTGGGCTTCCAGAAAATGTATAGCTTTCGCAACAGTTATGGTTATTTCAAGAGATATCAATAGAACAACGTGGTCGTTCAATTTTTGATGTTTTTCAGCCGTAATGAAAGAGTTAATATGAAAATATTAATATCAAATTTATCACTTCATAGAAATTTCGAGCTCATAATCTAATTGTTTTAGTAGAAACAAACTTAACTTTGTTAATATTAAAATATTAATATCAAATTTATCACTTCATAGAAATTTCGAGCTCATAATCTAATTGTTTCAGTAGAAACAAACTTAACTTTGTTAATATGAAAATATTAATATCAAATTTATCACTTCATAGAAATTTCGAGCTCATAATCTAATTGTTTTAGTAGAAACAAACTTAACTTTGTTAATATGAAAATATTAATATCAAATTTATCACTTCATAGAAATTTCGAGCTCATCATCTAATTGTTTTAGTAGAAACAAACTTAACTTTGTTAATATGAAAATATTAATATCAAATTTATCACTTCATAGAAATTTCGAGCTCATAATCTAATTGTTTTACTAGAAACAAACTTAACTTTGTTAATATGAAAATATTAATATCAAATTTATCACTTCATAGAAATTTCGAGCTCATAATCTAATTGTTTTAGTAGAAACAAACTTAACTTTGTTAATATGAAAATATTAATATCAAATTTATCACTTCATAGAAATTTCGAGCTCATAATCTAATTGTTTTAGTAGAAACAAACTTAACTTCGTTAATATGAAAATATTAATATCACATTTATCACTTCATAGAAATTACGAGCTCATCATCTAATTGTTTTAGTAGAAACAAACTTAACTTCGTTAATATGAAAATATTAAATCACATTTATCACTTCATAGAAATTACGAGCTCATCATGTAATTGTTTTAGTAGAAACAAACTCAACTTTGTTAATATGAAAATATTAATATCAAATTTATCACTTCATAGAAATTTCGAGCTCATAATCTAATTGTTTTAGTAGAAACAAACTTAACTTTGCTAATATGAAAATATTAATATCAAATTTATCACTTCATAGAAATTTCGAGCTCATAATCTAATTGTTTTAGTAGAAACAAACTTAACTTTGTTAATATGAAAATATTAATATCAAATTCATCACTTCATAGAAATTTCGAGCTCATAATCTAATTGTTTTAGTAGAAACAAACTTAACTTTGTTAATATGAAAATATTAATATCAAATTTATCACTTCATAGAAATTTCGTACTCATAATCTAATTGTTTTAGTAGAAACAAACTTAACTTTGTTAATATGAAAATATTAATATCAAATTTATCACTTCATAGAAATTTCGAGCTCATAATCTAATTGTTTTAGTAGAAACAAACTTAACTTTGTTAATATGAAAATATTAATATCAAATTTATCACTTCATAGAAATTTCGAGCTCATAATCTAATTGTTTTAGTAGAAACAAACTTAACTTCGTTAATATGAAAATATTAATATCACATTTATCACTTCATAGAAATTACGAGCTCATCATCTAATTGTTTTAGTAGAAACAAACTTAACTTCGTTAATATGAAAATATTAATATCACAGTTATCACTTCATAGAAATTACGAGCTCATCATGTAATTGTTTTAGTAGAAACAAACTTAACTTTGTTAATATGAAAATATTAATATCAAATTTATCACTTCATAGAAATTTCGAGCTCATAATCTAATTGTTTTAGTAGAAACAAACTTAACTTTGCTAATATGAAAATATTAATATCAAATCTATCACTTCATAGAAATTTCGTGCTCATAATCTAATTGTTTTAGTAGAAACAAACTTAACTTTGTTAATATGAAAATATTAATATCAAATTTATCACTTCATAGAAATTTCGAGCTCATAATCTAATTGTTTTAGTAGAAACAAACTTAACTTTGTTAATATGAAAATATTAATATCAAATTTATCACTTCATAGAAATTTCGAGCTCATCATCTAATTGTTTTAGTAGAAACAAACTTAACTTTGTTAATATGAAAATATTAATATCAAATTTATCACTTCATAGCAATTTCGAGCTCATAATCTAATTGTTTTAGTAGAAACAAACTTAACTTTGTTAATATGAAAATATTAATATCAAATTTATCACTTCATAGAAATTTCGAGCTCATCATCTAATTGTTTTAGTTGAAACAAACTTAACTTTGTTAATATGAAAATATTAATATCAAATTTATCACTTCATAGAAATTTCGAGCTCATAATCTAATTGTTTTAGTAGAAACAAACTTAACTTTGTTAATATGAAAATATTAATATCACATTTATCACTTCAAAGAAATTTCGTACTCATAATCTAATTGTTTTAGTAGAAACAAACTTAACTTTGTTAATATTAAAATATTAATAACAAATTTATCACTTCATAGAAATTTCGAGCTCATAATCTAATTGTTTCAGTAGAAACAAACTTAACTTTGTTAATATGAAAATATTAATATCAAATTTATCACTGCATAGAAATTTCGAGCTCATAATCTAATTGTTTTAGTAGAAACAAACTTAACTTTGTTAATATGAAAATATTAATATCAAATTTATCACTTCATAGAAATTTCGAGCTCATCATCTAATTGTTTTAGTAGAAACAAACTTAACTTTGTTAATATGAAAATATTAATATCAAATTTATCACTTCATAGAAATTTCGAGCTCATAATCTAATTGTTTTACTAGAAACAAACTTAACTTTGTTAATATGAAAATATTAATATCAAATTTATCACTTCATAGAAATTTCGAGCTCATAATCTAATTGTTTTAGTAGAAACAAACTTAACTTTGTTAATATGAAAATATTAATATCAAATTTATTACTTCATAGAAATTTCGAGCTCATAATCTAATTGTTTTAGTAGAAACAAACTTAACTTCGTTAATATGAAAATATTAATATCACATTTATCACTTCATAGAAATTACGAGCTCATCATCTAATTGTTTTAGTAGAAACAAACTTAACTTCGTTAATATGAAAATATTAAATCACATTTATCACTTCATAGAAATTACGAGCTCATCATGTAATTGTTTTAGTAGAAACAAACTTAACTTTGTTAATATGAAAATATTAATATCAAATTTATCACTTCATAGAAATTTCGAGCTCATAATCTAATTGTTTTAGTAGAAACAAACTTAACTTTGTTAATATGAAAATATTAATATCAAATTTATCACTTCATAGAAATTTCGAGCTCATAATCTAATTGTTTTAGTAGAAACAAACTTAACTTTGCTAATATGAAAATATTAATATCAAATTTATCACTTCATAGAAATTTCGAGCTCATAATCTAATTGTTTTAGTAGAAACAAACTTAACTTTGTTAATATGAAAATATTAATATCAAATTTATCACTTCATAGAAATTTCGAGCTCATAATCTAATTGTTTTAGTAGAAACAAACTTAACTTTGTTAATATGAAAATATTAATATCAAATTTATCACTTCATAGAAATTTCGTACTCATAATCTAATTGTTTTAGTAGAAACAAACTTAACTTTGTTAATATGAAAATATTAATATCAAATTTATCACTTCATAGAAATTTCGAGCTCATAATCTAATTGTTTTAGTAGAAACAAACTTAACTTTGTTAATATGAAAATATTAATATCAAATTTATCACTTCATAGAAATTTCGAGCTCATAATCTAATTGTTTTAGTAGAAACAAACTTAACTTCGTTAATATGAAAATATTAATATCACATTTATCACTTCATAGAAATTACGAGCTCATCATCTAATTGTTTTAGTAGAAACAAACTTAACTTCGTTAATATGAAAATATTAATATCACAGTTATCACTTCATAGAAATTACGAGCTCATCATGTAATTGTTTTAGTAGAAACAAACTTAACTTTGTTAATATGAAAATATTAATATCAAATTTATCACTTCATAGAAATTTCGAGCTCATAATCTAATTGTTTTAGTAGAAATAAACTTAACTTTGCTAATATGAAAATATTAATATCAAATCTATCACTTCATAGAAATTTCGAGCTCATAATCTAATTGTTTTAGTAGAAACAAACTTAACTTTGTTAATATGAAAATATTAATATCAAATTTATCACTTCATAGAAATTTCGAGCTCATAATCGAATTGTTTTAGTAGAAACAAACTTAACTTTGTTAATATGAAAATGTTAATATCAAATTTATCACTTCATAGAAATTTCGAGCTCATCATCTAATTGTTTTAGTAGAAACAAACTTAACTTTGTTAATATGAAAATATTAATATCAAATTTATCACTTCATAGAAATTTCGAGCTCATAATCTAATTGTTTTAGTAGAAACAAACTTAACTTTGTTAATATGAAAATATTAATATCAAATTTATCACTTCATAGAAATTTCGAGCTCATAATCTAATTGTTTTAGTAGAAACAAACTTAACTTCGTTAATATGAAAATATTAATATCACATTTATCACTTCATAGAAATTACGAGCTCATCATCTAATTGTTTTAGTAGAAACAAACTTAACTTCGTTAATATGAAAATATTAATATCACATTTATCACTTCATAGAAATTAGGAGCTCATCATGTAATTGTTTTAGTAGAAACAAACTTAACTTTGTTAATATGAAAATATTAATATCAAATTTATCACTTCATAGAAATTTCGAGCTCATAATCTAATTGTTTTAGTAGAAACAAACTTAACTTTGCTAATATGAAAATATTAATATCAAATTTATCACTTCATAGAAATGTCGAGCTCATAATCTAATTGTTTTAGTAGAAACAAACTTAACTTTGTTAATATGAAAATATTAATATCAAATTTATCACTTCATAGAAATTTCGAGCTCATAATCTAATTGTTTTAGTAGAAACAAACTTAACTTTGTTAATATGAAAATATTAATATCAAATTTATCACTTCATAGAAATTTCGAGCTCATAATCTAATTGTTTTAGTAGAAACAAACTTAATATATGAAAATATTAATATCAAATTTATCACTTCATAGAAATTTCGAGCTCATCATCTAATTGTTTTAGTAGAAACAAACTTAACTTTGTTAATATGAAAATATTAATATCAAATTTATCACTTCATAGAAATTTCGAGCTCATAATCTAATTGTTTTAGTAGAAACAAACTTAACTTTGTTAATATGAAAATATTAATATCAAATTTATCACTTCATGGAAATTTCGAGCTCATCATCTAATTGTTTTAGTAGAAACAAACTTAACTTTGTTAATATGAAAATATTAATATCAAATTTATCACTTCATAGAAATTTCGAGCTCATAATCTAATTGTTTTAGTAGAAACAAACTTAACTTTGTTAATATGAAAATATTAATATCAAATTTATCACTTCATAGAAATTTCGAGCTCATAATCTAATTGTTTTAGTAGAAACAAACTTAACTTTGTTAATATGAAAATATTAATATCAAATTTATCACTTCATAGAAATTTCGAGCTCATAATCTAATTGTTTTAGTAGAAACAAACTTAATATATGAAAATATTAATATCAAATTTATCACTTCATAGAAATTTCGAGCTCATCATCTAATTGTTTTAGTAGAAACAAACTTAACTTTGTTAATATGAAAATATTAATATCAAATTTATCACTTCATAGAAATTTCGAGCTCATAATCTAATTGTTTTAGTAGAAACAAACTTAACTTTGTTAATATGAAAATATTAATATCAAATTTATCACTTCATAGAAATTTCGAGCTCATAATCTAATTGTTTTAGTAGAAACAAACTTAACTTTGTTAATATGAAAATATTAATATCAAATTTATCACTTCATAGAAATTTCGAGCTCATCATCTAATTATTTTAGTAGAAACAAACTTAACTTTGTTAATATGAAAATATTAATATCACATTTATCACTTCATGGAAATTTCGAGCTCATCATCTAATTGTTTTAGTAGAAACAAACTTAACTTTGTTAATATGAAAATATTAATATCAAATTTATCACTTCATAGAAATTTCGAGCTCATCATCTAATTGTTTTAGTAGAAACAAACTTAACTTTGTTAATATGAAAATATTAATATCAAATTTATCACTTCATAGAAATTTCGAGCTCATAATCTAATTGTTTTAGTAGAAACAAACTTAACTTTGTTAATATGAAAATATTAATATCAAATTTATCACTTCATAGAAATTTCGAGCTCATAATCTAATTGTTTTAGTAGAAACAAACTTAACTTTGTTAATATGAAAATATTAATATCAAATTTATCACTTCATAGAAATTTCGAGCTCATAATCTAATTGTTTTAGTAGAAACAAACTTAATATATGAAAATATTAATATCAAATTTATCACTTCATAGAAATTTCGAGCTCATCATCTAATTGTTTTAGTAGAAACAAACTTAACTTTGTTAATATGAAAATATTAATATCAAATTTATCACTTCATAGAAATTTCGAGCTCATAATCTAATTGTTTTAGTAGAAACAAACTTAACTTTGTTAATATGAAAATATTAATATCAAATTTATCACTTCATGGAAATTTCGAGCTCATCATCTAATTGTTTTAGTAGAAACAAACTTAACTTTGTTAATATGAAAATATTAATATCAAATTTATCACTTCATAGAAATTTCGAGCTCATAATCTAATTGTTTTAGTAGAAACAAACTTAACTTTGTTAATATGAAAATATTAATATCAAATTTATCACTTCATAGAAATTTCGAGCTCATAATCTAATTGTTTTAGTAGAAACAAACTTAACTTTGTTAATATGAAAATATTAATATCAAATTTATCACTTCATAGAAATTTCGAGCTCATAATCTAATTGTTTTAGTAGAAACAAACTTAATATATGAAAATATTAATATCAAATTTATCACTTCATAGAAATTTCGAGCTCATCATCTAATTGTTTTAGTAGAAACAAACTTAACTTTGTTAATATGAAAATATTAATATCAAATTTATCACTTCATAGAAATTTCGAGCTCATAATCTAATTGTTTTAGTAGAAACAAACTTAACTTTGTTAATATGAAAATATTAATATCAAATTTATCACTTCATAGAAATTTCGAGCTCATAATCTAATTGTTTTAGTAGAAACAAACTTAACTTTGTTAATATGAAAATATTAATATCAAATTTATCACTTCATAGAAATTTCGAGCTCATCATCTAATTGTTTTAGTAGAAACAAACTTAACTTTGTTAATATGAAAATATTAATATCACATTTATCACTTCATGGAAATTTCGAGCTCATCATCTAATTGTTTTAGTAGAAACAAACTTAACTTTGTTAATATGAAAATATTAATATCAAATTTATCACTTCATAGAAATTTCGAGCTCATCATCTAATTGTTTTAGTAGAAACAAACTTAACTTTGTTAATATGAAAATATTAATATCAAATTTATCACTTCATAGAAATTTCGAGCTCATAATCTAATTGTTTTAGTAGAAACAAACTTAACTTTGTTAATATGAAAATATTAATATCAAATTTATCACTTCATAGAAATTTCGAGCTCATAATCTAATTGTTTTAGTAGAAACAAACTTAACTTTGTTAATATGAAAATATTAATATCAAATTTATCACTTCATAGAAATTTCGAGCTCATAATCTAATTGTTTTAGTAGAAACAAACTTAATATATGAAAATATTAATATCAAATTTATCACTTCATAGAAATTTCGAGCTCATCATCTAATTGTTTTAGTAGAAACAAACTTAACTTTGTTAATATGAAAATATTAATATCAAATTTATCACTTCATAGAAATTTCGAGCTCATAATCTAATTGTTTTAGTAGAAACAAACTTAACTTTGTTAATATGAAAATATTAATATCAAATTTATCACTTCATGGAAATTTCGAGCTCATCATCTAATTGTTTTAGTAGAAACAAACTTAACTTTGTTAATATGAAAATATTAATATCAAATTTATCACTTCATAGAAATTTCGAGCTCATAATCTAATTGTTTTAGTAGAAACAAACTTAACTTTGTTAATATGAAAATATTAATATCAAATTTATCACTTCATAGAAATTTCGAGCTCATAATCTAATTGTTTTAGTAGAAACAAACTTAACTTTGTTAATATGAAAATATTAATATCAAATTTATCACTTCATAGAAATTTCGAGCTCATAATCTAATTGTTTTAGTAGAAACAAACTTAATATATGAAAATATTAATATCAAATTTATCACTTCATAGAAATTTCGAGCTCATCATCTAATTGTTTTAGTAGAAACAAACTTAACTTTGTTAATATGAAAATATTAATATCAAATTTATCACTTCATAGAAATTTCGAGCTCATAATCTAATTGTTTTAGTAGAAACAAACTTAATATATGAAAATATTAATATCAAATTTATCACTTCATAGAAATTTCGAGCTCATCATCTAATTGTTTTAGTAGAAACAAACTTAACTTTGTTAATATGAAAATATTAATATCAAATTTATCACTTCATAGAAATTTCGAGCTCATAATCTAATTGTTTTAGTAGAAACAAACTTAACTTTGTTAATATGAAAATATTAATATCAAATTTATCACTTCATAGAAATTTCGAGCTCATCATCTAATTGTTTTAGTAGAAACAAACTTAACTTTGTTAATATGAAAATATTAATATCAAATTTATCACTTCATAGAAATTTCGAGCTCATAATCTAATTGTTTTAGTAGAAACAAACTTAACTTTGTTAATATGAAAATATTAATATCAAATTTATCACTTCATAGAAATTTCGAGCTCATAATCTAATTGTTTTAGTAGAAACAAACTTAACTTTGTTAATATGAAAATATTAATATCAAATTTATCACTTCATAGAAATTTCGAGCTCATAATCTAATTGTTTTAGTAGAAACAAACTTAACTTTGTTAATATGAAAATATTAATATCAAATTTATCACTTCATAGAAATTTCGAGCTCATAATCTAATTGTTTTAGTAGAAACAAACTTAACTTTGTTAATATGAAAATATTAATATCAAATTTATCACTTCATAGAAATTTCGAGCTCATAATCTAATTGTTTTAGTAGAAACAAACTTAACTTTGTTAATATGAAAATATTAATATCAAATTTATCACTTCATAGAAATTTCGAGCTCATAATCTAATTGTTTTAGTAGAAACAAACTTAATATATGAAAATATTAATATCAAATTTATCACTTCATAGAAATTTCGAGCTCATCATCTAATTGTTTTAGTAGAAACAAACTTAACTTTGTTAATATGAAAATATTAATATCAAATTTATCACTTCATAGAAATTTCGAGCTCATAATCTAATTGGTTTTAGTAGAAACAAACTTAACTTTGTTAATATGAAAATATTAATATCAAATTTATCACTTCATAGAAATTTCGAGCTCATAATCTAATTGTTTTAGTAGAAACAAACTTAATATATGAAAATATTAATATCAAATTTATCACTTCATAGAAATTTCGAGCTCATCATCTAATTGTTTTAGTAGAAACAAACTTAACTTTGTTAATATGAAAATATTAATATCAAATTTATCACTTCATAGAAATTTCGAGCTCATAATCTAATTGTTTTAGTAGAAACAAACTTAACTTTGTTAATATGAAAATATTAATATCAAATTTATCACTTCATGGAAATTTCGAGCTCATCATCTAATTGTTTTAGTAGAAACAAACTTAACTTTGTTAATATGAAAATATTAATATCAAATTTATCACTTCATAGAAATGTCGAGCTCATAATCTAATTGTTTTAGTAGAAACAAACTTAACTTTGTTAATATGAAAATATTAATATCAAATTTATCACTTCATAGAAATTTCGAGCTCATAATCTAATTGTTTTAGTAGAAACAAACTTAACTTTGTTAATATGAAAATATTAATATCAAATTTATCACTTCATAGAAATTTCGAGCTCATAATCTAATTGTTTTAGTAGAAACAAACTTAACTTTGTTAATATGAAAATATTAATATCAAATTTATCGATTCATAGAAATTTCGAGCTCATAATCTAATTGTTTTAGTAGAAACAAACTTAACTTTGTTAATATGAAAATATTAATATCAAATTTATCACTTCATGGAAATTTCGAGCTCATCATCTAATTGTTTTAGTAGAAACAAACTTAACTTTGTTAATATGAAAATATTAATATCAAATTTATCACTTCATAGAAATTTCGAGCTCATAATCTAATTGTTTTAGAAGAAACAAACTTAACTTTGCTAATATGAAAATATTAATATCAAATTTATCACTTCATAGAAATGTCGAGCTCATAATCTAATTGTTTTAGTAGAAACAAACTTAACTTTGTTAATATGAAAATATTAATATCAAATTTATCACTTCATAGAAATTTCGAGCTCATAATCTAATTGTTTTAGTAGAAACAAACTTAACTTTGTTAATATGAAAATATTAATATCAAATTTATCACTTCATAGAAATTTCGAGCTCATAATCTACTTGTTTTAGTAGAAACAAACTTAATATATGAAAATATTAATATCAAATTTATCACTTCATAGAAATTTCGAGCTCATCATCTAATTGTTTTAGTAGAAACAAACTTAACTTTGTTAATATGAAAATATTAATATCAAATTTATCACTTCATAGAAATTTCGAGCTCATAATCTAATTGTTTTAGTAGAAACAAACTTAACTTTGTTAATATGAAAATATTAATATCAAATTTATCACTTCATGGAAATTTCGAGCTCATCATCTAATTGTTTTAGTAGAAACAAACTTAACTTTGTTAATATGAAAATATTAATATCAAATTTATCACTTCATAGAAATTTCGAGCTCATAATCTAATTGTTTTAGTAGAAACAAACTTAACTTTGTTAATATGAAAATATTAATATCAAATTTATCACTTCATGGAAATTTCGAGCTCATCATCTAATTGTTTTAGTAGAAACAAACTTAACTTTGTTAATATGAAAATATTAATATCAAATTTATCACTTCATAGAAATTTCGAGCTCATAATCTAATTGTTTTAGTAGAAACAAACTTAACTTTGTTAATATGAAAATATTAATATCAAATTTATCACTTCATAGAAATTTCGAGCTCATAATCTAATTGTTTTAGTAGAAACAAACTTAACTTTGTTAATATGAAAATATTAATATCAAATTTATCACTTCATAGAAATTTCGAGCTCATAATCTAATTGTTTTAGTAGAAACAAACTTAATATATATGAAAATATTAATATCAAATTTATCACTTCATAGAAATTTCGAGCTCATCATCTAATTGTTTTAGTAGAAACAAACTTAACTTTGTTAATATGAAAATATTAATATCAAATTTATCACTTCATAGAAATTTCGAGCTCATAATCTAATTGGTTTAGTAGAAACAAACTTAACTTTGTTAATATGAAAATATTAATATCAAATTTATCACTTCATAGAAATTTCGAGCTCATAATCTAATTGTTTTAGTAGAAACAAACTTAACTTTGTTAATATGAAAATATTAATATCAAATTTATCACTTCATAGAAATTTCGAGCTCATCATCTAATTGTTTTAGTAGAAACAAACTTAACTTTGTTAATATGAAAATATTAATATCAAATTTATCACTTCATGGAAATTTCGAGCTCATCATCTAATTGTTTTAGTAGAAACAAACTTAACTTTGTTAATATGAAAATATTAATATCAAATTTATCACTTCATAGAAATTTCGAGCTCATCATCTAATTGTTTTAGTAGAAACAAACTTAACTTTGTTAATATGAAAATATTAATATCAAATTTATCACTTCATGGAAATTTCGAGCTCATAATCTAATTGTTTTAGTAGAAACAAACTTAACTTTTTTAATATGAAAATATTAATATCAAATTTATCACTTCATAGAATTTTCGAGCTCATAATCTAATTGTTTTAGTAGAAACAAACTTAACTTCGTTAATATGAAAATATTAATATCATATTTATCACTTCATAGAAATTTCGAGCTCATCATCTAATTGTTTTAGTAGAAAAAACTTATCTTCGTTAATATTAAAATATTAATATCAAATTTATCACTTCATAGAAATTTCAAGCTCATAATCTAATTGTTTTAGTAGAAACAAACTTAAATTCGTTGATATGAAAATATTAATACAAATTTATCACTTCATAGAAATTTCGAGCTCATCATCTAATTGTTTTAGTAGAAACAAACTTATCTTCGTTAATATTAAAATATTAATATCAAATTTATCACTTCATAGAAATTTCGAGCTCATCATCTAATTGTTTTAGTAGAAACAAACTTAACTTCGTTAATATGAAAATATTAATATCAAATTTATCACTTCATAGAAATTTCGAGCTCATTATCTAATTGTTTTAGTAGAAACAAACTTAACTTCGTTAATATGAAAATATTAATATCAAATTTATCACTTCATAGAAATTTCGAGCTCATCATCTAATTGTTTTAGTAGAAACAAACTTATCTTCGTTAATATTAAAATATTAATATAAAATTTAACACTTCATAGAAATTTCGAGCTCATAATCTAATTGTTTTAGTAGAAACAAACTTAACTTTGTTAATATGAAAATATTAATATCACTTCATAGAAATTTATCACTTCATAGAAATTTGGAGCTCATCATCTAATTTTAAATAGATCACTGCATAGCAAATGAGGCGTACAGGTTTATATTCAAACTGGTCGGCGACTTTCTCACAGATTTGCTGAACATCTTCGTTGCTTATGTCGACAAACCTGTCGTAAGACATGTTAATAGTATCAATCATTCTATTTCCGACGTGAAAGTCTGTGCCACGAAAAGCGTCTCATTTTCAAAAAGACAAGAAAAGCGTCTCATTTTCAAACTTGGCAACATACATTCCCATGGTCTCAACGAACGATTTTCATTCAATTAATCTTTGTCTCACTTAATCTCCATGGGTATTTCTTTATTTCACATTGCACTCATTAACATCGCTTTGTGTGGTCTGTTTACCGATTGTCGGTAAAAATAGCAAATGACTTTCCTATTTTTACATCTAAATATGGGTCTCTGTAAAGAACGGAAACCGAAACGACCGAAACCGAATCCGGAAATCGCCGAAAGCGGAAATGATCGCTAAAAACCTCGCTAAAAACTGCTAAAAATGCTTATTTTCCTCCTATATTGAGGTAATTTCCCTCTTGTATTAGTTTATGTATGCTAGTACACAAATACACAAATTATTGCAACGCACTAGTGACTGTGATTCACCTTTAGGAGATCAGATACAATAACTTGCTTAGTTGCTGCTTATTAAATGAACCGTACACACATACTACACATGTACTGTATGTTTGCAGCTGGGCTTATGTGAAAAGTCAGGCTGTTGAATAATAGTGTAATGTATATAAATACTTTACTTGGTTTATTTTGTTGTAAGACTACTTGTTACATTTAATGAAACTGATTTAAAGAATGGGGCATAATTTTACCCTGATATAGATGCGATATTAACAATAAACAGCTAGGAAAGTACTTTTGACTTACCTGGAAAGTTTAACTTTTGATCAATTGTAAAAAAATCCCTTTATTTTCTACATTTGTGGCCTTTTAATTGTTTATAATCGATTATATATTTGGAATTTTAAAATATTACAGTGCCAATGAATCGTGACAAAATAAATAAGCGAGATTTGTCAATGCATATTTCGGCGATTTCGGTCGTTTCGGTTTCCGTTCTTTACAGAGACCCTCTAAATATTATTTGTTATTGTTTCTCGCACCTAATTGGCTTATTTTTGTCTTACGCGATTATTTATTCTATAAAAGTCTCACTCAGTTTTTATTTCACTTTACGTTTCCTCTGACGAAGGGCCTTCGCTCTAAGCGTTACAGACGACTTACACGCTATTTCGGCAGGACACCAACCTTTTTAGATATTCGATTTGTATTTATATTCACGAGTTGTTTACGTAGTTAAACGAGAAAAGTTTACGACACAAACAACGGGTGGATATAAAACTTTACAAAGCACTATGACTGGTCATACGGTGGTTACAAAATTTCTTATATGACATTGTAACGGTTCTCACCAGCTTCTATTAATCGACTGTCAGGTATATAATCTTTAGAATCTTTAGAAGAATGTCCTATCCTAGTAATGGAATTTAAACTCGACCTATCAAGAGAGAAGATAAATTATAAATGATTATATATAGTAAAAGAACAGTTGAAGAGCAGAAGATAATAGCCGATAACAAAACGTATAGGAAACTGTAACGAACGACGAGCGCAAAGGCCCCTGGGATAGTTTGGAGGGACAGAATTTCAAGATGGCCACCAGCGAGTAAATACCAGTGAGATCAAAATATAACTGGAGGACTGTGTTCTGGGCAAAAAGTGAAGGCAAACATGGCGGGAATGGAGGCCAATTTTGCACGTCATTTTCAATCCCCTACGCGGCCTTTTCACGACATTGCACTTTACGTTTTTGGTTCGGTTACGAAACCATTTACAAGAACGAAAGAAGTCCTTGAACAAAGTGAAACCGACAAACTTTCAGTAACCGTCTACTTAAAAAGGATTTCGTGATGTTTTATGAACTGCTGCTGACATCAGTTGTCTAAAAATGGGGGGAATGGTAAAAATAAATCGTTCGTTTATAAAAACCTGTTTTTCCAAAGAAAATTTTGAGGATTTCTTTCGTCATTTTGTGTTAATTCTGCAATTTGTTTCTATAAAAAATGTACTATTTTGACTCGGCATGACTTTGGCAATATAAATATCAAAATGAACATAGATTTGAAAAATAGAAAAGTTGCGTGAGATATACGGTCAAATCTCCTCCATGACCGCCATGTTTTGCTTCACTTTTTTCCCCAAATATCAAAACATAGTCCGCCAGTTATATATAGAGTTCACTGATCGGGAAAGAAAATCAAACAATTATTTTGACCGGAGATGATTTTCCTGGAGCCAGTTTACCACGAGAATCTGTGTTCGACAGATTCTCGTGGTAAACTGGCTGCAGGAAAATCATCTCCGGTCAAAATAATTGTTTGATTTTCTTTCTATGTCCAGTTAAATGAATATCAAAATAATCGGTTGATTTTCTCTCCCGATCTGTAAACACAAGTAAACTACATATATCAGTGGCGGACCCAGGATTTTAAAAAGTGGTTTCCTCTAAGGGGGAAATTTTTGAATGCTTGGGTCTTTTGGTAGCAGTTTTGACAGCACGTATGAGCACAACGCAGTTGCAAAAGGGACATGACTTCAGCAGAAATCCGGGAGTTTTATAGGAGACAAGACTAGAAGTACAGAGTCATTTAACATTTATTATTCACATTCGTATAATTCACACGTCAAATTTATTTTAATTTGTACGCATGTCATTCTCAAGATGATTTGCATTTTTTTATACCAAACCCTGGAGCCGCAAGCCCATATACAAATGTCGTATGAATAAAGTTGTCGTTCTGGAATTTAGAGTGCTATTTGAAGTGTCAGTAACTGAGGGTGTTTTCGCTTCCTCTGCAATTTGGCTTCACAATAATGAACTTCGCCTGTTATACTGACTTGTATGAGATCAAATGTACATTTTTGTCACAAATCATTCACGCATGGCCGATAAAACGAAAATTTATTCCGAAAAACCCGCAATAATTTGTTTCCCAGAACCACCCGTTATTTCCCGCAAACAGGCTTTGAAAACAAATTTCAAAATTAACACAAACGAAAGCCCTCAAAAATTAAAATTATTGAGAAAAACAGGTTAACGAACGATTTCTTGTTGCCGTTTTTCCCCATTACTAGTAGGTCACTAGTAACCGCGAACTTAAATCGTTTTTAAGTTCTCGGTTGCTGAAAGTTTGCCGGTTCGTAACCGAAGCAAACAAAACTTAACGTTCAATGTCGTGAAAAGGCCTGGAACTGACGTACACGAACGCGTAGGAGACTGAGACTGACGTACATGACCGCGTAGGAGACTGAGACTGACGTATAAAATCGGTCTTCGTGTCCTTCACTTTTTGCCAGAACATAGTCCCGCAGTTATATATAGAGCTCACTGGTAAACACTCGCTGGTGGCCATCTTGAAATTATGTCCCTGCAAAGGATCCAAGGAGCCTTTGTGGTCGTAATTCGTTCCATTTTCCCGCTCGTTTTTGTTATAACTCAATAAAATAATTGTTACCTCGTTCTTTCCAGAGATCCAGATGAGAAACCAACGTCTGAAACAAAAAAAATCACACCGGGATTTAATCTTAAAAAGAACCATTTTGAAAAAATCGAATCGCTTCAAAATCCTTTCAAGTAATCTGCAATAGCCTCGACCACAGAATTAGGATTTTTGTTGATGAATAGATGCTTGTCAAATTTGCTTCAATGTTCACGAAACAATGGCTCCAAAACGAGGTTGGTAACGATATCGTAATGCATTTACTGTTATTTAGCGGAGAGAGGATTTAGGTAATTCAGAATATTTTAAAATTGATCTGACTGCCCCAATCGGGAATCGAACCCAATGTCTTTGATTTTATTATTGTTTTTTAGTGGACGAATATACAGGATTATCACTTCAGATAGATTATGTAATATACAAAACGAAACTGTTATCAACGTGGGTCCTGCTGGTAAAAGTCCATAAATAATATTTAAAAATTTATAATAACATTAATAACACTAAATTTAAAAAAAATGTTGGTTTAAAAATATATAAATATACAATGTTAAACATTGTCCATCAAAAAGTTGTTAAAAGAATCATAATTATCAGTTTTACGTATGTGCAAAGGTAAGTCATTATAGAGCTTTGTTCCCCTATAGTAAAAGGATCCTCTACTATATTCTAATCTAATTTTTGGTAGTTCCAGTTGATAACCATTGTTTCGGAACAATTTCAAACAATTTCAGTAATTTCAAATGCAGTTTTTTTAGATCTTGATGTGTGTTGTTTTTTAAGAGCATGGCTTTATAAAATTAAAAACTAGAAGTTACTATCGCAAGGAAAGTGCTGCCTCAAAATTCAAGGCAGTTGTGATATTGTGCAAAATAGCACAAATACGTGGCGGGCTTATTGAAGTCAACAGATGTAAGTCAACAGAATCAGATGTAAGTTGAACAGTTAATATTGAAGTCAACACATGTAAGTTCAACAGTTACATAAAAATGCAGATGAACATAAAGATAAACTAGTTGTATAACATAGTTCTCTGTACAAGGCTTGCATAAAAATGCAGTTAAATATGAACACAAAAAGTTGACATTATAACAGTCGATAAACTAACAACTGCCAGAAGTTCATCAGTAAAGCAGAACACGTTATATGATGATTGACAAACGAGGCTCTTCACAAAATATCGTGGCGCTAGTAGCTAAAGAGATTTTATTTTGTTTGCATGCATGCCGTTGGCGAGTTCTATCCGAACATTTGATTCGGATAGTTTCCGCATCCGGCGATTATACGAACATCTACGAGTTACGTCATAAAACGTCATAAATCTGTGGACAAACATCCATGATCGTAATTTAAGGTCGATTGACTTTACATAGTTCCGCGAAGAGGTCTGGGCACGAGACACAGCAACCCAAGTCAAGATTAGTGTGCTGCCTACGGCAGCAATTAAACATGTTGTTATAAGCACTTTCAATTGTTTGTTTACTTCGCAAAGTTTAAAAACATTTGACCGTACGGAATTCACAAAAACGTCCTGCAAAAGTCGGCGCGGCCGTATAAAAGGTCTGCTGGCGTGATAGAATTTCAATTGTGGAAGATCGCTATCTACGCATGTGCAGTAGTTGTCGCGAGACAATACATGAAACGCGTGGTAATTTACGGAAGTCGATTGTTGTGATGTTTCGTTTCCCACTTTCTCAACACTCCTGGTTCTCTTTGGATGTGCTGTTATATCGAACTCGGAATTTTTGAAACACGTTTGTTTAAATAATCTGTGTCGATGTGGTCATTGGCTAGCGGTAGTTAATTTGGCGGTCATTTCCTCTCGAATTTGGTAAATAACTTCATGAATTCATTGCAGTGCTGCCATGTTTTTGTGATATTAAACTCATTTTCATATAGTTCATTGGGACCTGTTGTGGACATTAAGCTTTGATGTAACGTTTGATGTGAGAGATTTAATACAAACCATAACACAGGTGCTAAATATTTGGCATTGATAGTCCTCAAATATGTCAAATACATGTACATGTACTTTGAAACTTTTTTTATGTTTTGCAAGAATACCATATTCTGAGTTGTGACTCAATATATTTTTCTTACTTAATATTTTTCCCTTTACAAAGTCTGCTCGATAAAAAAGACGCCCGCATAAATATGAAAACAAATGTTTGACTTGCTTGAACACCATACGCGAGAGCCACGAACAGCCGAGATGCCATGTTTAGTTGCCAATCGCCCGTTAAAATAACTATAGGGAGCCACCTTAAACATTGAATGAAGATTTGTGTTCAAAAAGTTCGTAAAATGCAGTGTTCAAAATATATCGTCGTCGGAAGATGTCAAGTTCGCAAATTTTATATGGCGTCAACAGGTAAACCCGTTTTCGCTTTTTTAAAGCTGTTAGTAATCAGTTACAAAGATAGTTTTGCAAATATGTCCGACTATGTTATTCAGGCTTTCATTTTTTGTATAGCATGAGTTGTTATAGAGTTAGTAGTTCAAAATATATCGTCGTCGGAATATCTAATATATTTATATCGGAGTTCGTGAATCCAATCCAAGCGTCGTTTTCGCTTTTTTAAAGCTATTAGCAATCAGTTACAAAAAAAGTTTGTAGGTATGTCAGAGGCGGTTAATCAAGCTTTCATTAAATATGTAGAATGAGTTCTTAGAGTTAGTACTGTACTTCAAAAGATATCGTGGTCGGAACATTTTATATTTTGGCTGGAGAAAAAAAAAAAAAAAAAAGCGAGCCTGTCAATAAGTTCGTCACGAAATCAGCTGATGCGTTAACAAAAATTAATGTATCAGCTGATTTCGTGCGAAACTGTTGACAGGTTCGCAGGTTTTTCGTGAATCTGTGTTGACCGAAGGCCCATTCACTTTATCGTTTATTAATTCTGACTTGAGTGACGAAGGGCTTTCGCTCGAAACGTTGAATAGACTTCTTACACACTATTTCGACAGTACACAAACCTTTAAGAGATCTATATTTCTACACTGCCTAATGCCTAAACAGTATGCAGAACAACATTTTTATAGTACTCTTCAATAAAACAACCAACAAGTTGTACTGTATATATTGCTCAGAAATTTTTAGACACATTTTGAAATACTTAACGGAGTGATTTATGCTATATACCATTACAAAGCCATTGAAAAATCACAATTCTAGTGCAAGTTTGAAGCTATCATCGAACAATTTAAAAATTTGTAAGTGTGTTATGTTTTAAATGTTTAGAATTTTCAAAAAAATATAATTTTTGTATATTGCACAGAAATATTTTGACAAGTTTTGAAATACTTAACGGAGAGAGTTGTACTATATACCGTTGCCCATTGGAAAGCCTTTGAACAACCACAATTGTGGTGTAAATATGAAGTAGGAAAAATTTGAAAATGTGCAATGTTTTGAATATTTAGAATTTTCAAAGGATATAATTTTGACACATCATTTGATGAAGTTTACCATTATATATACCATTATATATACCATACTTTACCATTATATATACCATAACTGCAGAATAGTATGTGTCAGTACAAATTTTGAAATTGCATGTACGGTATGTTTATTATTTTATTAAAATTATAGGAATCGAACCTGTAACCTTCTGATTGCCGCTGAGACACTAACGATTGAGCTACTATAAATATTACAATAATATTTATACATGAGGATAGCCCCTTCAATGCTAACACGGGTATCAATGGGGGTCCTGTTTCCTAACAAATTACAATTATTACGCCATGATAAATATTATATATAATAATAATTGAGGTAGCATGGAGGAGATAATACGATAGTGAATATTGCTCAGTGAAACGTGAAGCAGAACAGACGTTAGCGAAATGTGGAATGAAGTAACCTTTAATAAAAAAGGAATTATGACCAATGAAGAGAGAATGACTTGGAAACTTGCTGGAGGAAGCTGAAGGAAGGACTGAAGAAAGGAATGGTAAACAACAAAAAAAGCTTAGTATATGAAGGAAATGCAAAGCAATGTCTATAAGAACCATGCAGGAGATGGAGTGTAGTGAATGCCATAAATGCAATCTCGACCCTAGAAAGACAGCAGCGATAGCAGATGATGGAAGCAAGGAAATGGAAAAGGATGAAAGGACTGAATGTGGAATCGATACTGTGTAGATTATGTGAACAATACGACGAGACTGTCCAACATCTCTTGGCAGGATGTACAGCATTAGCAGGGACAGAATATATGAGGAGACATAACAACGCATTGATGGTACTAGCGGTGCAATGAGTAAGCAACATGGAATTATAGAGGAGGGAACACTGTGGTGCCAACAGCGATGGATGAAAGGGCGTGTAATGGAGGATGGAAAGTTTAAGTTGGTGTGGGATTTTGAATATAAACTGAGGAAATATAGTAAAGCCAGGAGGCCAAACCTCACACTGGAGGACAGCGATGGGAAACCTACTGTATCTGGCTGGTAGATATGGCGTATCCTCAGGAGCAAAATATCGAAGCAAAACATCGGGAAAAATTAAACAAGTGCAGGTATCAGCAGCTAGCGTTTGAAACGAGAGAGAAGCGACCGGGATTCCAGGTAGAGGTAATACTACTAATAATAGGATGTATGGGAGGTTGTATCAACAAATTGCAACAACAAATCGAGAAGTTGATACGACATGAGAAGGAAGCTCAATGGGTAGTGAGAACCATGCAGAAGACAGTACTATGATGGAAAGTGAGACACTGCTGCGTAAAGTACTGAGCAAAGTGGTCCAAGAGGATTGATATATTTTTTTAATCTTAGCAAATTTTGATAGGAGGAGCTACTACTGTATGTAAATCCAGTAAGAGCTATTGGCCGCCATGAATAGGCTATTGAGAAGCATATAAAAATAATAATAGATTTATATAGCGCCTAAAACCATGCATAAAATGTTCAGAGGCGCTGTTATCATAATATACCAAAAATTCACAAACACTGCATTTACAAAATACTAAAAACCTGCAACATCAAGTTTAACTAAATTTTAAAAAGTTTAAAAAGATAAGTTTAAGTCTAGATTTAAAAGTGTTAAGACAGTTTAAATTCCTTTTTCATCTGGTAGTTTGTTCCACAGGGGGCAGCGATTGAGAAAGTTATCTTTTCATACGTTTCGCGATGAAATCTTGGTATACAGAGATCAAAATGCTAACACTTCATGCTACACCATTTGTGGAATGTCGCGTAGACTTTCCTACTGTAGCTTGCACTAATACAATTGGGGAAAAAACATTAAATTTAGCAACGCTTGTTCTGATTTTTGGGGGCTCAGCCCCGCATTTAAAATTTGCCCCCAGCCCCCCGTTTCCTACGCCTCGGTTTACTATTTACATGAAATAACGT
This sequence comes from Chrysogorgia sp. JL179-B06, assembly GCA_035772405.1. NCBI lineage: Eukaryota > Metazoa > Cnidaria > Anthozoa > Scleralcyonacea > Chrysogorgiidae > Chrysogorgia > Chrysogorgia sp. JL179-B06. Next base: position 451,867 of record JAYKKM010000193.1, on the reverse strand, counting down.
CAAAGCAGGGACACACAGTGATTCAACAGTAATATTCAAAGAAAGTTTGCGAATTGAGCGAATTTTGTCTAAACTGGTCTGTTTAAAGTTCAGAGCCAAACTTCCTTTATATTTCACTGTAGAATCAGCGTGCAATGTCTTTGCGTGTGCCTGCTTTGAAGACATTTCCTGTGAATAGTAAATCAACTTTATCATGGGGGAAAGGCATGAAGATGAAATTTTTGAACGACAAGATATATTACATTTCTTCTTGGTAGAACACAAAGATTACGAATATGTAAAATCCCAAATCCATGATAGGCACATTAATAGGTTTTCTTATATCAATGACAACTCACTCGTTTTGGAAGTAATATCCCACACAAAGAAAGAAACATCATTTCGAGCTCTCTCAAGACCTGCGGCCAGCTAGGAAATCAAACGGACAGAGATAAGTAAAAATATAATAATAGAGCGGTCATGTTGTACTGGGGTACAATTTTTTTTTTAGCATTAACCTCTAATGTCAGCCTATATTATATACTAACTAACTAACAGCTTACCCAGTTTGAATTGACTGGATTCCAAGCCAACGTATTGCACGGTCTTTCATGATGAGGAACTAAACCAATCCAAGTTTAAAAAGAAAATTCAAGATTAGTTAAAGGGGAACGAAAGTCTAGTTTTTATATAATTTCATATTATTTATATATATATTTTATATATATATATATATATATATATATATATATATATATATATATATATATATATATATATTTTATATATATATTTTATTTTTTTTATATAAATCTATATATTTTAATCTATAAATCTAAATATATATATTTTTATATAAATCCTCTCTAATATTAATTATTATTCTTAAAGCCCTCTGTATACAAGAAGTTGTGTATCGCTTCGCTACTTTGGGAAGTGCGCTCGAGAGGCCTTGCTCCACGTTATGGTTAGATGCGATGTCTGCCTGTTGGCGTCGAGTGAATGCGGCGAATTTAATATGTATATGGAGAAATCACTGACTGTTCTGACCGTGTCTCATTAGCTCAAAGGTTAGAGCGCCAAAACGTTGATTCGGAGACCAGGGTTAGATTCCCGGTTGGGGCAGTCACTTTTTCCATATATGTATTTGACTATATTAAATCCTATCTAATATTAATTATATATAAAAATGTTGTAAGCCAAGTCAGGCATAATAATTGAAAGTCAAGAAATGCATGTTGACACTGACAATAGACACTTTGAGATGTTAAAAGCTTTATTGGGGACGTTTCGGTTTAAATACTAAAACCTTCTTCAGACTGTATGGAGAAATACTAAAACATAATAATAATTAACTATATTTTAACAAGTCAGCTATATATATATATATAAGCTTCTTCAGCCTGTATGCGTGTGACCCAACATTGACAGTCCTTCGGGCAGATAAAGGCCGTGCCATGGTAGTCATGGACAGCAAGGTTATCACGACAAGATCGAGGACATGATACAAGATACAAACACTTATTCTAAAATTTCAGATCGACGCAGAAATCCTACTTCAAGTGCAGAGAAAGCCTTGAATCAACTTCTAAAAACAATCAAAGACCCAACCTCGTTCCCAGGGCCTTATGTCAAAGACCAAACTTCACCCCACAACTTGGACACACCGCAATTGGAAAATGGTTTGTATTACAAACTACACAGTACCGACGCCATCCCTGCAACTTTTTATGGCCTTCCGAAAATACACAAAACCAACTGACACCTATTACCAGTTCCATATAGGCTGTCCCACATATCAAATATCGAAGCACCTAGCCCATCTCCTGTCACCTCTTCAGAACAACAAATATACGGTCAAAAACAGCTAAGAATTTGCCGATAAAGTGGCGTCGTATACGATAGAAAATGACGAATGTCTCCATGGTATCGTTTGACGTAGTATTCTTATTTACATCCATTCCTGTACATTTAGCTTTGGAACTAACGAAAGAACGCCTCCATTCCGATCCGACGCTCGGTGAACGAACTATAGTCTCTCGGTTAGTAACATCATGAAACTTCTAGAATTGGTCTTAAACGACAATTATTTTATCCTGCAAGATACATACAGTACTATAAACAAATTTTTGGATGTCCATGCTATTCTTGCGAATATTGTCATGGAACATGTGGAAGAAATAGCCTTAAGTACTACACCGCATTCTCTAAAGTGGTGGTTCAGATATGTTGATGATAGCAGTGTAAGTTTACACCGGAAAAACGTAGTTGATTTTCACCGCCATCTCAACTCTATCAATGAGCATATCCAACAATTCACCGTGGAAGAAGAAAACAACGGTTCTATTTCTTTTCTTGGTACTACTGTTTCCAGAAATGACAATGGTTCTATCAATACTGGTATCTATCGAAAGGCAACACACACTAACAAGTATTTACAATTTAACTCACACCATCCCACTCAACATAAACGTTCTGTGGTACGAACACTTCTAGACCGAGCAAAAAACATTCCATCAACTGAGGCCCAAAGAAAATCAGAAAGACAGTATGTCGTAAATGCTCTGAAGGACAACGGCTATCCAGATACATTTGTTAATAGCACGTTACAACCAACACAACAGGCCAGAGTCCAAAACGAATACAAATGGTTTTGCGTGTTTCCCGCATGTTTGGCTTACCAAAAGTCCACAAAGATTATGTTCCGTTGAGACCTATTTTATCATTGATAAAGTCATCTCAACATAGTCTGGCAAAAAAGTTATCTCTTTTAATAAATCCAGTTTTGAAGAAATATTCTTCACATGTTTTGAAAGATTCGTTTACATTTGTTAATGATTTAAAATAACTCGATTATAATTCTTCAGAACTAACCATGTGCTCGTTTGATGTTGTTAGTTTGTTTACAAATATTCCACTTGAAGAAACTATTAAGATTTGCGTTGACACACTTTACCATTCAGATATTAAACCACCATCAAGTATTTCGGAAGATGCTTTTGTGAACTGATGTTTATCGCGACCAAAGGGGTAGAGTTTAGTTTTGGTGAGGCAGTTTATAAACAGGGGCCGCGGAACACGGGGGCTAGGGTGGGCTATAGCCCCCCCCTTTTTTTTTCGTTTGCGTATTTGTCCGAAATCTTGGTCGAAACTTCCGAAATCAAAACGACATCACAAGTAAGCCGAGAAAATCGCGCGCAAACCGACGCTGGTCCCCCATGGGTCATCAGAGATAGTCCGCTGATCCGAACTAGTTAGGGCTTAAGTTAAAATTTCGCAATTGTTGTTCAGCATTAAAATATGCTCAAGGCTTTTATAATTGTTGCCAAACGTTCGAAATCTGCTGTTTACAAGCTTCAATTTGATACATTACTCAGCAGTATACAGCGAATATTTTTCAAACTATTGCCTACCGGATACTAGTAATATGGAGTACGATTCCGGCATTCGCTGAGCAGTCAATCGGAAGGCATGCTTTTGAATTTGAGAAAGGACACGTCGATTTATTTCTTAAAGAGGTAAATGGACTTAGGATCACCACACGAGGTTCAACTTTTTAACTAGTATCTTTAGTTTTGTAAAATAAGCGCCTACATTTGGTAAACACGAGGACGTTTATGGTGAAATATAACGCGCGCTTTTGCGGTGTTGGCGAGGCAAGTTTGCATCGAGAAAGGACATAAACTGTAATAAAGTCGTTAAATGTAATATAGCAAATGATAAAATAACATTTTGAAAACGTGCGCACTGATTGGCCATGTTTATATAACTGTATGTAAACATGGATTTTCCCCGCCTTTTTTATAAAATGGACTGTAAGACGAACCTTTGCTAACAAACAGCTAAAATGTCGATAAATATGTTCTGTGACAGCCAACAAGAAAAAAACGAGAAGATCGGATGCTTTTCTTCACAGTTAAGTGCGTTTATGTTCATTTGAGCAGCCGACGACGCTGTCTACCGTGAGTAAGGAGAATGAAAATTTTCATCATTTTAATAAAAGAGTCTTATTACGTATTTCCTCAGTGTTATTTTATAAAAGAAATAGAAAACATCTTTCCGTGTTTCCATACAGTTATAGAAACACTCGTAAAAGTTTACTAGTTCAATGCTCTTACCATTGAGCTACACGGTCAAAGCGATGGAGGTCTGGGATTTATGCTTTCTGCTTACGCGGTTTGAGCTCACTCACTCAAGAACATTTCATCTCATCATCATATTACCGAGTGACAATATAATGACATCATATATATATATTGCTCACTGCTCGCAGTTTGAGCACTCTGGTGACTCCACAATGCAATCCAACAATGTGTAGCCGTACATAGTGGGTCCCAAGTCCACAGTTACCATAAAGCCATATGGTGATAGCCGGTAGGGCACATTGT
>JAYKKM010000193.1:427500-442500 GCA_035772405.1 Chrysogorgia sp. JL179-B06 | reverse complement strand
TTACGATGACTTCAATTGTCACATCCATAATTTATCTGTTATGTACTATTACCTCGTTCTTAAAAAAACTTGCAACAACTGTATCTTACGTTCTTAAATAACCATGTAACAAATATCCTGCGCTACAATTCATTCATAACACATATAAGTGTTTCTTAACCCAAACAAACTCTTGACATGTCTCCTTCTTAAAAAACTTCAAACACATATGTTACGTTACACCATCGCCACCGATACCTTTAATGATCATGCATAATTGATCTGTTATGTATTATCTCGTTCTTAAAAAAACTTGCAACAACTGTATCTTATGTTCTAAAATAACCATGTAACAAATATCCTACGCTACAATTTCATTCATAACACATATAAATGTTTCTTAACCCAAACAAACTCTTCACATCTATCACTACTATGTATTACCTCGTTCTTAAAAAAAATTGCAACAAATATCTCACGTTCTCAAATAACCATGTAACAAATATCCTACGCCACAATTCATTAATGATCATGCATAATTTGTCTCTTATGTATTACCTCGTTCTTAAAAATACTTATATCAAATATCTTACGTTTTCAAATAACATTGTAACAAATATCCTACGCAACAATTCATTCATACCACATATCAATGTTTCTTAACCCAAACAAACTCTTCAAATGGCCTGCTTGCCATATCATCGCTGCGATCGCTCAATTTTAAAATCGACGATCGTACCTATCATATTAAAACCACACGCTCAGCGATCCTGCCCATCACACCGAACGCTCATTCGAAATATCTGTTGAACCCCAAAACGATACTTGCCGCAGTTACGCCTGTTTCAAACGTCCAATTTTTCATGTGTCCAATCAAATACATCGCATTATGCACATGATAAATTCCACCTATGAAACAATTAATTTACACTTATTTGCAATATTAACCGCTTCCGTAGACGGTCCAATATAACGACCAAAGTGCGATGGTCTCAAACGTCCAATTTATCATGTGTCGGATGTAATACGGATGTAATACTACTTTTAAAATGCAATCCGAACGACTTCTTTTTACGGGAGCTCCATTACTTTCCACAAAATGATAAGTTCTATGTTTCAAACCGACGTGCAATTTCTCCAACCTAATACGCATTATATTCGACACATGATAAATTCCACGTTTCAAATAGGCCTAATACTGATAAGATCGATTACAATGAAAAGCTGTGCTTGTGATAGTAAAGACACTTCTCTTTGTTTACAAAGCCCGCTATCAATACCGCTGACTATGTTTGTTTGCCGCGATCGCAGCGATTATATGGAAACAGGTGCGATCGTTAAAGTTTCTTAACACAAACAATTTCTGCACATCACTACTATTTGTTTTAACATGTCTCTTCATTTTCTCCCAAAATTTCTCGCCTTTATTTACATCAATTTACGACCAAACTGGGCACAAAATAAAAATATCACACCACATTCCTTTCTTTTCTCCCCACTTCGTCACACCCCAATATCCTGTCTGTCACATCCTTCTATAATTAATCCGTCATTCTCTGACCTTCTAACAAAAACCCTTCCAAAAATTATTAACGTCATACTTTATTTAACTTACACAAAACGTTCACAACAACCCAAAACACGTGTTGTTATAAATATTGCTCGCCATCATCTAATTGTTAAGTCAAAACAATTCTTTAATAAAAACAAACCTTTCGTCACTTCTGCCAAGTAACATAATCACACTAGCTAATAACTATTTACATATAAATCTCCCCTTAAATACTAATACTCCACTAATAACTATTTTGATATAACTACTCTCATTATCTTGCTAGTACACTCAACGAAACTTACTTTCATTAAAAATATTTTTACTTTCTCCATGCATTTACAAATGTCTTTCAACATAATTTATCTAATGATTACTAACTTAACACACTTATTTTCACTTATATCCTTGGCGCAGTTATGCTGTTTCAAACGTCCAATTTCTCATGTGTCCAATCAAATACATCTCATTATGCACATGATAAGTTCGTAATTGCGGTCGAACGAAATATTAAGTTCCACCCCTTCGGACGGATATGAGGACCAATGCAAAGTGCGACGGTTTCAAACGTACAATTTATCATGTGCCAAGTGTAATACGCCTAGTCAAAATAAACTGGGACGACATTTTAGTTCATCAAAATAAACTTGGACGACATTTAAGTTTACTACTTTTAAAATGCAATCCGAACGACTTCTTTTTACGGAAGGCCGATTACGTCTATGAAACAATTAACTTCCACTTGTTTGCAATATTAACTTCCATGCACCGCTTCCGGCGACGGCAATATAACGACCAAAGTGCGATGGTCTCAAACGTCCAATTTATCACGTGTCCAATGTAATACGGTTCGTGGAAAGAAACTGGGACGACATTTAAGTTTACTACTTTTAAAATGCAATCCCAACCACTTCTTTTTACGGCAGGTCCATTACTTTCCACAAAATGATAAATTCTATGTTTGAAACCCGACGTCCAATTTGTCGAACCTAATACACATTATATTCCACACATGAGAAATTCGACGTTTCAAATAGCCCTTACTGATAACATCAACTACAATGAAAAGCTGTGCTTGCGATACTAAAACACACTTGGGCTTTCTTTCCTTCGACTTGTGACACGACAAACCCCGCTATCAATACCGCTGACTATGTTTGTTTTGCCGCGATCGCAGCGATTGCATGGAAACAGGTGCGAGCGTTAAAGTTTCTTAACACAAACAATTTCTGCACATCACTACTATTTATTATTGATATGTCTCTTCATTTTCTCCCAAAATTTCTCGCCTTTATTTACATCCATTTACGACCAAACTGCACAGAAACTAAAAATATCACTTTTCTCCCCACTTCGTCACACCCCAATCCTGTAATACTAATTAGCTTATAGATATTCACCTTAATCTGTCACATCCTTCTATAATTAATCCGTCATTCTCTGACCTTCTAACAAAAACCCTTCCACAAATTATTAACGTCATACTTTATTTAACTTACACAAAACGTTCACAACAACCCAAAACACGTGTTGTTATAAATATTGCTCGCCATCATCTAATTGTTATATCAAAACAATTCTTTAATAAAAACAAACCTTTCGTCACTTCTGCCAAGTAACATAATCACACTAGCTAATAACTATTTACATATAAATCTCCCCTTAAATACTAATACTCCACTAATAACTATTTTGATATAACTACTCTCATTATCTTGCTAGTACACTCAACGAAACTTACTTTCATTAAAAATATTTTTACTTTCTCCATGCATTTACAAATGTCTTTCAACATAATTTATCTAATGATTACTAACTTAACACACTTATTTTCACTTATATCCTTGGCGCAGTTATGCTGTTTCAAACGTCCAATTTCTCATGTATCCAATCAAATACATCTCATTATGCACATGATAAGTTCGTAATTGCGGTCGAACGAAATATTAAGTTCCACCCCTTCGGACGGATATGAGGACCAATGCAAAGTGCGACGGTTTCAAACGTACAATTTATCATGTGCCAAGTGTAATACGCCTCGTCAAAATAAACTGGGACGACATTTTAGTTCATCAAAATAAACTTGGACGACATTTAAGTTTACTACTTTTAAAATGCAATCCGAACGACTTCTTTTTACGGAAGGCCGATTACGTCTATGAAACAATTAACTTCCACTTGTTTGCAATATTAACTTCCATGCACCGCTTCCGGCGACGGCAATATAACGACCAAAGTGCGATGGTCTCAAACGTCCAATTTATCATGTGTCCAATGTAATACGGTTCGTGGAAAGAAACTGGGACGACATTTAAGTTTACTACTTTTAAAATGCAATCCCAACCACTTCTTTTTACGGCAGGTCCATTACTTTCCACAAAATGATAAATTCTATGTTTGAAACCCGACGTCCAATTTGTCGAACCTAATACACATTATATTCCACACATGAGAAATTCGACGTTTCAAATAGCCCTTACTGATAACATCAACTACAATGAAAAGCTGTGCTTGCGATACTAAAACACACTTGGGCTTTCTTTCCTTCGACTTGTGACACGACAAACTCCGCTATCAATACCGCTGACTATGTTTGTTTTGCCGCGATCGCAGCGATTGCATGGAAACAGGTGCGAGCGTTAAAGTTTCTTAACACAAACAATTTCTGCACATCACTACTATTTATTATTGATATGTCTCTTCATTTTCTCCCAAAATTTCTCGCCTTTATTTACATCCATTTACGACCAAACTGCACAGAAACTAAAAATATCACTTTTCTCCCCACTTCGTCACACCCCAATATCCTGTAATACTAATTAGCTTATAGATATTCACCTTAATCTGTCACATCCTTCTATAATTAATCCGTCATTCTCTGACCTTCTAACAAAAACCCTTCCACAAATTATTAACGTCATACTTTATTTAACTTACACAAAACGTTCACAACAACCCAAAACACGTGTTGTTATAAATATTGCTCGCCATCATCTAATTGTTAAGTCAAAACAATTCTTTAATAAAAACAAACCTTTCGTCACTTCTGCCAAGTAACATAATCACACTAGCTAATAACTATTTACATATAAATCTCCCCTTAAATACTAATACTCCACTAATAACTATTTTGATATAACTACTCTCATTATCTTGCTAGTACACTCAACGAAACTTACTTTCATTAAAAATATTTTTACTTTCTCCATGCATTTACAAATGTCTTTCAACATAATTTATCTAATGATTACTAACTTAACACACTTATTTTCACTTATATCCTTGGCGCAGTTATGCTGTTTCAAACGTCCAATTTCTCATGTGTCCAATCAAATACATCGCATTATGCACATGATAAGTTCGTAATTGCGGTCGAACGAAACATTAAGTTCTACCGCTTCGGACGGATATGAGGACCAATGCAAAGTGCGACGGTTTCAAACGTACAATTTATCATGTGCCAAGTGTAATACGCCTCGTCAAAATAAACTGGGACGATATTTTAGTTCATCAAAATAAACTTGGACGACATTTAAGTTTACTACTTTTAAAATGCAATCCGAACGACTTCTTTTTACGGAAGGCCGATTACGTCTATGAAACAATTAACTTCCACTTGTTTGCAATATTAACTTCCATGCACCGCTTCCGGCGACGGCAATATAACGACCAAAGTGCGATGGTCTCAAACGTCCAATTTATCATGTGTCCAATGTAATACGGTTCGTCGAAACAAACTGGGACGACATTTAAGTTTACTACTTTTAAAATGCAATCCCAACCACTTCTTTTTACGGCAGGTCCATTACTTTCTACAAAATGATAAATTCTATGTTTGAAACCCGACGTCCAATTTGTCGAACCTAATACACATTATATTCCACACATGAGAAATTCGACGTTTCAAATAGCCCTTACTGATAACATCAACTACAATGAAAAGCTGTGCTTGCGATACTAAAACACACTTGGGCTTTCTTTCCTTCGACTTGTGACACGACAAACCCCGCTATCAATACCGCTGACTATGTTTGTTTTGCCGCGATCGCAGCGATTGCATGGAAACAGGTGCGAGCGTTAAAGTTTCTTAACACAAACAATTTCTGCACATCACTACTATTTATTATTAATATGTCTCTTCATTTTCTCCCAAAATTTCTCGCCTTTATTTACACCATTTACGACCAAACTGCACAGAAACTAAAAATATCACTTTTCTCCCCACTTCGTCACACCCCAATATCCTGTAATACTAATTAGCTTATAGATATTCACCTTAATCTGTCACATCCTTCTATAATTAATCCGTCATGCTCTGACCTTCTAACAAAAACCCTTCCACAAATTATTAACGTCATACTTTATTTAACTTACACAAAACGTTCTAATAACTATTTACATATAAATCTCCCCTTAAATACTAATACTCCACCAATAACTATTTTCATAAAAACTACAATTAACAAATGTCAAACCATTAAACTAAACAAATCTTTGTATCGCACTTTCTGCAACATCTTCCCCAAAAATGAACTCACATACAAAACGGCGAAACACATCAACTTTTAAAAACACTAAACCCAACAACTCATACAAGAAAAGCCACCTAAACATATACCTAGCACTCTCCGACAACGACGCCATGTTTCTTGCAACGATAAAACGAGCTTAATGCATCACTCCTTCCCAGTACTTTATTACCGAACCCTCCATCTGTCCATCGGTACCATCGGTACCATCGGTACCATCGGTAGCATCCGTCATACTCTCCATCTATTCCAAGTCCCCTACCATCTGTTACAATCTGTTACCGTCTGTTACCGTCTGCTACCATCTGCTACGATCTGTTACTACCTGCTACCGTCTGTTACCGTCTGTTACCATCTGCACCATCGGTACCATCGGTAGCATCGGCAGCATCCGTCCTACTCTCCATCTATTCCAAGTCCCCTACCATCTGTTACAATCTGCTACCGTCTGTTACCGTCTGTTACCGTCTGCTTCCATCTGCTACCGTCTGTTACCGTCTGCTACCATCTGCTACCATCTGTTACTACCTGCTACCGTCTGTTACCGACTGTTACCATCTGCACCATCGGTACCATCGGTAGCATCCGTCTTACTCTCCATCTATTCTAAGTCCCCTACCATCTGTTACAATCTGTTACCGTCTGTTACCATCTGCTTCCATCTGCTACCGTCTGTTACCGTCTGCTACCATCTGCTACGATCTGTTACTACCTGCTACCGTCTGTTACCGACTGTTACCGTCTGTTACCGTCTGCTACCATCTGCTACCATCTGTTACCGTCTGTTACCATCTGCACCATCGGTACCATCGGTAGCATCCTTCCTACTCTCCATCTATTCTAAGTCCCCTACCATCTGTTACAATCTGTTACCGTCTGTTACCATCTGCTTCCATCTGCTACCATCTGTTACCGTCTGTTACCGTCTGCTACCATCTGTTACCGTCTGTTACCATCTGCTACCGTCTGTTACCGTCTGCTACCATCTGCTACCGTCTGTTACCGTCTGTTACCATCTGCTTCCATCTGCTACCATCTGTTACCATCTGCTACCATCTGTTACCGTCTGTTACCATCTGCTTCCATCTGCTACCATCTGTTACTACCTGCTACCGTCTGTTACCGACTGTTACCATCTGCACCATCGGTACCATCGGTACCATCGGTAGCATCCGTCCTACTCTCCATCTATTCTAAGTCCCCTACCATCTGTTACAATCTGTTACCGTCTGTTACCGTCTGTTACCATCTGCTTCCATCTGCTACCGTCTGTTACCGTCTGCTACCATCTGTTACTACCTGCTACCGTCTGTTACCGACTGTTACCATCTGCACCATCCGTCCTACTCTCCATCTATTCAAAGTCCCCTACCATCTGTTACCGTCTGTTACCGTCTGCTACCATCTGTTACCGTCTGTTACCATCTGCTACCGTTTGTTACCGTCTGTTACCGTCTGCTACCATCTGCTACCGTCTGTTACCGTCTGTTACCATCTGCTTCCATCTGCTACCATCTGTTACCGTCTGTTACCATCTGCTTCCATCTGCTACCATCTGTTACCGTCTGTTACCGTCTGCTACCATCTGCTACCGTCTGTTACCATCTGCTTCCATCTGCTACCATCTGTTACCGTCTGTTACCATCTGCTTCCATCTGCTACCATCTGTTACTACCTGCTACAGTCTGTCACCGACTGTTACCATCCGCACCATCGGTACCATCGGTAGCATCCGTCCTACCCTCCATCTATTCTAAGTCCCCTACCATCTGTTACAATCTGTAACCGTCTGTTACCATCTGCTTCCATCTGCTACCGTCTGTTACCGTCTGCTTCCATCTGCTACCGTCTGTTACCGTCTGCTACCATCTGCTACGATCTGTTACTACCTGCTACCGTCTGTTACCGACTGTTACCATCTGCACCATCGGTACCATCGGTAGCATCCGTCCTACTCTCCATCTATTCTAAGTCCCCTACCATCTGTTACAATCTGTTACCGTCTGTTACCGTCTGTTACCATCTGCTTCCATCTGCTACCGTCTGTTACCGTCTGCTACCATCTGCTACGATCTGTTACTACCTGCTACCGTCTGTTACCGACTGTTACCATCTGCACCATCGGTACCATCGGTACCATCGCTAGCAGCCGTCCTACTCTCCATCTATTCTAAGTCCCCTACCATCTGTTACAATCTGTTACCGTCTGTTACCGTCTGTTACCGTCTGTTACCGTCTGCTTCCATCTGCTACCGCCTGTTACCGTCTGCTACCATCTGCTACGATCTGTTACTACCTGCTACCGTCTGTTACCGACTGTTACCATCTGCACCATCGGTACCATCGGTACCATCGGTAGCATCCGTCCTACTCTCCATCTATTCTAAGTCCCCTACCATCTGTTACAATCTGTTACCGTCTGTTACCGTCTGTTACCATCTGCTTCCATCTGCTACCGACTGTTACCGTCTGTTACCATCTGCTTCCATCTGCTACAGTCTGTTACCGTCTGCTACCATCTGCTACGATCTGTTACCATCTGCTACCGTCTGTTACCATCTGTTACCGTCTGTTACCGTCTGCTACCATCTGCTACCATCTGTTACCGTCTGTTACCATCTGCTTCCATCTGCTACCATCTGTTACCGTCTGTTACCATCTGCTTCCATCTGCTACCATCTGTTACTACCTGCTACCGTCTGTTACCGACTGTTACCATCTGCACCATCGGTACCATCGGTACCATCGGTAGCATCCGTCCTACTCTCCATCTATTCTAAGTCCCCTACCATCTGTTACAATCTGTTACCGTCTGTTACCGTCTGTTACCATCTGCTTCCATCTGCTACCGTCTGTTACCGTCTGCTACCATCTGCTACGATCTGTTACTACCTGCTACCGTCTGTTACCGTCTGTTACCATCGGTACCATCGGTAGCATCCGTCCTACTCTCCATCTATTCCAAGTCCCCTACCATCTGTTACAATCTGCTACCGTCTGTTACCGTCTGTTACCGTCTGCTACCGTCTGTTACCGTCTGCTACCATCTGCTACTACCTGCTACCGTCTGTTACCGACTGTTACCATCTGTTACCATCTGCACCATCGGTACCATCGGTACCATCCGTCCTACTCTCCATCTATTCTAAGTCCCCTACCATCTGTTACCGTCTGTTACCGTCTGCTACCATCTGTTACCGTCTGTTACCATCTGCTACCGTCTGTTACCGTCTGTTACCGTCTGCTACCATCTGCTACCGTCTGTTATCGTCTGTTACCATCTGCTTCCATCTGCTACCATCTGTTACCGTCTGTTACCATCTGCTTCCATCTGCTACCGTCTGTTACCGTCTGCTACCATCTGCTACCGTCTGTTACCATCTGCTTCCATCTGTTACCGTCTGTTACCATCTGCTTCCATCTGCTACCATCTGTTACTACCTGCTACCGTCTGTCACCGACTGTTACCATCCGCACCATCGGTACAATCGGTGCCATCGGTAGCATCCGTCCTACTTTCCATCTATTCTAAGTCCCCTACCATCTGTTACAATCTGTTACCGTCTGTTACCGTCTGTTACCATCTGCTTCCATCTGCTACCGTCTGTTACCGTCTGCTACCATCTGCTACGATCTGTTACTACCTGCTACCGTCTGTTACCGACTGTTACCATCTGCACCATCGGTACCATCGGTACCATCGGTAGCAGCCGTCCTACTCTCCATCTATTCTAAGTCCCCTACCATCTGTTACAATCTGTTACCGTCTGTTACCGTCTGTTACCGTCTGTTACCATCTGCTTCCATCTGCTACCGCCTGTTACCGTCTGCTACCATCTGCTACGATCTGTTACTACCTGCTACCGTCTGTTACCGACTGTTACCATCTGCACCATCGGTACCATCGGTACCATCGGTAGCAGCCGTCCTACTCTCCATCTATTCTAAGTCCCCACCGTCTGTTACCGTCTGTTACCGTCTGTTACCATCTGCTTCCATCTGCTACCGCCTGTTACCGTCTGCTACCATCTGCTACGATCTGTTACTACCTGCTACCGTCTGTTACCGACTGTTACCATCTGCACCATCGGTACCATCGGTACCATCGGTAGCATCCGTCCTACTCTCCATCTATTCTAAGTCCCCTACCATCTGTTACAATCTGTTACCGTCTGTTACCATCTGCTTCCATCTGCTACCGTCTGTTACCGTCTGTCTGCTACCATCTGCTACGATCTGTTACCATCTGCTACCGTCTGTTACCATCTGTTACCGTCTGTTACCGTCTGCTACCATCTGTTACCGTCTGTTACCATCTGCTTCCATCTGCTACCATCTGTTACCGTCTGTTACCATCTGCTTCCATCTGCTACCATCTGTTACTACCTGCTACCGTCTGTTACCATCTGCTATCCGATGGCTATACTGGACATACCTCGATAAACCCTACGAAAAGCAACCTAGGCAAAATTAGCAAAAGCATCCTTGATATAATCAATAACAATACCAGATCAAAGACAAATGCCAATCAGTGGAAGAACACGCAATCGGTAATCGACTGGTTTACAAACATCGAAGACAAAAGCAATCATACTTTCCTGGTATTTGACATTGTCGAGTTTTATCCATCAATCTCACAGGACCTAGTACTAAAGCAAGCACTGGATTACGCAAAGCAATACACCACCACCTCCGACGATGACCTACAGATCATTATGCACGCAAGGAAGTCCCTATTATTCAATGATAATGAGCCGTGGATGAAGAAAGGAGATAGCCCCATGTTCGATGTTGCAATGGGCAGCTATGATGGCGCCGAGATTTGCGAGATGGTAGACCTATTCGCCCTTCATAAATTAAAATCTATCCAACCTAGAAGTAAAATTGGCTTATATAGGGACGATGGCTTGGCTGCATTCAAGAATATGGGCGCAAGATCATTAGACAAAGCAAGGAAAGAGTTCTCAAAAGTCTTCAACGATTTAGGGCTGAAAATCACCGTTCAGTCAAACTTGAAGATTGTTAATTACTTGGACATCACAATGAACCTGACCACCGGAAAGTTTTACCATTCAGAAAGCCCGATAACATTCCGTTATACATCAACGCCAAGTCTAACCACCCCCCATCCATTATCAAGCATTTGCCAACAGCTTTAAGTACAATAATTTCTACCCTTTCTTGCGATAATGAAGAGTTCAATAAAGCATCGCCAATTTATAATGACGCCCTCAAGTATTGCGGATACAATGAGAGCCTGCGTTACATACCAAACGAGACTCGACAAAGAAGAAATCGCCCAAGAAATATTACTTGGTTTAATCCACCATATAGCGAAAATGTCCAGACGGATGTAGCAAGATCGTGTCTTCGCCTGATTGACAAACACTTTCCCAGAGCACATATCCTTCATACAATTTTCAATCAAAACAACACAAAGGTCAGTTACAGTTGTATGAACAACATATCTTCCATCATCAAACAACACAACAGCAAGATATTGAATAGTGACATAAACACAAACCCTGCCAACCGTAATTGTCGAAAGAAGACCGCATGCCCTCTCAACGGTTCCTGCTTAACCAGCGGCGTCGTATACAAAGGTACCGTCAACACGGCCCATCGATTTGCAAGTTATGCCTAACCGAGAAGATTTGTATTTTAAATAACAACAGATCAACATTACTCAACAAAAGATCGGAATTGATCGCCAAATGCCGCCATGAGAACAAATACTACGCAGCCAATCACAAACAATATTCCTCAACGCGCCCTCCATAAAAAGCCACAAACACCTTGCCCACAGAATAATCTGATGATCGCTTAAGGCGTGAAAATGCAGTAATTTTAAGCTTTTACCGTTTTTATCCATTTTACATAGTTTTATATCGCTCTACATTTTATTTAAATTTTCCTTCACCATAAATCCTTTCAACATGTAGTTTGATCGAGTGAAATGCCAAATATTACCTATATATCTATATCTATATCTATATATCTATATATATATATATATATATATATATATATATATATATATATATATATATACACTGCAAAAAATACTGTGTAGAATTAACTCAAAATATTGAGTAAAACGATGCATCCACAGTGACACCAAATAGTGTGTAAAACTAACACATATACTGTGAGTAAAACTTACTCATATACTGTGAGTAAAACTTACGCATATACTGTGAGTAAAACTTACTCAAAGATATGAGTAAAACTTACTCAAAAATATGAGTAAACCAAATGCATCCACAATGACACCTTTTTTTGAGTAAAATATGAGATTACTCAAAATGAGAGTAAATTATACTCAGAAGCGGAGTAAATATTACGCGCAATTTACTCAAAGTGAGTAAAACGGAATCGCAGTACGCGAGTTGAATATGGTGAAGCTCTTCATTACAACTAAAGGAAAATATCCACTCAAAATACATCATATAGCTGCAGTTTTTAAATCTTTATTGAATGAAAATGTGGAAACGTTTTATCTTATACAATTACGAACAAGTCATCATCTGCAAGAACGTCCAATTCGATCCTCAAGGCTATATTATAATGAATAAGTGGTGCACCAAACTTTAAAAATAACATTGTATATGCTGGCAAACAAGATAGGATGACATTTGTATTGTGGCATTGTGCCTATCGAATGATCTTTTAGTTGAGTCCACCCGAAGACTCACAAAACATAAGCAAAAACAAACGCAAATCTTAAATGAAATCAAGTAAGGAAACGGTGTGGGTTGAGCTATGGGCTAGGTATGGCATAAGTATGGTTTTACTATGGACACTAGTAACTCTCCGTACCACAACCATATAATCATCTATTCTGTCATATACAATATACATGTATGGAAATTGTAGGAAATTGGCAAAAATCCATACAGTTCCCATATAGTCAATATGGAAATTATATGGAGCACAATAGTGATACCATTAGTTCTCTCTTTTCTGTAATATATGGAAAAACTATGGCATGTCTATGGAAATAATATGGCTTGATTCTTTCCCCATAAAAAAACTATTCAAGTATGGGCAAACTATGGGTCATACAATTTACACGGCAGAAACATTTACCCATAATAGAAAAGCCATATTTATTTTAATTTGTAGTTTAGGATAATTTGTCCAGCTATTGCTGCAATTGTCAAGTATAGATGTGCCAACAAAATACAAATTAAAATAATTTATTATCATGACATAAATTAGACAATACATGGGCGATCGTCAAGCTCATATCCTCAAAAAAATGATTCTGACAGGACAGAGTCCCTGACAGGAATCGAACCTGCAACCTTCTGATTGCCGGTGAGACGCTCTAACCATTGAGCCACCGAGACTCGGATGGAGAGTGAAGGTTATAATGATGTAAGTGTGCGATTGATATACGTACTGCCTATGCGGCAGTTACTATATTTAATGCCCGCATAGGCAGTATGTATATCAATTGCACCATTACATCATTGTAACCTTCGCTCTCCCTCGAGTCTCGGTGCTGGGTTTCTTTCAGAAAATATAACAAGAGGGGGCAAAACACCCCATACTGAAAAATTTTTGGGAATTAAAATCAGCTGTTATTTCTAAAATAAAGCATTATCGTAACTGTTAACGTTAGTATTAGGTGTAGGGTTAGGGTTATGTTGGGGTTAGGACTATGTTTTAAATTCGGGATATTTATATGAAACGTCAGCCGTTAGCGCCTTGGCAATTTACAAGAGGGGAAAATATTTTACAATGGGGGGGGGGGGGGGGAAATATTTTACAATGGGGGGGGGGCAAATGACCCCCTTCGCCCCCCTAAAAGAAAGGCGGTCTCGGTGGTTCAATGGTCAATTGGAGCGTCTCACTGGCAGTCAGAAGGTTACAGGTTCGATTCCTGACAGGGAATCAGAATAATATTTCTGAGGATACGAGCTTGACGATCGCCCATGTATTGTCTGTCTACTCCAAGCTCTCCCTTAGGAGATGAGATAGGTCGAAGAGTTGGATGACATAAATTACTGTATATTCATGAAAACAAGTATAAAATAATATCGAGATGAAAATAAGCATAATTATATAAATATAACATAAAACTATATTATGTAACTATATTTATATGTAACTATATTAAGCACAAAAGACAGTTTAAATTAAATGTTCCCATTACTGCTGGCCAGCATTTACTTGAATCCATTCTGGGTCTTTGGGGCCACCTCACCTCCATACACTTCATGATAATTTTTTGCACAACTTGGTTTGGGGAGTCTTTCATGAACTTAGAACATACTTTTCCTAAATGAAAAGTTAAATGAAATTAAGCATTTGTATACTTATCCATAATTTAGATATCCATTAATTATATACTTGAGTGTTCTCAAGAATTCCACTGTTGGAGGGCAAGCTGAAATTGCATTATCTGCTCTCCTGAACATCAGTGCTTTGAAGTTGCCCTCCAACACGGCAGTATTGATGTCACACAAGAACACTCCATTAGTGCAATGCCAGGCTTTCAGGTTAAGAGGTTAAGCTCGAAACATAGTGGGAATAGTGTGGGGGTTGTTGACAAGCGCCTTCTACCTAGGAATTAAGCCTCCAAATGTTGTATTACCAGGGTTCCAATAAGTATTGAACATATTGGTCACTGATTATAATACATGCAACTACATCTCTATACACAGCATTACATTCTCCCAATTGATTTAATATGACTGCAATTTTTCATTGTCACCAAGCTAATGTGATTAGTATATTACCCAGAATTATATACTAAAACATTATGATAATACATACAACTATACATTTATATTATAAATTCTGAATCCTGGTTAACACAGCTTTTGGGTGGCTGTTTATTACTTGGATGGCTTTTAGACAGCTTGTTAATTTTAGGACAGCTAAAGCATACCTTTAATTTATGGTAGTTGGTGGCCTCAATTCAGTCAATTG